>CM038727.1:26495208-26855208 GCA_021613375.1 Megaleporinus macrocephalus | reverse complement strand
CTTATGTGTGTGAGAACGGCCCTGACACCATTTCAGCCCAGGTTTAAAGCCCCTGGCAGGACAACCAAGAGCTCACTTCTCTCACTAAACAAGAGAAAGTCTGAGAGAAGAATACGAGAGAGATAAACTGTTAAGATGTTAAATCGAGTTAACAGTAAGACACATATTTTATTCTGGGTTTTTTTTATACAGCCTTGGGTTTACTTCAAGTGATGGTAAAAAACATTTATTTGAAGTTTTATAAATAATTAATTCAGTTCAGCATTTAAACAGTAAATATACTGAAATATACTGAACGGTATGTGTGATGTGTTGGTGTTTCAGTAGCTGATGGTATAAGATGCTGATACTAGACTACTTCAGTAAACAGGATACATCACTGAATCATAACACTAGTTACAAATGATGATGGTCCGGACCTTGGCCTGAAGACATTTCCACCAACTGGACCTCACTGAACTCTAATTAAACACCTCTGCTATAGAGTTTGTTAATACAAACCAGATGTTTCCTCAAAACAACTTTCTGAAAAACATTCCTTTGCACTTTGTATCTTTATATGTATATAGAAAAATGTATATGGAAAAACTACACTTCAAAACGACACTCATTGCTTAAGACTTTTGCACTATAATGTATAGACTCTACCATTAAGTTTAAATTTTGTGACAATTGGACCAATTAAAATGCTCTGAAGCATGTATGATTGCCTCTATACAAATCTAGGAATCATCAGTTAGCAGTGAGAAGTGGGTAACTGTGTTTTCACACAGAACCATCAAAACTTCTAGTTAAGAATACAGTTGTTTGGATTTAGCCTAACTGACTTGTTCCTTGTCTCAGTTCAGGCCAGTATGTTTGCTGAGGTTCTTTACTCAAACCGAGTAAACTTTGACGCCCTGGAACACTGTTTGTATTTCGTCTTGAGTCTCTGCCAAACAAAGTATTGACTTAGCTTAGCATGTGCATCTGTTGTGCCACTCTAATTCAGCTGGACTGAGGTGCAGACGTTTTGCTGCTGGACTCACAGAATTGTGTTTCATCTGCCAGACAATGGACAGGAAACTTCCAGAAGAGCTGGTGAAGTCTGTACTGGCTCAGTGGAGATTTTCTTTGCAGTCCAGTGGATTTGAGAACCGGCTTGTGACGGCACTGGAACTTTACGAGCACTTCCCGTTAGACATAGTTGTCACTGGGGGAACCAAGGAAGCTAACGAAAAGCTAGCTATTGCTGTCTGTGGAGAAGATGTACAGTCATCAGGAGAGGAAGAAGAGGAAACAAGTGATGAGGAGGAGGAGGAGGATGTTGATGATGAGGATGTTGATATATTAGATAATAAGAAGGAAAAAGAGGAGGAGGATATTGCTGAGATGGATGAAGATGAGGAAGGTGACAGGTCAGGAGTTAGGATACCTGCTAAGGTCCCAATGGAGCGTACAACACGTGTGAGAATTGAAGAACATGCATCTGACTCTGAGGAAGAGGGTCCTGATTCTGCTCCCATTCTTTTGCACCCTCGTATCCCCAACATCCGCATTTGGGCAGCGGAAGGTGCTTCCTCTGACCTTCTGAACAAATACGACGTGTTGGTGGTCCTCACCACAGAGCTACACCTGGAGGACCACATGAGAATCACCATGGAGCAACGTGAAAAAGACAAATCCTTGTATCTGGTGAAAGCAGAGCAAGAATCGGATCTCGTCTCAGAAAAGCTTACGGGACCGTGCATGACCTGTGCCTGGGAGCGAATGAGAGCTCGCAATCTGGAGCTCCAGAAGAAGCATAAACTAGCGCTTGAGTCAGCAGAGAATGCAAATGATGGACAGACTTTGTCAGGACTTCCCCAAGTTGCGAAGCTAATAGGCCTCGGAGAGATCGCAGACGTTTTATGGAAAACTTTACCGGAATTGCGGAAAAAGGCATTCAGTCAGTTTCTGGTGGACGTCACGAGAGAACTGAGGGTTCCCAAAGTACCAAGTAATAACACAAAGTAAGTAGATCTGCTTGTGAATATCGTTGTCATCCAAATAAAAGCAAGTAAAAGCTAAATTACGCCTTTTTCTGTTTTCCCAAGTAATATTTTAAGAAGAGAAAACATGTTTGGTGTCCAAATTTAGCTTTAGTTGTTTCAAAATTTTTACAACTTCTGTCTTACTTGGCTGCCCGCATCATTCATCTACACAGTTTGCCATTAAGTACATCTTATAGCAAGTATCTCAAAAATTGCAACTTTACACAAGAGGCCAAAATTGTCTTTACTTTCAATCTAAGTCAGTAGAACCAGAATTATTTCCATGCTATTTTGGAGCATTTCTATTGGTCCATTCATCATGAAATTTACATACAATGTAAACAGCATCTGCGGCATTCAAATAATGTAGAAAAATAAGAAGAGACAAAAATAGAGATACATTGGCTTTTTTACTGGTCAGTGACGATAGGTATTAATTTGATCTGAAAGACTTACACTATTTTTGTTTTTTTTGTACATATCAATCAACCAGATGTCCTTGAATATCTTTCCTCCAACCTTTCTAACTTGTTTACCATGCCATGACATGTACTCCACAGAGCTCTGGTACACACCGCCTTGAAAAGCAGAAAGATAAGCCAGGAAGACCTGGACCGGATCTCTGCCATCTTTCATCCCAGAGATCTCACTGATCAGCCATCCAAGCTGCTCTCCATCCTCACTGCCCTGGAACACTTCCAGCTAGACGTCGGTCTGCTCGGGGAGACTGGCTGCGGCAGCTCCAGCCTGTTCAACTCCCTCCTGGGCCTGCAGAATGGCGAGGAAGGAGCTTCCTCCATTGGTGTCACTGAGACTACCTACAAGCCCGTGGCGTATCCTTACCTGGAATGCCACAATACCTTTCTTTGGGACCTCCCAGGGTTGGGAAGAGTGGGGGACTTGACGAATATGTCTGTTGGCTCTGGTTTGCAGCAGGAATCCATGTTACCTTCTAAACTCCCTGATTGTGATGTCTACATCCTGGTATCTCCTATTAGACTGGGTCTAAGCTACATCCGACTGTTACAGCTCCTCTTGTCCCAGGGGAAGTTCTGCTACCTAGTGCTCTCCAAGGCTGACTTGATTGAGGGGAAGGCCATTGGAGAGGTGAGGAGATGGACTGATGAGGTTTTGGGGAAGTTAGGGCTTAAGCAGAGTGTGTTTCTGGTGTCAGCACTCGATCCAGAGACTTTGGATTTCCCCAAACTGAGAGAGACACTGAAGAATGCTTTGCCGTGCCATAAGAGAGCCAGTCTGGCCAGTTATGTGTCAAAGCTTCTGGAGCAAGATGTCTTTTGGAAAAAGGCTGATCCTTGCAAATCTATGTGACTTTCTATGTGTAGCTGACCATAAAGTAAACAGATCAGCGAGAGAAGCTAAATTACACCATTTTCTGGACATATTTGATCAGATAAAACATGTTTGGTTTCCAAATTTAGCTTCTGTTGTTTCAAAATGTATACAACTTCTCTCTAACTTGGCTGCCCACATCATCCATCTACACAGTTTGTCATTAAGTACATCTTATAGTTCACAGTAAGTCTTAACAGTAAGTTTCACTATATGTGCTGTATATCTGATGGGTTCAGACACCGTGCCACATAAAGGGTGTCCTGGGCGTTTCGGGACCCCCAATTAACTTAGAAGGTCTCAAAATCAAAATCTGTGGGCAGGTGGCTGGTGGGGGGCACTATTATTCAGTTGATCTGAAAAAATGGATGCTCAAACAAAGATTTAGGAAAAGATTGGGGAAAGGTTGGCTCTATAAAAAGCTGGTTTACTCGTCGTTCATAGACTAGCAATGGTAATGATGCCTGCGATACCTTTGATAAACTTTACCACACGCCACAGGATATTGTAAACCTGAAAAGATGCCCAGTTTCCCATGAGATCTGGAGGAAGAGTGAATTGTTATTCTTTTCTCAAACTGAACATAGAAGAGAAGATGTGTAAGATCTTAGTTAATGTCACTAAACACTTATGTTGTCATTGAAGCCAACACAAGGGCTGCTATGGCAAGTGAGTTAGCAACCAGCCAATACTGGAGTAGCTAGAAAACACAGGACTCCCAAATACTAGGAGTTATTATGCACACTGTTGTGCACTTAACTACTTTGCCAAGTTTGTGTGATCCCAATGATAACGTGGATGAGATTTGAGCAGGTCCTGGGAAGTTTGCGGGATGTTTGGTAAACATATTTATTCATGCACTGTAAAATAAAAGAAAAGAACATTATTTATGTGCTGCATTAAAGTTTTTATTTATTTGAGTTTAAAATAATAAGGTTCTAGCCATAAAACACACATTCCTGGCTTGTTAACTTACTGTGTGTAATTCAGTGGACTTTTAAATTAAGGTTTAACTTGTGTTTTTAAGTTAAAACAACTTTCTTTTTTACAGTGTGGAAAAGAATTGAGTGACTGTTGATGTCTAGTGTTGGTTAGCAATGTTAGCCTCACTGAAGAATTTGGTTTGGAAACAAAACATGTTTTAGCTAATATGCTACGTCTGGGGTTAGTGAAAAATTGTAAATTAGATTTGCAGCCAAACAATTTGTAAGACGATGTAACCTGTTGATACCCCAAACAATAGGGGGCAGCATTTCACCAAATAACACATCATCGCTCCTCCTCCCTCTTCACTCCAGAGGAAATGTTACAAATTCAGTATCAAACTTTGTCTCTTCTTGCTTCTATTTGCTTCTATATTTATTCTATATTTATTTCTATTATTTGCTGTCAAACATGATTTCTTGCAGGGACCTTTCATTGGCTACCTGTTCTTAAATGATCAAATGGGGAGCAGAACCTTCGACAGGATTGACACCGAGACTAAGATTATAATATGCTGTCAGAGCAGTGCTGATTCTTCATCCTCCATCCTCATCCATATGTTGGACTGGTCCGACTCAATACTACAGTGACTCACTGTTTCCTCTTGAGGTAGATCAGTAGATATCCCTGTAACATGATATATAGATGTCCTTGACATGCTGTCAAATTTTCTTACTGCTGTTTTGCTGTTATTTTTTCATATTATGTGATGAGTGTAGTTACTGTTTTAAACAAACAAACGAAAATCTTACATATTGCACCTTTAAGCACATACATTTGTAAGATAGATAATAGATAATAGATGCTTCATACAGTTTAAACGTATGTAACTCTGCATGCTGTAAATGGTGAATCGTGTACATACATGCAAATATTTACTAAATAAAACATTTAATTCAAAGTAAATGTTTGTAAAGGCGTGTGTGTTTGTATAGGAGGTGTTCTAATTGAAGTACTCCACAAATACGTTTTCACCTACTCTGATGTCCCATTGTAGCACCTGTCTCAGGCCTTCCCTACACTAGATGGCGCAGTGATATAAGCCAAAGTCTTCACAGTGCAGGTTGATGGTTTTTCTAGGTAATTTAGATAATTACAAGTGAACCACAGCACAGATGTTGCGCAGTGAGGCAAATAATTAACTGAGCAGATCTGCTCGTTCGATTCAGCGGCTTTGAAGGGTCCCAAAGGGACGTGTGACGTTTTTGTCTCCCAGACTTGACGTCGAGAAAGCAGTTACGCAAGTTCAATATACAAGACAGGCCTGAGCACGAAAACGGGTTTTCTGCCTTGGTTGGTGACTGACGAATGAGCACCACGTTGTGGCAGCCCCGTGCAGCTTGCAGCCAGTGTTTAATGCTCACCTGCTGAGTGGATGTGACAGCCCTATCTCCATCTCCGTCATTCATCTGCCCTTTTCTTTTCTGGGTTGGAAAACGGTTGAAAGATGCAGCTTGTTGAGTCTAACCTCTGGCATCCCATTTGTCTAACTCGACTCCACCCGGTGGAGCCCAGGGGTGAAATTTGTTTAGTTGTAAACATCGAGGGGCCACTTGCATGGTCTTAATTATTGAGCTATGAAGGAGGACGAACCCTAAGGGCTCCATTCCAACAGGCGTATTTACACAGATGATCAGTGATAGACCAGAGTGTAGCACCCAAAGCATTATGAAATGCTGCTGCTTCACAACTGCCTGCCACATCACTGAGGCTTTTCTTCAGCTTTGAGATTCTAGGAGAGCATTTGAAGATTATACTTTTAGCTACAAAGAAAACTTTAAGCATAGCATTTTTTCGTAAGGCAGGCGAAGAGGTAGGCAACGAATAGCTTGTACACAATGGAACTGAACAGCAATGGCCTGTCCGTGCAGTGCTACCTGAAGCCCAGGGTTATGGGTAAGGTAAGACGTCGTCTTCAGGAGATGAGGAGCTCCTCTGCCCAGCCGTCCACTGTGGACCTGAGTCACAACGAGAGTGCCCGTCTGGCCACCGATGCCCTCCTGAACCACGGCCTGAAGGCCTATCAGGATGTTCTGGTCAGAGAAGAGGAAGCGGACTTCCTATCTAGGGAAGAAAAGGCCTACGTTCTGGACAATGTTAAAGAGCCTGCGAAAGACTTCAACGAAGAGGTGAACGATGAGGTCATGTCCAGCTCCAGCTCAGAGTCGAGCTCGCAGACATACTTTCCCATGGTTTCAGACAGTGAGCCGCCCTGTCTGGACTTTGGCTGGCCCGTCGCGGACTGGAGCTACCACCTACAGGGGCTTCCCAGTGTGGAGGTGTACTTTCAGTCACCTAATTCAGCCAGCCTGAAAGATCTGCTGCGGGGATTCATCAGAAAAGCAACGTCGGTGAGTATTAGTATTAGCACCATCTTTTTTTTTTTTATGGGAACGTGACAATAGGTTATTGTTCCTAAATGAGCAGTGCTTCTAAAATGAAGACAAACAGAAACGCTGCCCAAACCTGCTTGCCAATATCTGCACTTCATATTGACATCCAAATACTACAACCGCAAATGTTAAACCTAGACTGAACTAAACTCCAGGGTCGTAAATCACCTTCAGCACCTCATTGTCTACAGAAAGTATGCAACAGTCCTACTCAGACCTGAGGCCTTTATGATAGGCATAACTCCAGTGTGTGACTATGTTTATGCCACTGATCGCATTCATGATACACGGTGCAGTATATTAACAATGCATGGATGAAGGCTTATTATGAGGGCATGCTGTAGGTACCCGGTCATAATGAGGAACGCCACGATGAGATGATGTGAAACTAGTGATTTGATTTAACACTGATACCAGAACAGGATTGAAGTTATTGGAATGGAGGTTGAGATGGATGGATAGATGGTAGATGGTTTAAAAGCACTACAACAAATGAGCCAACAAATGTTACAAGCATAACCATCATCTACATATATACATATATATATATCAAAACAAAGAAACACTTACATAACACATCCCATCTTGGAATATGGAACTCTGTAGGTGCGTCCGAAATCGTCTACTAGTCAGTAGGTACTAGATTAGAGTCAGTTCGCGCTGCTCGAGTGGTAGACTAGTAGGTAGTTTCAGTAGGCGAGTTTTAGTAGCCACACAAGCTCGGACGTACTACGTCCACCATATTACCAACGTCCTGTGACGCAAGCTGTCAGACCACCACCGTAAAAAAGTCCTGCTATTCATTTAAAAGCTCTGTTTACAGATTTAGATCTTTTAGTGACTCTGATCTGTGTTTTTTTCTGATTATGTATCAGACAGTGTCGAGCTGTAGCTCAGAGAAGATGAAACGAGAGGAATGTAATCATTGTTTGTCTCAGCAGTAGCGCTAGCCTCTGTAGCAGCAGTTCAGTAGCCGTAGCTACGTACACACAGCCGACGTTCAGCTTTACACCGTTTATTTACTCCACTCTGAATTCATCCACGACTCCAGGTGAATCATGGGAAACACAGTGTGCTGTGTTCACCTACATAAACATGGCTGCTGATTCAGGAGGTGATCCGGGTACTGTTCACCTACTACTCAATACCTACTGAGTATTCAGACATACTAGCCGCGCTCGCCTACTGATTTCACTACTGAGTATTCAGACGTACTAGCCGCGCCCGCCTACTGATTTCACTACTGAGTATTCAGACATACTAGCCGCGCTCGCCTACTGATTTCACTACTGAGTATTCAGACATACTAGCCGCGCTCACCTACTGATTTACTACTGAGTATTCAGACATACTAGCCGCGCTCGCCTACTGATTTCACTACTGAGTATTCAGACATACTAGCCGCGCTCGCCTACTGATTTCACTACTGAGTATTCAGACATACTAGCCGCGCTCGCCTACTGATTTCACTACTGAGTATTCAGACATACTAGCCGCCCTCGCTTACTGATTTCACTACTGAGTATTCAGACATACCAGCCTCGCTCCCCTACTGATTTACTACTGAGTATTCAGACATACTAGCCGCGCCCGCCTACTGATTTACTACTGAGTATTCAGATATACTAGCCGCGCTCGCCTACTGATTTACTACTGAGTATTCAGACATAATAGCCGCGCTCGCTTACTGATTTCACTACTGAGTATTCAGACATACCAGCCGCGCTCGCCTACTGATTTACTACTGAGTATTCAGACAAACTAGCCGCGCCCGCCTACTGATTTACTACTGAGTATTCAGATATACTAGCCGCGCCCGCCTACTGATTTACTACTGAGTATTCAGATATACTAGCCGCGCTCGCCTACTGATTTACTACTGAGTATTCAGATATACTAGCCGCGCTCGCCTACTGATTTACTACTGAGTATTCAGACATAATAGCCGCGCTCGCTTACTGATTTCACTACTGAGTATTCAGACATACCAGCCGCGCTCGCCTACTGATTTACTACTGAGTATTCAGATATACTAGCCGCGCTCGCCTACTGATTTACTACTGAGTATTCAGATATACTAGCCGCGCTCGCCTACTGATTTACTACTGAGTATTCAGACATACTAGCCGCGCCCGCCTACTGATTTACTACTGAGTATTCAGATATACTAGCCGCGCTCGCTTACTGATTTCACTACTGAGTATTCAGACATACCAGCCGCGCTCGCCTACTGATTTACTACTGAGTATTCAGACATACTAGCCGCGCCCGCCTACTGATTTACTACTGAGTATTCAGATATACTAGCCGCGCTCGCCTACTGATTTACTACTGAGTATTCAGATATACTAGCCGCGCTCGCCTACTGATTTACTACTGAGTATTCAGACGTACTAGCCGCGCTCGCCTACTGATTTACTACTGAGTATTCAGATATACTAGCCGCGCTCGCCTACTGATTTACTACTGAGTAGTAGACAAGTAGGTGATTTCGGACGCACCTAGGGTTAGTGGTGGTGCGGATGGTGGTGTAGTGGTCAGTACGGTGGTGTAGTGGTTAGTACGGTGGTGTAGTGGTTAGTACGGTGGTGTACTGGTTAGTATGGTGGTGTAGTGGTTAGTACGGTGGTGTAGTGGTTAGTATGGTGGTGTAGTGGTTAGTAAGGTGGTGTAGTGGTTAGTATGGTGGTGTAGTGGTTAGTATGGTGGTGTAGTGGTTAGTATGGTGATGTAGTGGTTAGTATGGTGGTGTAGTGGTTAGTACGGTGGTGTAGTGGTTAGTATGGTGGTGTAGTGGTTAGTATGGTGGTGTAGTGGTTAGTAAGGTGGTGTAGTGGTTAGTACGGTGGTGTAGTGGTTAGTATGGTGGTGTAGTGGTTAGTAGGGTGGTGTAGTGGTTAGTAAGGTGGTGTAGTGGTTAGTACGGTGGTGTAGTGGTTAGTACGGTGGTGTAGTGGTTAGTATGGTGGTGTAGTGGTTAGTAGGGTGGTGTAGTGGTTAGTATGGTGGTGTAGTGGTTAGTACGGTGGTGTAGTGGTTAGTACGGTGGTGTAGTGGTCAGTACGGTGGTCTAGTGGTCAGTATGGTGGTGTAGTGGTCAGTACGGTGGTGTAGTGGTTAGTATGGTGGTGTATTGGTTAGTATGGTGGTGTAGTGGTTAGTACGGTGGTGTAGTGGTTAATATGGTGGTGTAGTGGTTAGTATGGTGGTGTAGTGGTTAGTACGGTGGTGTAGTGGTTAGTATGGTGGTGTAGTGGTTAGTAGGGTGGTGTAGTGGTTAATATGGTGGTGTAGTGGTTAGTACGGTGGTGTAGTGGTTAATACGGTGGTGTAGTAGTTAATACGGTGGTGTAGTGGTTAGTACGGTGGTGTAGTGGTTAGTATGGTGGTGTAGTGGTTAGTAGGGTGGTGTAGTGGTTAGTATGGAGGTGTAGTGGTTAGTATGGTGGTGTAGTGGTTAGTAAGGTGGTGTAGTGATTAGTAAGGTGGTGTAGTGGTTAGTACGGTGGTGTAGTAGTTAGTACGGTGGTGTAGTGGTTAGTATGGTGGTGTAGTGGTTAGTACGGTGGTGTAGTGGTTAGTACGGTGGTGTAGTGGTTAGTAAGGTGGTGTAGTGGTTAGTAGGGTGGTGTAGTGGTTAGTACGGTGGTGTAGTGGTTAGTATGGTGGTGTAGTGGTTAGTATGGTGGTGTAGTGGTCAGTATGGTGGTGTAGTGGTCAGTACGGTGGTGTAGTGGTTAGTATGGTGGTGTAGTGGTTAGTATGGTGGTGTAGTGGTTAGTATGGTGATGTAGTGGTTAGTATGGTGGTGTAGGGGTTAGTATGGTGGTGTAGTGGTTAGTACGGTGGTGTAGTGGTTAGTATGGTGGTGTAGTGGTCAGTACGGTGGTGTAGTGGTCAGTACGGTGGTGTAGTGGTCAGTACGGTGGTGTAGTGGTTAGTATGGTGGTGTATTGGTTAGTATGGTGGTGTAGTGGTTAGTATGGTGGTGTAGTGGTTAGTATGGTGGTGTAGTGGTTAGTATAGTGGTGTACTGGTTAGTATAGTGGTGTAGTGGTTAGTATGGTGGTGTAGTGGTTAGTATGGTGGTGTATTGGTTAGTATGGTGGTGTAGTGGTTAGTATGGTGGTGTAGTGGTTAGTATGGTGGTGTAGTGGTTAGTATGGTGATGTAGTGGTTAGTATGGTGGTGTAGTGGTCAGTACGGTGGTGTAGTGGTCAGTACGGTGGTGTAGTGGTTAGTATGGTGGTGTATTGGTTAGTATGGTGGTGTAGTGGTTAGTATGGTGGTGTAGTGGTCAGTATGGTGGTGTAGTGGTTAGTATGGTGGTGTAGTGGTCAGTATGGTGGTGTAGTGGTCAGTACGGTGGTGTTGTGGTTAGTATGGTGGTGTAGTGGTCAGTATGGTGGTGTAGTGGTTAGTATAGTGGTGTAGTGGTTAGTATGGTGGTGTAGTGGTTAGTATGGTGGTGTAGTGGTTAGTATAGTGGTGTAGTGGTCAGTATGGTGGTGTAGTGGTTAGTATGGTGGTGTAGTGGTCAGTATGGTGGTGTAGTGGTCAGTATGGTGGTGTAGTGGTTAGTATGGTAGTGTAGTGGTTAGTAAGGTGGTGTAGTGGTTAGTATGGTGGTGTAGTGGTTAGTATGGTGGTGTAGTGGTTAGTATGGTGGTGTAGTGGTTAGTATAGTGGTGTAGTGGTCAGTATGGTGGTGTAGTGGTCAGTACGGTGGTGTAGTGGTTAGTACGGTGGTGTTGTGGTTAGCATTGTCGCCTCACAGCAAGATGATCCGGGTTGGATTCCCGGTCCGGGCTGTTCTGTGTGGAGTGTGTATGTTCTCTCTGTACTTGAGTGGGTTTCCTCCCACAGTCCAAACACATGCATGTTAGGATGATCTCTCACTCTACATTGCCCGTAGGTGTGTGTGTGTGTGTGTGCGTGAGTGAAAGTTGGCCATGCAATAGACTGGTGAACTGTTTATAGACTGTTTATGGTGTAACTCACCTTCACCTGATGATGCGGGGTTGGTTCCAGCCCCCCAGTGACCCCGACTAGAGGGATAAAGCGGAAGATGATGGATGGATGGACACATAGTCAAGTTAAATATTTTCTCACTGTTCTGCATGGTTAGCTGCCCTGCTAGTGAGCAATACAGTAAGCAGTGAATAGATGAGAGCCCCCCCTTAACATAGAACGTATATGCCTATATGGCCCAGCTCCAGCTTTTTTTATATCTCACAAATTGTGTACAATGGATGCAATAAAATAGCATTTATACACTATAAACAGATTTTTATGAATGCTGTCTTGCTTGTTCACCTCAGAAGACAAAAAACTCAATTTTTGTCGATTTTTATTTTTGAACATTATTTGAATATAGCAGCTAGTGTTTGCATAATGTGAAAGGTTTACCATGAATGGACCAATAAAAATGCTCCAAATCAGCTTACATTAAAAGCAAAGAATGTTTTTGTGCCATTTTGGAGATGCTTATTTTTCTTTAGACAGCGGCAATATATTCCATTACCATTACTGAAGAAAAAAATATATATAATTCAACTTAGAAACCTTAAAAAGAGCAGGGTTTGTATTACATGGCTACTGATTGTTCAATGTTTGTCGGATCACATGAATAACTCATCAAAGCCGCAACAGAACGTTCAGTAAGAACAGATGAGAACGTTTTAATAGACCCACTGTAAACGGTAACAGTTTTAATGGCTGTTCATAAACTATGCACTGCACCCTTAATTACAGGTTCTGGCAATTGTGATGGACACTTTCAGTGATGTGGAGATTTTCTGTGACGTTCTTGAAGCCACCAAAAAACGGAACGTGTCTGTCTATCTTCTGCTGGACCACATCAACCTGCACGTGTTTAAAGAGATGTGTGCCAATTTACAGATCAACAAAGCACATCTTACAGTAAGCACAACTTTACTCTGACTCACCCACAGTATTAAAGGAGCAGCGTGAGATGTAGCGTCCATTAGCACAATAATAATATAAGCGAATGATTACTTGTACCTACACGTCATTGTGTTTTCAGTTTCTTAGAATGAGCCCTTACAATGAGCACCAGCAGACATATACAAAAAATGTCCTACTGTAGTGTATATGTATCGGTAGCTGTGCATAAAACTACAGATAGAATTATTACTAGAGTTTCTAGATTATTATTAGTTTCGAGAGTATCCTTATTAAGTCAGCTTCTTATTTACCAGCTCCTTGTTCGAATTGGCCCATTCCACCTTAAATGGCAGGATAACACCTGTACCTGAATGTACCTGCAGCACCATTGAAGGTGGAACAAGGATATTTAAACAAGAAGCAGACGAATGCCCTTATTGGAATATGTTACCAACACTAAAAGAATAAAAAGGACAATTTGTAGTTCAGTTTTTTAATAGCTCATTAGTCTGAATTAACTGAATTATCAACACCATAAAACGTTTGATACACAGAGTTAAAAGTACAGCTCGGCTTGACCCGCCATCACTCAAGGTTTATGAAAGACATGCGACTAGACGCTTCTCTGTACAGGCACCCAGATGGTGGAACGAACTTCCACTGGCTGTCCGAACAGCGAACTCTCTCACGATCTTCAAACGCAGACTGAAGACTTATCTCTTTATGAAGCACTTATAATCACTAATCTACTAAAGTATTGGTATAAACTGTAATTGCATTTTATCTTCTAGGAGCACTTGATAAGTACTGCACTTATACTGTATGTAGTATTTATTCTCTTCTCTGTAGGTGTTCCAGTCTTGCTAAGTATTGCACTGAGTCTAATCTTTTAATTTGTTGTCTTTTTTCTAAGTATCAGCACTGGCACTGTGTTTGTGGCAGTGTTTGAGTATAAGAGTAGTTTGGACTTAAACCTGTTTGTACTAGATAGAGATACTCATACTCTGACTGAACACTAAGCACTTCTGTAAGTCGCTCTGGATAAGAGCATCTGCTAAATGCCGTAAATGTACTACACTGTGCTAATGATAGGAGCATGCTAGGTATGACTCACTCAATAGATAGAATAAATTTTGTAGTTATAAAATCAGGACAGGCACCGAGGCAATGGCAGAAAACCTGACAGCCTCTGTAGTTCTCAGGAGAAGGAGAGATGGTGGGGCAGTTCTATAGGCAATATGCAACCTCACCGCTAGAGGATTACACACTGCTCCTTTAACTGTACAGGAAGGTTGATGCTGACTGCTGTCAATCGTATGTCATTCACTTGTTTCTGATCCACTCAGAGCATTCTGATAAACAGATCACTTTGACCTTTAAGTTGTTTTTTCTTCTCGGCAGCACATGTCCGTTCGTAGCGTTGATGGAGAAACATACTGCGCCAAGTCTGGGAGGAAGTTCACTGGCCGGGTGAAGGAGAAGTTCATGATAGTGGACTGCACCCATGTGCTCGTTGGGACATACAGGTAAAAAGTATAATAGAACTGATCAGGAATTAAACGATAGAGTAGCCGCAGCCTCTACTATATATGCTGTCTATGACCTTGGCCTAGTGTCCCACCCTGTATCAGAAACAGGTAGATTTGTCCCACCCTGTATCAGAAACAGGTAGATTTGTCCCACCCAGTATTAGAAACAGGTAGATTTGTCCCACCCAATATCAGAAACAAGTAGATTTGTCCCACCCAATATCAGAAACAGGTAGATTTGTCCCACCCAATATCAGAAACAGGTAGATTTGTCCCACCCAATATCAGAAACAGGTAGATTTGTCCCACCCAATATCAGAAACAAGTAGATTTGTCCCACCCAATATCAGAAACAGGTAGATTTGTCCCACCCTGTATCAGAAACAGGTAGATTTGTCCCACCCAATATCAGAAACAGGTAGATTTGTCCCACCCAATATCAGAAACAGGTAGATTTGTCCCACCCAGTATCAGAAACAGGTAGATTTATCCCACCCAGTATCAGAAACAAGTAGATTTGTCCCACCCAATATCAGAAACAGGTAGATTTGTCCCACCCAATATCAGAAACAGGTAGATTTGTCCCACCCAATATCAGAAACAGGTAGATTTGTCCCACCCAATATCAGAAACAGGTAGATTTGTCCCACCCAATATCAGAAACAGGTAGATTTGTCCCACCCAATATCAGAAACAGGTAGATTTGTCCCACCCTGTATCAGAAACAGGTAGATTTGTCCCACCCAGTATCAGAAACAGGTAGATTTGTCCCACCCAGTATCAGAAACAGGTAGATTTGTCCCACCCAATATCAGAAACAGGTAGATTTGTCCCACCCAATATCAGAAACAAGTAGATTTGTCCCACCCAGTATCAGAAACAGGTAGATTTGTCCCACCCAAAAAAACTTTAAACTTTTATTTTAAAAGCGCATTTTGGCAGCCTTCGCTATTCTCGCGCCGTGTTTATTGTTAGCAACATGCTCTGGTTGTTAGGTGGTCTAGGTCTTTCACTTTGTTAAGGCTTGTGTTGAGATGCCTGTTTAGAAATATCCTGCAGTCAGCAGCTTCACTGACCCGAGCTCTCGCCTCGCTAGAGAGTTGGGTAGCTCGTACCAGCTTTAAACGCGAGATCAGTGATGAAAGCAATGAACAGCAACGATGACCATTTATACTGCAATAAAACAGCTTTCGTATAGTGTGTTGTTATGGTAACAGACTAGGAGGGTTTGGCTTAGCTAACGTTTATATTAACTTTAGTCAGAAAGCACTCTGAAACGTAAAGTTACATTACTCTCTGGCCACGCCCCAAACTGCAGACTGATACTACACTACATACTTAAAAAGTCAAAATAATTTAATAAATAAAATAATGAATAAATAAAAGGACACCATGGTTAGAAGTGCTTTCAGTAGTCAGTATGTTATGTTCCAGAGGGTGCTGTTTGGGACACAGCCTTACTGTCTAACACTAATGTTAGTCTTGTCTAGTCAGGAAACCTAATGCTGTCATTTCATGTCAGCATTAGCACCAAAAATATTTTTTTGGTGTATATAATCCAGATATTGCATGTATAATTTAAAAGTTTCCTCAACATTTTAATTCCTCAAATGCTGCTCCACATCACTATACATAGTGATCCCCCCCCCTTGTTTTATAAAGAAGATTATGCTAATAGGTTCTTGTATGCCTATACTTTTATAACTATACTTAGAGTAGATTTGGAGAGGAGTCATTTACCTTCTCTTCTCTTTCTGTTGTAGCTTCACCTGGTTGTCCTGGCAGGTTGACAGGAGCTTGGCGATGCTCTTCAAAGGAGCAAGCGTGAAGTCCTTTGACATTGAGTTTCGCCGACTGTACGCCGCCTCAAAACCAGTACCAGAATTTACTGCATTGTCAGATTCAGATGACCTGAGTCCTCTGCTCCATTTCACAAACCCACCAACTCCAAAATGCCTCAAAGGCACCAACACTAACATGGTCCCACAGGCAAATGTCAATGATGCCCCCCAACTCCAGGATCACAGTTCCCCTGCACCCCTATTATCAGGGCTATCCAACCAGTCGTTCCTCACTGCCAGAACGCTGACGTCACTCTTTCTTCCACAGAGGATCCATCGGCCTGGAGTTTCTCAGCGTTTCTTACCCAGAAACTACAACATCCAGAACCTTCCTCAGTACCATCAGAACAACAACTACCACTATCTCCACGGAGGCGCTCCTCTCACCACTCAGCGGCTTCTACATACCAGATTACATAGTGCTGTGTTTGAGGAGCAACATTCGCTGGTTCTGTAATGTGGTGGTTTATGTTTCTAAGCCTTTTACTTTTGAACAATAGTGCCTGTCTGACTGATTAGTGGAGCCTCGTTTATTAGTATTGATATTTAGTGTTTTATTGCCTATTATCAAAGCCATTTGGGCTAAGAACTGAAAATTAAAGCAAAGTTTATGCATTTCACAGGAACATGTTTAGTTAGTTGCATGCTCATGAAAAGCTTCTGGTTGGGAATGTCTCACTATGATCCTAAAGTGTGGAATTCAAGTTGATTAAAGGATCAATTGACTGTCAATGGACTGTCTACATCCAGGTCCAGGTTCCAGGTTTGATCATTTCTTTTTTTTGTGTTCTAGTTATGTTATAATCTGGTATTTAATAGACTATAAATATAACTACCGATGGCACAATATTAGTTTTATCCTCTTTTTTTAATAGACATAAAATGTGATTTTAGCCCATTTAGGAGATGCCTACATTTTGCCACCATGCATTATTTTTTTTCATTAACGTCAATGAGTGCATAAAAGAGTGCATGAAGAGGCTCATCTCAAACAGGTCATAGACAACTTTCAAACATGTTATAAAAAGCATACAATACACATAAATGCTTATTAAATAATTCAAATTGCCAACTACGTGATTCCTTGCAAATCCAAAATTGGATTTTGAAATTACATTACTTTGGATAACTTTTTTGTGGGGTATATCACTAACTTATGCCACTGACTTGTTCCTGACCTACTCCAGGGCTGGTTATGGTTAGGTTTGGGATTTCACCTCATAAATAGCTCTTGAACCAATCCATGTTAACCTCTGTCCAATTCCCTTTTTCCCCTTTGTGATGTTTGAATCAATCAAATATAAATAAATGTGTATTTTCAGCATAGGAAACCAATCATACTACATAGACTGTACATACTACATCAAGACTGTAAAGCAATTTCTAATAATGTGCCGTTTCACTCCTCGTGTTTCATGCGATTGGATGTTTTCTATGAACGTACTGCTTCTGTAGGCATGGGAACTGGGATTAATCATAGCTTGAGCATTACCAGAGAAAGCTGTTAGCTGCTGATATAAAAGGAATACACTGTGCTTGCATTCGTTAGGTTAAGGGAAACTAAAACTTAGTAATTTATGTACATACTGAACATTTCAGAAGGCACACTGATTTACACAGTGGCCATAAAATGTGATTTCAACCTGTTTTTAAAGGTCCTTCCTTAGACTACGGATCGGAAACGTGTGTTAAGAACAGCCATTTTGTCCCATCAATCAAACCATATTGGGAGCAACAACAACATTCATTCCTTCTTTTTAGTCTATAATGTTTTAACATCTTAGTTGTAAATGTGTCTCAGTATATGTGCTAGGTGGCATGGTGGTGCTATATTATCCAGGTTTGATTCCTGGGCTGGGACTCAAATTGCATGTAGGTGGGAGTATGTGTTGTCCCAAGCATGTGGTATGTGGCGTGGGGCTTAAAACACTTTGCCAAATGCCATGTGTGTGTGTGCGTGTGTGTGTATATATATATATATATATATATATATATATATATATATATATATATATGTATTCTTTATTGTACAGTGTGTGTACTATCATTCTTATTAGAGAAATAAAAATATGCTTTCCATTAAAAGTTAAGTGTTATTCTTTGCAAATCCAAAATTGTTATGAATGGCTATACAGCATTTTGGAATTTGTTCGAGGAAATTATGTATGATCAGTTAAAATAGAAGTGGACTGCATTTCCTTTTCATTTAAGATGAGCATCTAAAAAAGCAGGCGTATGCTATAACTATATAGAATTATAACTTAACAAAAACTCTACTCTTCTTTTAATATACTCATCTCCCCTCAACCAGTATCTGATCCAGCCATCTTTTACTGGCCTAACAGGAATATGCCACCTTCTGAAATGATGTATAAATGCAAATTTTACCTTAATGTGGTTGTATTACCAACAACATAAAACACAACACTAATTCACTCAGATCAAACCAGAGCAGTCATTTTCTCCACTTTAATATCTGTAATGACATCATCTCAGAAATTCCACAGTGTATGAGTGTAATGTATATAAATACAGTAACAGTTGACAAATGTTTAAAATTCTTAAAAAACCTAAAGTTAGAAAAACTTTTATTCTTTACTATACAGACTTGTTAAAACTTGCATTACTATACATACGTTTAAATACTCCCCTTTAATCATAAAACCCTTTGTGCTCATGCTTACTCGCATACCTTATCACAGGATAAATCAGTTTTCTCTTCTATATGTTGATATAGTTTGTTCCACCACCTCTCCTCAAAGTCCTTGATGGACAGACCTGATAAACTCTCACCGTCCTGGTTCTCTTCACGCATCTTCTCTGGGTTCAGATCTTCTGCCATTACCTGCAAACATACAACATTAGGCCAGACTTTTAAACCCTTAGTGCGCATGTCAGTGTTTATATTTCAGCTGTCAAGTGATTAAACAAATTAATCACCATCATCTTATGATTTTTTGTTACTTAAATATGATTATATTTTATAACATCCGCTTCTGTTTATTAGATTTAACCAACACTTTATTCGCACGTCTGCCTTCACACGCATCCCATTATTAATCAATTGGGTTTAATATGATGTCGGCCCACACTTTACAGCTATAACAGCTTCAACTCTTCTGGGAAGGTTCTTCACAGAGTTTAGGAGTGTGTTGACTGTTCCTCCAGAAGACCATTCGTGAGATCAGACACTGATGTTGGACGAGAAGGTCTGGCTCGCAGTCTCCACTCCAATTCATCCTAAAGGTGTTCTATAAGGTTGAGGTCAGTCAAGTTCTACCACACCAAACTCACGAGTCTATGTCTTTATGGAGCTTGCATTGTACACAGGTGTGCAGTCATGTTGGAACAGGAAGGGGCTGTCCACAAACTGTTCCCGCAAAGTTGGGAGCAGAAAATTGTCCAAGATCTCTTGGTCTGCTGGAGCATTAGAAGTTCCTTTCACTGCAACTAAGGGGCCGAGCCCAACTCCTGAAAAACAACCCCACACCATAATTCCCCCTCCACCAAACTTTACACCTGACACAATGCAGTCAGACAAGTACCATCCTTCAGGCAACCGCCAAACCCAGACTCGTTTATCAGATTGCCAGACGGAGAAGCGTGATTTGCCGCTCCAGAGAACACGTCTCCACTGCTCTAGAGTCCAGTGGTGGAGTGCTTTACAGCACTGCATACGACACTGTGCATTGTGTTTGCTGATATAGGGCTTGGATGCAGCTGCTCAGCCATGGAAACCCATTCCATGAAGCTCTCTACACTCTGTTCTTGAGCTGATCTTTGGAGGCCACATGAAGTTTGGAGGTCTGTAGCGATTGACTGTTGGCGACCTCTGGGCACTATACTCCTCAGCCTCCACTGACCCCACTGTGTCATTTTATGTGACTACCACTTTATGGTTGAGTTGTTGTCGTTCCCAATCACTTCCACCTTGTTAAAATAGCAATGACAGAATATTTAGTAGTGAGGAAATTTCACGACTGGACTTGCACAGATGGTGGCATCCTATCACGGTGGACCTCACTGAGCTCCTGAGAGCGACTCATTCTTTTTACAAATGTTTGTAGAAGCAGTCTGCATGTTTAGGTGATTGAATCCTAGGCCTTGTAATAATTATGTAATAATAAACCAATCACTGCTGTTGTAAAACTAGTAATACGCCTCACCTCAGAGATGATTTGGAGTGTTCTCTCTTCCGGCTGCAGCCTCTGCAGAGACTCCTCGATTTCCTTTAAGGCTCTCTTGCTCCTCTCCAGCACGAATGAGAACTGCTGGATCTTAAGTATCTCGATCAGCAGCCTGAATAAAGTAAACAGTAACATCACTTCCTCTCTCAGTCTAGGTCGAAACAACAGAACTGGTTTCCACCATTTGTGTGCGAGGCTGAATGAACAGACCTTGCTCTAACAAAACACATGGAGGCCTTCAATCGTGATATTTTCTTCTCCTCCTGCTGCCGAATTGCGGCCTGCGGCTCTAAAATGTGCTTCAGATTCTCAAGACAGATGGAGGACTCCAGGAGGCTTTGGTGGCTTGTAGCCAGTTTCAACCAATGCCATGGATTGAAGGGGTGCACAGAACACAGCTGTTGCAGACTAGATATGCTGCTCTTCAGATCTCCACAGCCCTCATGAATGGTCAGTTCCAGCTGAAGGACGCAGGTCAGGTGACAGGTGTTGGTTGCCTCTTTCCTCTATATATATATTAAAAAAAAACAGCACCAGGTATTAGCAATGTGTGCACACACACACACACAGTCAAATACAGAAATAAGCTACTTGAGGCTGTGTTACACTGTGTTACAATAACTTTCCCTCAACTCACCCTCAATTACACCACTTGTTCCAACATTTTATATAATTAAAGGTTAAGCTTTATTTATTTATACACGCCTTTTACAACAGATGTCACAAAGCAGCTTGGGTCCAACCCCCAATGAGCAAGCCAGGGGCGACAGTGGCAAAGAAAAACACCCTCAGATCAAAAGGAAGAAACCTTGATAGGAACCAGACTCAAATAGGGGAACCCATCCTCCCCTGACCGACACGGGATCACAAAATCATTAGTTTTGAGGTAAAGTCATTCAGGGTGGTTTTATCTAAACTGCTGCATTCTAAAGAAATAAAGTCAGAATTGTTCACAGTAATGTGATAGTAACCAGATCTCTGATGAGTCTAATGCCTCTGGAGGTTCCTCACAGAAGATGATTAAGTGAAACTGTTATTAACAACCTGGTGCCCGACACCAGTCTAGAGCAGAGCGCACCGCAGTCCCGGTCCAGACCCAGACGTTGTCCAATGCCGACCCAAACCGATAAACTACTTAGAACAATTTAATGTTAACAGTGTTTATTTTAAGCAGCGGAACTTTCCTTGATGGTATAGAGCAGGGGTATTTAATTAGAATTCAGTAAGATCCACCTAGGGGAGATTTCCTCAGGCCAAGGTCCGGACCATCATAATTTCTAACTTGTGTTATGATTCAGTGGTGTATCCTGTTTACTGAAGTAGCCTAATATCAGCATCTTATACCATCAGCAACTGAAACACCAACACACCACACATACCGTTTACTGTTTAAATGCTGAACTGAAAATCTGAACTAAATAAATGCTTAAAAACAAGGGCTACATTTAAAATGCTTTTGAAAAAAGTGCATCATAAAGTGTTTATTTATAATAAAAAAAAAAAGTTTTCATCTTGTTAACTAAGTTTCACGTCTTAACAGTCTTCCTCTTGTATTCCTCCACACTTTCTCTTATTCAGTGAGAGAAGTGAGCTCTTGATAGTCCAGCCAGGACTTTAAACCTGGGCTGAAATTGTGTTAGGATCATATTCACACACATGAAATACTTGTTCTGTGTGGAGTGTGTATGTTCTCGCCGTGCTTGAGTGGGTTTCCTCCGGGTACGGTTTCCTCCCACAGTCCAAACACATGCATGTTAGGTTGATGGGTCACTCTAAATTGTTTGTAGGTGTTAGTGTGTGCGTGAGTGTGTGTTGGCCATGTGATGACTGTCCATGGTGTACCCCGCCTTCGCCTGATGACTCTGACTAGCGGCATAAAGCGGAAGATGATAGATGGATGGACATGAGATACGTGTCTGCTTTTTATTAGCGCCACGGTCTCAGAACATATGAGACGTGTTGGTTTGGAGCTGCCTGTGAGAAGTATGAAAATCTCTGTCTCGGTCCATTTCTGGCTGAAAAGCCTTTTTTTCACGGTCGACTTTTCTTTTTTAGAGCACGCCATCTGACTCGCTTTATTCTCCGACTGCTGCTTCTCGCTGGTGTGCACGCGGATCTGCACAGATCTGATTGGCTGAGGAGCGCATTTGCTGATTTTATTATGCACGCGATTGGTCTGTGCAAAGCTCGCATATCGTCTGAAGTTAACGTCTACATTGTCTGAAATTTCATTCAGAGCCTGACAGAAAATTTGATTCATTTTACTGAACCGATTGCAAATCAATTAAAAGATTGTGATTTAACTTATTTATTTTGACGATAGAGTCATTGTCAGGGTACAACTGATTCACTGCTACCAACTGATCACAAAACAGAAAACCAAGGTTTACAGTTTTGGTTCTACTGAATATTTGAAACACATTTTTATACTAAATAAAACTATTTTGTTGCAATATTATGTTTTTAAAATTAATAAAATATTATTCAGTGTTTGTCATATCACCAAAAATATTGTTATCGCAGAAATACCCTGAAATATTGTGATATTAGTTTAGGGCCTTATCACCCACCCCTACCTGTAATAAAGTCTTGCAAATACTCAAATATCTAAATGACCCCCTAGCCAGCCAGTCTATGCTGGTTTATCCTTGTCTGCTACTGCTTTAGATGGTAGCCCAGAACCAGTATCCAGAATGTAACTAATGCTGTTTACCCAACAAGGCCATAACGTACATGATTATGTACAAAGTATGATTATAACAAAGTATGATTGTTCTTAAAATCAAGCAATGATCAAACTGTGATTACCAGCTTTTCACAGGTCTCCAGAGCTTGATCACTTATCCCGAGATGATTGTAGCACCGTGCAATACTCTCCAGGACGTCTCTCTTGAGAGACAGATTGCCGTTAGGCACCAACGAGAAACAGGCCCTGTAGTCGTCTATAGCACTCTGTAATCATCAAGCAGAAACAACACCATCTGAACAACGATGCTCCGGACTGGGACAGAAGACGTTACTTTGTAAGAAGAAACATGGACTTGTTCATTCCCTCAGCGTTTAATTACCTGATACTGCTTCCTCCTGTATTTCAGGTCGGCTCGAAACTTCATGGTTTTCTGCTCGTCTAGATCGTCTTCAAATTTTTCATGGTGACAAAACCACTAAATCCAAAGCAGACAAATCAGGTGAATGAGCAAGAGAGGATCAAAGAAGGGATTCAAGTCTGATATACTTGGAAGCCCAGGTCAAACTACTTTGCATGTGTTTGTTTTCTAAATAACTCAAATCACGTTCACAGTGTGTTTACTACAACACAAATTATCAGCCCCCTCTATCATTAATGCTGGTCCTTTGTATTGACTAGGGGTGTAAGAAAATATCTAAAATATTGAATATCGGGACATTATGTTTGGTGATACTGTATCGATTCTCAAAAACACAGTATCGATACACAGATTCCTGGCAGACAGTGAATCATTGTGGGTTGTGTTTAAGCCTCTAACCACTAGATGGCAGTGTTGGAACCCATTTTCAGCTCCACTCCAACATTAACAAGCAGCACAAGGGCGCAGGGCTATTGTAAGCATTGACAAACCTGTTCATATAGTGGTGTGTTTTGATAGTAGGATTAGAAAAATATATCACTTTGCTTGCAGTATCGCAATATATCATGATATATTGAATCGTGACCGCTATATCAGGATACGTATTGTATCGCCAGGTTCTTGCCAATACACAGCCCTAGTATTGACTGGCTTGTCTCTGTCCAATGCTTAATGATGATGGGGTGGTGTATTAGTGTGAGTTGGACGAGTGGGTCAGACACAGCAGTGCTGCTGAAGTGTTTAAACACTGTGTCCACTCACTGTCCATTCTCTGTTAGACACGCCTAACTTGTTGGTCCACCATGTAGACATGAAGTCAGCGACGATAGCTCATCTGTTGCTGCATAGTTTTTTGTTCCGCTAGTCCTTCATCAGCAGTCACAAGATGCTGCCCCCAAAGGACACTGTGGTCTGGATAGCTTTGGATGGTGGACTATAGTGAAGTGAAGTGTTTAAAACTCCAGCAGTAGTGCTTGCTTCCCCTCACATACACACACACACACACTAGTGAACAGACACACTAGGGGGCAGTGAGCACACTTGCCCGGAGCAGTGGGCAGCCCTACCACAGTGCCTGGGGAGTAGTCAGAGGTTAGGCGCCTTGCTTTAGGGCACCTCAGTCTTGTTCCCTAACCTCCAGCCCACGACTGGCCCACATCTGAGTCTGATCCACTCATACCAGCACAACACACATGTACACACCACCACCTCGTATCAGCGTCACAGCACTGCTGAGATTGATCCCCTTAGAGCATTAACTAAGTATGCAGAGAAACCGATGGACTACAGTCTGTAATTGCAGAACTACAAAATGGGCCTATGCAGTAAATGGAGCTGAGGCAGAGCGTAGATACAAGGAGGTGTACTTTGTGTTTATTATATTTAAAAGTAGCACCAACTACAATTTGGTTCTTCTCCCATCTGAACCCACCTGTGCTGAGAGAAAGTGACAACAGGGCTGAATTTACCTTTGAAACAGGCCACCAGTGGTCCTTTCTCAGCACAGGAGTGAGACATACATAACCAGAGGACCACTCTTGACTGGTTATACTTAACTGGTGGAACAACTCTCAACCCAGAAGTGAGATTAATGTAACGACCCACCATCCAAATAAGATCAGCAGTGACCAGCAGTGGTCCTATGGTTGGTGGGTGATCGACTGTGCAGCAACAGAGGGGCTGCAGTCAGTACTACAGTGCCATGTAGTAAGTGTCTATGAAGCCGGTCAGTGAGTAAAGGTATAAAATATGTGTAAACAATAAATTGGCAAGTATAAATATAAGCAAGCTTCTGATGGAGAGGAAGCTTCATAATCCACGTACTCGACTTTCCCGTTCCACCTTAAATGGTGCGACAAATGCCAAAACAAAGCTAATGACTATATACATGCGGTACAATGGAACTGCTTCATTATTTAAGGTGGAGCGGAAAACTTGAATAGCAAGTCATCTTTAAGCTCGTCCACCTAAGAGAGCTGAAAAGAGGGTTTGTTATGAAGCGTAGACCTGAAGAAAGACGCAGCAGCAGCATTTAAGGTGGATAAGAAGCTGCGAATAAGAAGCTAACTTCAGCCACGTCTTTCACATCGGTTACTGCTGCCCCATTTAAGGTGGAACGGTGAATTAGAATAAGAAGCTAGCCTCAGACTCGTGTTTTACGTCAGTTACTAAGGCACCATTTAAGGTGGAACGGTGAATTCGAGTAAGAAGCTAACTTAAGAAAGCAGTTGAGCTTTTCCAGAAAACTGATAGCGAGTCTGACTTTTACGGTAATTCATTGTAAAGTCGGGA
Source organism: Megaleporinus macrocephalus (assembly GCA_021613375.1). Lineage (NCBI taxonomy): Eukaryota > Metazoa > Chordata > Actinopteri > Characiformes > Anostomidae > Megaleporinus > Megaleporinus macrocephalus. The sequence continues at coordinate 26,829,606 of CM038727.1, read as the reverse complement.
TCTAAATGCTGCTACATCTACTCACCTCTGGCTCGCAGGACTTGGGCTTGTACTCTGGCAGCACTGCTGATGAGACCCGGTTCCGAGACTCTTCAAACACTGAATCGTCAAACGTGCTGCCCAGAATTTCCATCCTGTACCAGCACATGCCTCCTGTGTTTACCGGGCATGTGACCCTGTTCTTCTCGCGGAGCTCCGCAGGATTACAACTGACCCAGGTGGCAACATCGCCCCCTACCGCTCAGTCCGGGTGTGCGATTAATGCATAAAAGAGAGACAGTCTGTAATGTTACTGATGATAGCTTTTTAACTTCTGAGACTTTGTTTACTCTAAATAAACTAAAACCTCGACGCTGGCAACGGAAATTCTGCAGCAGTTTTCAGTCCGTACAAACTCGAACTTTAAGTATGTAAACATGCTCACTCGCATCCTGAAGTAGTCTGTGGAACTGTGTAATTTAAAAATTAAACAGCTCTTCCTTTTTTGGAGGAGTTAAAAAAAACTACAACAGCCATTCGGGTCGAGTTGTACGTGCAGACCCGACTATTTGAAAGTCCACCTTGTTGTAGAGAGATCTGCGCATGTGCAGATGTAACCAAAACTATATTGTGCATTATTAAGGCAAACGCTACAAATAATGTTTTTTGGTCAGATTTTATCTCTGGATTTAAATATGTTTTTGAAACGATATTTGACGTCCACTTTTGAGTACTGTACTCTCTCTCTATATACGAACCATGGTCGTATGGCCATCGTTTTCTGTGCTGAATGTTAGGCTGTAAATATCACGGTTTTATTTATTAATGTCCTGCTTTGGTGTGCTTATGTTTATAAATATCGTCGCTGTCCCGAGGAAAAACAAGTAACTCCGAAATAGAAACTATCAAAAATGTTCTTAACTTTTAAAAAAAGTCAGAGGAAGCAGATTATTTATTTATTTATTTTATTTATTTTATTTATTAATTTATTTTTCATTTTTATCATAAACTCTTATAATAATAAATAATAAATAATAAATAATAAATAATAAATAATAATAATAACAATAATAATAATAATAATAAAAATCGCCAAAAAATTAGATACATGTTTTTCTTTGGACAGTGACTGTATATATAACACAATGCCTATAGCTCAGTGGCTAGACTAGCAGTTAGCATAACATAACGCCTATATAACATAGCGTCTTTCTTACAACGTTGCCAACATGTTTTTACGTTGTCTAAACAAGGTTGTCACAACGTCAGTACTAAATAACATTATTTATGGTATTATTTTTACCTGTAGAAAAACATTCGTTGAGTTTTATGCAGATATAATGAAACGTATGAAGGATTCTGGAAGGTTCTGACAACATACTGACAATGTTACCACTACGTTCTCTCAACGTTGTCAGATAACGTCCTTACCACTTTATGATGAATGCTATTTTAACGTTGTTACAACGTAAGCGTAGTTTACAGGGGTATATTTTCGCAATGAATGTTGAGTATTGCAGTTAGAAAGCATATATGAGACTAAATAATACAGCGCTGTGCAACAGAATACGACAAAGACAAAAACATAAACTTGAAAAAAGAAGTATCTCCAAAATAGAAACTTTTCAGGGGAGAACAAAAACATACTTTACTTTTAATGTAAGTCAATGGAACCAGAATTTTTCCCCAAGCTATTTTGGAGCATCTTTATTGGTCCATTCTACATTAATTTTTAATGACATAGAAAAATCAACAGAAAAATCACTACAACTTCGTTGTTTTAGGAAAGGTAGTTTTTCTTTTACCTGAGTGTCCTTTATGTGGCATATAGTTATGATTTTTAGCAATATAATAGTAAAATACCCACATTCCTATATTCAAGCTACTATTTACTGTATTGATATATTAAGACCACCCATTACTGTACTGGCTCAACATTTTACTTAATTGTGGCCACATTTTATTATATTAAAGCCGAAAAGTAATATATTAACCTTACTATGTTGATGTATTAATTTGTGACCTCATTATAGTAACTCGTGGATTCAATATATTAATTCGTGGCCATGCTTTATTAAAAAAATTAAGTGACACCTTAAATGGCTCTATGCTCTGAGTAGTTATTTCAGTGAAATATTAATTATTACATATTATGCAATAAGTATATCCAGTCAGGCTTGGCGCTGTTGTAACCGTGTTCTAACAGCAGGGGGCAGCAGCGCTACCGGAGGAGCGTTTGTTCACTGTGTGCTCTTGTACGTCATGTAAACACGTGGCTAGTACATGTTTGGTTTGCTGTATGTTTTAACGCTATCGATTGATTTAGGATATAGAATATACAGGTGATAAAAGGCCGATAAATCAGGAGGTATGAAGGTGAAGGTGCTTTGCAGGAACCCAGACGATTATGTTCGGGAGACGACAAGAGACATCCAGCGTGGTGAGTGTTGCTGCTAACATGCTAACGCTAACTCAACCACACCACAACATTCACAACACACGGAGCGTTTTTTTATCATTTAAACCCTGAAGATTAATTTTTTTAGGTATTAGTGGTGTTAGGATCTACAGCAGCTCTGCATGAAAATGCTGGAACCGTAAACCTGAAGAAGGTCGTGGCTGAAGTTAAAGTCTTATTTGAAAAATCTGTTCTACGTTAAATCATATTGCAGTTACATTCTATATACACATTAAATGGTGTAGCAGTTCCACTCTGGCACCTCTGAGCCTAAAATTAGCTTCTGTAAGACTTCTACAGCATTTAAGGTGGAACGGTTAATTCGAACAAAAAGCTAACTTTAGCCTCAGAGGCACCAGGATGTAACTTCTACACCATTTAAGTTAAAATGAATAATTCAGCCTCAGAGGTGCAGGAATGTAACAGCAAGACCATGTTACTTAGTAGTGAGTCTGAGTTTCACACCATCCCTGAAAATGTGGTATTGTTTATGTTTATATTTACAGTACATTGTTATTGTTTATGTTAAGAGTAATAGAAGACTATATGAAGAATTGATGCAACTGACTAGTTGACACTCATATGATGGAAACTAACTCTGTGGATGCTGCTTATCCTTGTCACTGCTGTCAACTTGAATTGTCATTTTCTTCCAGTTCCCAGAAATTATGACCCCACGCTCCACCCGTTTGAAGTGCCCAGAGAATACACCAGAGCTCTGAATGCCACCAAGCTTGAACGCGTCTTCGCTAAGCCCTTTGTGGCCTCGCTGGATGGTCACAGGGATGGCATTAACTGCCTGGCCAAGCATGCGAAGAGTCTGCCCACTGTGTTATCTGGGGCCTGTGATGGAGAGGTAGGCCACCGGTCAACGATGACTTTTAACTCGTCAAGTGTCTGTTTCACAAATGATGTTTGCCAAACCCTGCGTTTACACAGACCACAACTTTTCGCTGCTGATCGCCCCAAAATCGCTGGTCGTTTATTGACCTTTGGTTAACATGGTTTCACTGACACCAAGCAAATGCTATAAAAGTACAGCTTTACTTTACTAGCTATTATCTCCAGAGTATATAGATAAAAACAAAATTTGTTTTAAAAACAGGTTTTTACCACAAATCAGATGTTTCTGCTAAAAAATAAGTCTTGTAGTGAAATAGCTTGTCTAAAAAAGTCGGCCCTGTGTAGAGCATCACTCTCTGTGCAGGCAGGATGGCGAATAAGCTGTGTATATTGTTTGCAACAATGAGTTCCTCTTCCATCTCTAGTAGGAACAATTATCTAGGAGCCGTAAAAGGAGTGAACTGTTTTGCAGTGGCATAGATAACGTGGGAGCCCCCCTGCTCAATTCCTATTGGTGATCGCCACATCGCTTCACTCTTAATTAGCATAAAGTTAAACTTTGCTCAACTTTATCCCGTTGTCTACGTTCCTGCTGCCGCTAGAATTCGCCAGCTTTAATTAAAAATGAATGACCTCCTGTCACTTTGCTGCGTTGCTGTGTATGCAGGGTCAGACATGTTCACCATATTGAAAAAGAGTTAGTACTGACTCCTTTATGATGCTGTTTATCAGGGGTATTTGATTAGAGATCAGTAAGATCCAGTTAGAGGAGATTTCCTCAGGCCAAGGTCCGGACCGTCTTCATTTCTGACCTGTGTTATGATCAGTGGTGTGTCCTGTTTACTGAAGTAGCCAAGTTTGAGCATCTTATACCATCAGCAACTGAAAAACAAACTTATTACAAATACTGTCCAGTATATTTCAGTGCATTTACTGTTTAAATGCTGAACTGAATGAATTATTTATAAACTTCTAATAAATGTTTTTTCCTCACTTCAATAAAAACAAGGGCTACATTTAAAAAAACAGAATGCTTTTTAAAAAAGTATTTATTTATAGAGAAAGTAAATGAAACGTGGTTCTTCTTGTTAACTCAGCTTCACAGATTGACATGTTGGTTGTACAGAGTTTTATTCTCCAGAACTAGACGAGCAGGTCTATTCCAGAACCGTTCCTGTTAAACACTCAGTTTTCACTCTGGACGTTTCTGTTTTTAGAGCTTGTTATTCTTTCTGACTCGCTTTAGCCTCCGACTGCTGCTCCTCTCTTCGTACCTCGCCTGTGTGCGCCCGCTGCACGCAACAATGTGCACAGATCTGATTGGCTAAGGAGCGCCTATGGTGATCTTATAGTGCATGCAATTCGTCTGTGAGTTCACTGCGCCGTAAAGCCCGTATACCATAAAGACTAGAAAAGCTCCGCCGCTTAAAATAAACACATCTAAATTAAATCTCTCTCAGTAGTTTATCAGTTTGGGTCCGCACTGGACAGCGTCTGGGTCCGGACCTGGACCACAGTCCGCCTATTAGTGACCCCTGCTATATAGTGTTATTTGTTTCCATCACCAAACAACAGTATGTTTCGCATGATGGATGCTCCAAAAGGTAAACAGAAAAATGACCTTGCTCTTTGGTCAGAAGCTTGCCCTGATTGGTCCAGAAGCTGTTTAATAAGCAAAATCCCAAAGCTGGCAAGAAAAGCAAGAAATCCTGCTTTGTGAGACAGACCTCTGTACTCTGATGTCTTTTAATGGTCATTTAATTTTCATTAAAGGTGAAAATCTGGAATCTGAGTAAACGGGAGTGTCTGCGCACAGTCCAGGCTCATGAAGGCTTCGTGAGAGGAATATGCTCTCGGTTTTGTGGAACCTCCTTTTTCACGGTACGTCACCATGAACTACTGGCCCAGTGTGCACATGGGTTTACACTGAGAATCAACCTTAAAAAAGTAAAAAATAGATAAATTATTTATTTATTTATTTATGATATGTCCAGAAAGACTTATTGTGGTGTAATCATATTCATAAGCTGTTCTGAAGGGTTCTTATGTTCTTTGGCAGGTAGGAGATGACAAAACTATCAAGCAGTGGCGCATGGAGCCTCCTGGATACGGGCTGCAGGAAGAGCCTCTAAACACTATTCTTGGGAAGGTGTGGCTTTATGATTCATTATAACTTTTATTTTTATCGGCAATTTTTATAGCGTTGAAAGTCGTTGCTTATGATGCATCAGCATTGAATAGACAGTGGTCAGTATTATGGTTTGCAGTGCATACTGATGTAGGACCAGTTTTTAATCATTTCACATGGGATTATGGGAATTCTGGGACGATACTGATAGCCAGTTTTTTTCCATATACACTATATGACCAAACGTATGGGAACACATTACCCATCATGCCTGTATGAGATTGTTTGCCATCCTGTTTCATAAGCATTAATGTGAGGAACCCTTACGACTATAACTGCCTCTAGTTGTCTGGAAAACAGGTTTCCACAGTATTTTGGTGTTTGTCTGTGGGAACCTGTGTCTCAGTCAAAGGACCATATTGTTACTGTCCAAAGAAAAACAAGTATCTCTAAATACTTTACAAAAGAGGCCAAAATCTGAAAAGTCAATGGCACTAGAATTTTTTCCAGGTTGGAGCGTTTCTATTGGTCCATTCATCATGAAATTTTTGCACCATGTAACCAGCAGCTGCAGTGTTCAAATTGTATAAAAAAATAAAAGCCGAAAATGGAGACATGTTTTTCTTTGGACAGCGATCATGTGGGAGGTCAGGCACTGGCATTCGACGTTTTAGCACATCCAAATGGTTTCAGTGCCGGCCACTGGAGTTCCTTCAACTCGTCAAACCAGGTCTTTACGAGACTTGCTTTGTGCACAGGATAGGTTAGGGCTGGGCGATAAAACTGTAACGATAATTATCACGTAATAACGTTTCCTCGATAGAACTATAAGACGTAGTCGATTAAAAAGTCAATAGAAAGTTCCATCCATGTTTTGAGAGACAAGGCAAATAGCCAGTGAGAATGAGAATAGCACCGCCCCAAACCAATCAAGTGGCTGAACTAGAGTTCCAGCCATTTCCTGTTTGGCTAAACCACACTTTTCAAGTGACACTACTGAAAGAAACATGTTACACGTGTTAATAATCTTAAAATAATCTGCTAAGATAAGAACAACAGGTAAACAGGTGCTGTCCTGCTGCTGTGTTGATAAAGCTCTACGGCTTTCTGTACTTCAGTATCAGTTATTTCTGGGTTTCATATGAACAGCTCGTTGTGGTTATGGTTTTTATATGTATTCTGAAGCTGGTACGGATAGTGGACTCATTTTGTGGTTCTTCCCCTGCAGCCTGTATTCACAGGTATTGACCACCACCAGACAGAAGGCACGTTTGCTACCTGTGGTCAGACCGTGGATATCTGGGATGAGCAGAGAAGCAGCCCCATCCGTTCTTTCAGCTGGGGAGTGGACAGCTTCAGCTGCGTTCGTTATAATCCAGTAGAGGTGAGCGGACACACAAACACAGAGTAGTTATTATGAACCAGATGTGAAACCAGTAACCACTGATTCTTTTGTTCGCTCGGTTTAGGTAATGTTGTTTATTTTATTTTCAGTAAGAACCCAATGCTGAAGTAAATGTAAAATATTTAAATTGTGCAAAATACCTGAGAGACATGTTGCTTTTCTCTGTGTAAATTTTAACCCACGTAATCTACGGTGGCTTTCTGTGTTGCACATATGGGTTTAACTTTTAAAGCCATGTCTACGTGATGTAATGTGTCCAGTATGCGGTGGCCTTTAAAGGCTGCTTCATAACTGTATTAGCTGAAGTGAAACCTGCTGGAGGAGCCTTCGGTCGAAAGAGGGAATGAGTAAACAAAAAGACCTTTGCCCTAAAACATTACCAGGTACACCCCTTCATTGTAGTGGTATTCCCCTTCAGTTCCAGTCAGAATAATGCACCCTGCCACACTACATACTAGGACTGTGTATTGGCAAGAACCTGGTGATACAATACGTATTGTAATACAGCGGTCACGATTCAATATATCACGATAGAAAAATTATATACTGTGATTTTTCAAACCCTACTCTTAAAACACACCACTATATGAACAGGTTTGTCAGTGCTTACAATAGCATTGCGCCCTTGTGCTGCTTGTTAATGTTGGAGTGGAGCTGAAAATGGATTCCAACACTGCCATCTAGTTGTCAGAGGTTTAAACACAACACACAATGATTCACTGTCTGCCAAGAATTTGTGTATTAATAGTTTTTTTGAGAATCGATACAGTATCACCAAACAAAATGTCCTGATATTCCATATTTAGCTATTTAACACTCCTACAATTAATTGGTGGTTAAACCAATCATCAGTTGTTTGTCTATAAAAAGGAAAAATACCCAAAATGTGCATGTTTTTTTTTGCAGACTGAGCTTCTCGCCAGCTGTGCCTCAGATAGAAGTGTCGTTCTGTATGACATGAGAGAGTCTACCCCGCTCAAGAAGGTAACATGACTGGCTCTTAAGATACAGGACCGTTAGTGCTTTCGGTCTCTATGTTGTTAATGACACTGTGCTGTATTTCAGGTCGTAATGAAACTGAGAACTAACACGCTTTGCTGGAACCCTATGGAGGCCTACTATTTCACTTGCTCCAGTGAGGACTACAAGTGAGCCATAACTTATTTATAGAGCTAAAAATATTTGATGCCGTGTTGGCATTAAAGTACTTTGATTACACATCTTGATAACCTCTTTAACCCTGCACATTTCCTGTCTTCTCTTTTGGCAGCCTGTACACATACGATACGAGGTACCTGGACGTTCCAGTGACCGTACACATGGACCATGTCTCTGCTGTGCTTGACGTGGACTACTCCCCCACAGGGAAAGAGTTTGTGTCAGCCAGTTTCGACAAGACTGTCCGCATCTTCCCCAAAGACAGTGGACACAGCAGGTGAGTGCCAAAGTGTGCGCCATCACTCCGGTCACATCACTGTGGTGAGTGTAGGGCTGGACAATGTGTGCTGAGGGACCTGCTGGAACTAGATGCCCAGTCTAACACAGTGCCACACTGTAACCTATGGGATTTATATAATCTTCTGTTAGCATCTTGGTTCCAGATACAGAGTAGATACCTTTTAGGTACCTGTAGAGTTCAGGCTAATTGGTCAGGCTAATTGGTTTACCTAGTCACTCCGGTCACATCATTGGGAGTGTAGGGCTAGACAATGTATGATGAGGGATCAGCACAGATACCCATATGGGCTGGTGGACTATTCTTAGTCCAGCAATGACACTGTGTTGCTCAAAACCTCCAGCATCCACTCATACCAGCAAAATCTGACCACTGTAAATAGCTCGTTTACAGTGGTCAGATTTTGCTGGTATGAGTGGATGCTGGAGGTTTTGAGCAACACAGTGTCACTTCTGGATTAAGAATAGTCCACCAACCTAAAATGAACCCACCAGCATTCTGATACAGGAGCAGAGGATGACCAACTCAAACTTTATAGTGTCAGATCACTGTACTGTCTCTGGCTTTACATCTACAAGGTGGACCACGTAGGTAGGGGTGTCTTATAGAGTGGACAGTGAGTGGACACAGCACCACCACCACATCAGTGGTCCACCTTCCAAATAATACCAGCTCTGTGGTGGTCTGAGGATTGAATAGTGTGCAGAGAAGCAGATGGACTACAGTCTGTAATTGTAGAACTGCAGAGTGCACCTGTATGATGAGTGGAGCTGATGAGAGGAGTCAGTAGTGTAGTTATTGTTCTGGTTAATAATTTGTGAGGGATAAAATAAAAAAATCTGCATTGTAACGCTGTATCTGTCCTGTCTCACCCCAGGGAGGTGTACCACACTAAGCGCATGCAGCACGTCATCTGTGTGAAATGGTCAGCGGACAATAAGTACATCCTGAGCGGCTCTGATGAAATGAACATCCGGCTCTGGAAGGCCAACGCCTCGGAGAAACTCGGAGTGGTGAGTCTTCTAACTGTTGTTAATGTGATGAACTGTTTTAGTATGCAGTAGAGATGGACTGATATGGGTTTTTCTATAGCTGATGCTGATGTTTAGAGGTCAGAGTCAGACGATAGCTGATGTGCTGCTGATTTTTAGGTCAGTTTTCAAAGTTTTTCGCTTTATTTGCTGCAAAAATTAGAGATGGACCGATCAGCGTTTTTGAGGCCGGTTCCGATTACCAATCACCTCTCAGCACGATCGGCCGATAGGGGGCGGGGCCCTATGCCACAGCAGGGCTACATGTAGTTATTAGCGCAAACAAGTCATGAAACATGGGACTAAACTGGTTTATTACCATTTTTAACGAGCTCATGTGAAACAGCATCATATTTTAAACAAAATTAGCAGTAAATAAACAAAGAAAATCAAACAAATATCCCCAATACTGCAATCATTACATTTACACCCTTAATTTAAAACGAAAAAAGCGAATTAAATAAACTGCAGTGAAAACTGCTGAGTTAACCGCAGAGTTATTTTAAACTAAAACTGTAATCATTAAATGTAGATCTTGAATTTCTGCTGCTGTTCTGTTTGTACCGGTCAGATCTGGTCTGTATGGTGTTCTGGGTTATTAGTTTTGTGTTAGCTGTGTGTGCTAGCTCTGCTGTTTGCTGATACTCACTGTATTCAGCCGCAGGTGTACTCTAAAAACCGTATCAGATTAGAAGTGTTAAATGTCTTTGTCTTGGTTCCCCAATGAGACACGGTTAATTTTACAGATTTTAAAAACACTCTGGATGAGTCTGTCACATACGGCAACAAGCTGCCAGACGGACGCAACGCAAAGGAAAACTGTTCTTGCGAGGCTGCTGCTTTAGTCAGTCTGTGGAAAATAAAAGGGTATGTGTTTCCACCTAGTGGTTCAGATAGGAATTACAAGGACCTGGCCGGAGGAGGTTTCAATGAAACGCTAGCTGTAAATACAGAAATTAGGCTCATTTGTTTTACAGCGTTGATCGGCTCTTGGGATCGGCTCTTGGGATCGGCTAAACTGGAGAAATATCGGCCGATCACATCTTTTGATTAAAAATCAGCTGATACCAATACATAGCCGATCGATCCTTTCATCTCTAGCTAAAATGTTACACTAGTAATAACGAGTACATGCACAACATTTCTGGACTTAACATCATTTACTGAAAACTGATGTAACAAGAAGAAAAAAAACTAAATATTTTTATCTTCCCCTTAAAAAATACAGTGTGACCACATTACTGCTGAAAGAGTGTAACACACATCTATAATATAAATATATATATATATATATATATATATATATATATATATATATATATATATATATATATATATATATATATATATGTGTGTGTGTGTGTGTGTGTGTGTGTGTGTGTGTGATGCGAGAGAGAGAAACAGAAACAGCGTGCGCACCGAGAGAGAGAGATGAAATTAGCGCGTGTGACGCCAGAGAGGGAGTAAAACAGTGCGTGGGCTGAGAGACGCTGATACGCTGTAATAATTGTTACTATATATACTGTAGTATAGAATACTATCTGGGAGACTCTGGCTGCTCTGGTGAGACTCTCTGTGTGTAATGTGTTAATGTGTGTATTACACTAGAGCAGTTAGCTTTAGCCCCGGAGCTAAGCAGTAAAACATCTGCTCTGGTTCACGTCTATGACACGTAACCGTGTCATTAAAAAATGTCGTTGTTCGCTATTAATTATTCATTTTCACTTATTTGGCCAAACAGTCCCCAAAGTTTTGGCTTGGGGTCCTTCATGGCTTGTTCCACCACAAACAGGGCTGCCCGCGGACGTGCCTGACTTTAAATCGGCGCTACCAAACACTGATATCGGCTGAGCGATAGATCAGTCTCAGATCTTCAGTGTATAGAGCTTGTAGAGTGCTCGACTTGAACTAGACCCAATAAGTTGGTGAAGACTCAAACAGGCGTATGAAGGTCTCTGTTTCTTGTGGTTGATGGGCTAAGTACGTGCTTCCCATCCATAGAAAGCAGCCAACCTCTTGAGAGTTGTTAATTTAGGGCAGAATTATTATTATTATTGTTTTGTTTTTGTTATTAATAATTTAATATTGTATTAATATTGGCATTGTAAAGTGTTGCAATATACAAAGCAGATGCTAAATAATCTGTCAGCATTCTGACCAATCACAGACTTTAGTTGGAGTTTCTCTGGGTGATTGGAAACAAATAATAGCTTGTATTTGACAAACTGAAATAAATTGTCAGGCTTAATGCCAGCTAACAGGTAAGTGCTGATTATGATATGACAAATAATGATTCTCCAGATTCTCTATTCTGGATGCTCCGCCTCCGGGGTTTTCTTGTGTTTTCAAAGGTTTTTTTGTCTCTGACATGGCTGGATGCCAGCGTACTGATACTCTAGACGTGGACAGAATCTGCCAGCGTCAACAGTACAGGCCGCTGCCAAACACTTAGAATGATGCTTAGTAAGAAAGGGAATCACTCTCAATAAGTAGCTCCATGGCAGCGTTGCCTCCACTAAGCCTTTGCCAAGAAGGCCGGTTTATTTCTCTCTTCAAACTGTTGTAATGTGAGTTTATAGCTTATGTAATAGTATAAACACACAAACAGAAACATCACGACCACAAAATTATACAGCATTCATCTAGAAAGTGGTTCAGTAGAGGGAACGAACATAAGCAGGGCTATAAAACGATGAAACCCTTCACCACTCGTTCTGTAATCTGTAAGTTGATTGTTTCTCTTTGTAAACGATCATGTTGCTGTTATGAGCTTTTCCATTCATAGTTCACCATCTCTTCTTTTTTATCATCTCAAACTTTGTGTGCCAACTAGGGGTGTGTGATAGATATCGTCTATGATAATATCTTAAGTGGCGTGTTAACGATGCGCGGGCTGAAGTTATCGAGTATGCTGATTGGGGAAACAACAACAACACTCAGAACGCCTCGACTCCATGTGCTCACTACTTCATGTTTTAGTTCAGGCTGCTGAGAGTGCGCATACTGTGTGCTAACATAGGCTAAAGCAAGCATAGCTGCCTAAACAACACACCTAAAGCTGAAAGTGAGTGAACACACTACACCAGAAGGAGAAACTCAGACACCACCAGCCCCTTAGATTTAACTCCTAGACGAGGATCGTCTTCACTCGTGTGGAGCTGGTCTGGATCTGAAAAGACTGACGTTACTCAGACGACGGCAGTTTACAGACTTTGTAAGAAAACAGTCGTTAAAGATCTAGACAGATAACCTGTTCATCATCTCCCAACACACAGAGTGTGAGGAGTGTGAGGAGTGTGAGGAGTGTGAGGAGTGTGAGGAATGTGAGGAGTGAGAGGAGTGTGAGAGGAGAGTGCGAGGAGTGTGAAGAGAGTGTGAGGGGTGTGACGAGAGTGTAAGGGGTACGAAAAGAGTATGAGGGGTGTGACAAGAGTATGAGGGGTGTGACGAGAGTGTGACGAGAGTGTAAGGGGTACGAAAAGAGTGTGAGGGGTGTGACGAGAGTATGAGGGGTGTGACGAGAGTGTGACGAGAGTGTAAGGGGTACGAAAAGAGTGTGAGGGGTGTGACGAGAGTATGAGGGGTGTGACGAGAGTGTGACGAGAGTGTAAGGGGTACGAAAAGAGTGTGAGGGGTGTGACGAGAGTGTGAGGGGTACGAAGAGAGTACGAAGAGGGTACGAGGAGAGTACGAGGAGGGTACGAGGAGAGTACGAGGAGAGTACGAGGAGGGTACGAGGAGGGTACGAGGAGAGTACGAGGAGAGTACGAGGAGGGTACGAGGAGAGTACGAGGAGAGTACGAGGAGAGTACGAGGAGAGTACGAGGAGAGTACGAGGAGAGTACGAGGAGGGTACGAGGAGGGTACGAGGAGGGTACGAGGAAGGTACGAGGAGGGTACGAGGAGGGTACGAGGAGAGTACGAGGAGGGTGCGAGGAGAGTACGAGGAGGGTACGAGGAGAGTACGAGGAGGGTGCGAGGAGAGTACGAGGAGGGTACGAGGAGAGTACGAGGAGAGTACGAGGAGAGTACGAGGAGAGTACGAGGAGAGTACGAGGAGGGTACGAGGAGGGTACGAGGAGGGTACGAGGAGAGTACGAGGAGGGTACGAGGAGGGTACGAGGAGGGTACGAGGAGGGTACGAGGAGGGTACGAGGAGGGTACGAGGAGCGCGCTGTCCAAGACAGACCTAAACCAGTTTAGGTGTCTGTAACACACCACTCAGCAAACTTCAGCGAGACATTTACTAAAACAGAGCCTTCACCCGATGACGCTGGGATTGGCTCCAGCACCCACCATCTCCACCCCCCAGCCCCCTGAGACCCCGACTAGCGGGGTAAAGTGGAAGGCAATGGATGGCTGTATATTAATATCCTTTAAGAAGTGCAAACTGGGGTAAAAACAAAAGATTTTTAAATAATGCTAAATATTGTTCATTATCTTAACCAACAAAATTACAGAAACTCTCCGGATATCGCTCAACCCTAGTGCCAACTCAAGACCTGATCATGAAATCATGCTCTACAGTTTAATATTGAGATGTTGTAATGATGTAGGTTACCCCGACCCATTACCACAGTTACTCAGGCACATGTTCTTAACTTCCTCAAACTGGTACTGGTAGTACTTGCCTTCAGGGTCCCAGGGGAGTGCCACTGGGGTAGCTCCAGAAGTTAACTTGCCTGGGTGAGTCCAACCGGTGTAGACGGGGAGGGGAGGAATCTTTTAACCTGCAATTAATGGTGGTATATGCCGGGGAGGGGCAACCCGTATTTATACCCCCCCAATGATAGAGGAAGGGGGCTACTCTTCGCTAAGCTGCCTGTGAGAGGTAACGCCGTGTAGGCCAGTAAAAGTTACGTGACTTATGATGTTATAGTCTTTGCCTTAAACCTCTGTTGAGAGGCCGTTTGCTTTCTGTTTGTATGTTTATTTCTTTTTTTTTTTCTTTCTCTTTATTGCTTTATTGGCGTTGTGTGTATTTGGTGGTGATTGGCTATAAAAGGTGACGGACTAACTTTGCCTCTCTGCTGTTTTTATCCGGTGCTCCAGACCATTCGCCCGACTCTACCATAAAGGGTGACTTCTTGGCCACGTTTTGTGGTTGGGGGAACACGCTTTATCACAGATGTATATGGATATTGCTGTGCTCTACCAAAAAACCCTATTACTTTGGCTGTGCTGACCTCTGAAAGTGTGAAGCTTTGTATAGCAGCAGTAAGAAACTTTTTTACTGTTTATAGGAGAGTTAGCCCACTTGTTAACTTCTGTGTTAGCTTCTTGGCCAACCACAGCTGCACACCAGTCACTCCACTGCCTCCAGCCATTGTAGCTTTATCGCAGAGCTATAGAAGGAACTTTGGACATCACACATGTCCTAATAAACTAACTATTTATTTATTCCTTTACGGTCGTTTTCTTTACATCATGCCAGACAAACTGTCTTGACTTATAACACTGCTGGCATTTTTGCTTCCAAACAATTAATTTTGTTGTAAAGCACCAGTTTAAGGTGGAAACAGACACATGCAGGGTTTGTTTACAACAGACAGAAGATGGAGAGAGAGAGGGAGAGAGAGAGAGGTACATTTCTGTATTGGTGTCTCTCTATCATCCCAGACCCCCAGTGACTCTGACTCTCTCTAATGCAGTTCAGCGCTGGCAAGTTTTTGGCCCATCTCCACTCTGTATGTACAAGATTTATTCGGACACTTTGCTCTTAAACGGATCAGACGTGCAGTGCACCTGTCAGCACTTTAAATCGACCAATCACTTAAAGCAGGCCACACTGGGGAGGAAAAAATGAAGAATCAAACAATTAAATTGTAGAGCAGGAGGTTATTTTAATTACATTTGGAGGAGATGCTGAATCAAGGCTTGGCCTTTAAGAGAATTGTCTGAGTGACAGTCCTTACACATCTCATTTTAAATGACTTTAGTCTTTGTGTTGTGGTAAACTCTGTTTCAGCTCTCAGGAGCAAATGCAGAGCGAAATATACAACCAGTCGGTGTATGTATATATATATATATATATATATATATATATATATATATATATATATATATATACACACACACACACATATATATATGTGTGTATTTTTTTGTATACTTTGCTTGCAGTATTGCAATACTTAGAGAGCAGTGGGAGAAATATATATGTATATGTATATATATATATGTGTATATGTGTGTGTGTATATTGCGATATATGTGTGTATATTGCGATATATTGAATAGGGGTGTAAAAATAAATGGAATATCGGGATATTATGTTTGGTGATACTGTATTGATTCTCAAAAACACAGTATCAATACACAGATTCCTGGCAGTCAGTGAATCATTGTGTGTTGTGTTTAAACCTCTAACCACTAGGTGGAGGTGTTGAAGCCCATTTTCAGCTCCAGTCCAACAATAACAAGCAGCACAAGGGCGCAATGTTGTTGTAAGCTTTAGCAAACCTATTCGTATAGTAGTGTGTTTCAATAGTAGAATTCATAAAATCACAATATATCACTGAACCGCTGTATCACAATACGTATTGTATGGCCAGGTTCTTGCCAATACACAGCCCTAATGTTGATGTCGGGAACATGAGACCTTAATACAGAGTCGGTGTGTACGATGGTGGTCTGATGAAACCCAAAATTCCAACCTAGTGACTTATTATACTTCTGCTATGACTTCTAATTTTTATTATGCAGGGCTGATTCGCAGCACACGCATCATATTTTACATTCCAGTGATGCTGCTTCTTTCAAAACATCTTACATAGTGCAGCTTGTAAAAACAACAAAAAGAAAACTATGCCAGCTACTAATGTTTCAGTCTTTTTTCCATTGGCTCCCTCGTTACTGTACTTTCCATATGTCACTGTAAAAAGATACCCCTCTTCTTTACTGTAGATCTTCCCGTAAGAGGTTTATGGTGGTATGTGTTGCGGAGGTTAATGTCTACGTTACAGTCTATAAAAGCTTGCGCTGTTCATCATTTTGCTCATGTGAACGTTGTCAAGAATGCTGTAAATAAGGTTTAATGGGCTTCTCCTTCCTGTCTAGAGAAGCAGTGCGTTTCTGTAGCATCAGCAGCTATTAGCCTTAAACAAATTAAATTCGGGAGAGGAAAAAAAAATCATTGCTTTTAATTAGAATGAAAGCCTTTAGGGGAGGTGCACTTAGACGAGCTGTGGGCGGCGAGAGGAGAGTTTTATGGGACAGTGAGAGAGAACACTGAGACGGCATCTTTACAGAGATTCTTGTGTTTTATGTATTTACAGATTTAGTGAGTCGAACGAAAAGAATCTGTTTACATATGAAAAGTTCTGTCAAGTTTAGTGCAGGCAGCTTAATTAAACATGGGTTTCAAATCGAAAGGAGTGTCACAGCTTTCTTTGAGATCGTGCTAGTGCATTGAGGAACTGCTTCTACATACGTTTAGGGTGCTTTCACACCTGCAGTGTTTGTGCAGACCCTCTCTCTTTCAGCAGACCCTCTTACAGAAGTGCTTTGTGTTCGGTCAGAGTATGTATCTCTAGCTAGTACAAACAGGTTTAAGTCTAAACTATCCTTGAGCTTAAACACTGCCAGAAACGAGGGCCAGTGTTGATACCTTGAAAGAAAACAACAAGATACAAAGTTAGATACAGTACAGGTGCAACATCTAGCAGGCAGAAATACCTGGAGAAGGAGAATAAAATACAGGGTTACATACAGTACAAGTACACCAGCCTGTGTTCCTACCTGGAAGGTAAGAGTTAAGCGCAGCTGTATAAGTACAATATGATTCTTGACTTCAGTTCCTAGTAGACGTTGATAGCTTTTGAGAAGATCTCAGGTCTTCTGTTATGTTATACAAAGCTAAACTGGATCTTCTGCCACTTCTGGTTCTGCAGCATCCATAGCTCTCGTCACGTTATTACTAGAGATGGACCGATCAACATTTTTGAGGCCGATTCTGATCGCCAATCACCTTTCAGCCCGATCGGCCGATAGCCAGTACTGCTTGAGGGCGGGGCTATATGCCACTGCAGGGCTACATGCAATTATTAGCTCGAGCAAGTCATGAAACATGGTTGCAACATAGTTCTAGCGCTATAAACTCAATGACTCTGGCTGTGATTCCTTTAGCTCTCTGGCTGTTGCTGTACTGTTCGTACCGGTCAGATCTGGTCGACACGGGTTTCTGGGTTATTTGTTTTGTGCTAGCTGCGTGTGCTAGCTCTGCTGTTTGCTGATACTCACTGTATTCAGGTGTGTGGTGTCTCTGAAGTGCCGTATCAGATTAGTAGTGTTAAATGTCTTTGTCTTGATTCCAACACCCTGGATGAGTCAGAGTCACATACGGTAAGCACTGCCAGACGGACAACATGTTTTCTATCAGCAGACGCAGTGAACACCATAACCTGTTCTCGCGAGGCTGCTGCTTTAGTCAGTCTGACGAAAATGAAACGGTATGTTTTTCCACCTAGTGGTTCAGATAGGAATTGCAGAGACCTGGTCTGGGAGAGTTTTACAGAGAGCTCCTCTTCCTGAATGAAGCACTAGCTGGAAATACAAATTAGGCTCATTTGTTTAACGCCATCAATCTTCTCTCGGGATCGTCTAAATTGGATAAATATAGCTGATACATAGCCATTCGATCCTACCATCTCCAGTTTTTATCTTCTGGCTCTTAAGGCTCCTAACTGAACCACTCATTCACATACTTCACTCATCCTTTACCACTCCAGGACTTGGGGCATAAAAACAGTCTTTAAATTGTTTACTGTAGATGCAGCTTTAGCTGAGTAGTCCGCAATATGCATCAGCCTTCATCTTCAACTCTTCCCTGTCGCTGTCGTCCACAGCTCACAGCCAGAGAGAGGGCAGCTCTGAACTACAACCAGAAGCTGAGAGACAAGTTCCAGCACCATCCGCAGGTGCGACGCATCGCCCGCCATCGCCACCTGCCCAGAGACATCTTCAAACAGAAGCGAGAGCTGCGCGAGATGAGGGAAGCACAACGCAGGAAGTAAGTGTCCTTCTTTTATCAACTGACCTACATGATCAGTGTTATTTTAGCTACTTTTAAAGGGGAAATTAAACCTAACTGCCAATCAGAGGCTACCAAACACAGATGCTCTGGCAACACAACCACAACTGCTCATAAAACATTCTGCATACTGTTTAAACTAGAATTGGCATGAAATCAGGTCTGGAGCTTCATTTCTAGAAGATTCAAGATTCAAGGTTTTATTGTCATATGTACAGCAGAACACAGTTACACTGTACAATGAAGTTCTTACTTTGCTGCTCCTCCATTCACCAATAGATAAAGATAACAAATAAAAGAAATAATAAAAAAATATATACAAATACACAAAGTATAATAATATAAGTTGAAGTAGATAAAAATATTGAAGTAGATAAAAGAACGTTTAGATTGTGCAGTCACAGTACTGGTCTGAAATCACAATTAGATTTTGTTTTTCCCCACATTTGTTTAGCTGTAAGCCCTCATTAGTATTGAGCCGTATAGAAATGAAACTGAACAGTGCTATGGCCAATAACTGAGTAGGGACGCTCACTCATGTTTAACCTGTGTCACTGTTTGCCAGTTGCATGAACGTCATAGTCTTATAGCTGCAGATGTTTTAACAATATTTTGTGCCAGGACGGAGAACCAGGTATAAACCACATTAAAATCATAGTCCATGATTACAGTCTTTTTGTTGTATGATGTAATAGGCAGGAAACGCATTAGGGTCATTGTTTTTAACTGTACAGAGTATTTAACAGTGTTTCTCCAGAAAGTCTAGCTTCAATTTTAATTTTTAGTGGCTTAAAACCATTAAAAGGTTCAGTTTTATGATTCACACAGTAACACATGATGTGTTTATAACTGTTAACCTAAAACACAAATAAGAATTCACCTTCACCACAGCTGTTGTCAGAAATAGAACGTTGAATGCTGGCTTTGTTGTTGTTTGGGCAAAGTGATTGAAAACTGCAGAAGGCATAATGGCTCCACCGTTAAATCAAATAGTAAATAATTGTTTTTGGGATTATTTGCTAGTGATCTATGCTGGATAGAGACGTAACAATACACTCTACTCACAATGCAGTGCGATTCATGATGCTGGCCTCACGATATGATTTTTTTAGTTAAAGTTAAACTGAAGTTGCCTTTTATTATTTATCTATAACAAAACTACAAAATGCTGTTTTTTGCGTAATCTTTTCTTTATCAAAGTAAACTGAAGTGAATACATGCTCATAAGAAGTGATAAGACTGTTAAATCACTATTATAAGTGAAATAAACTTGACTTTTAATCTATCTTTCCTGTTCGCTCCTCATCCACCATGTTAGTTGTAGTTTGAGAGGCTGTTCGTAGTGAGCGGTCATTCATGAAACCAAGTGCCATCAGCCAATAGCGTTCAGCCCATGTCCCGCCCCCAAACTGTCCAGTCCGCCCTCTGAAAACTCGAGCGCTGAAGGTACGGTAATGCAGTTTGTGTGTGAAGAAAATATCTAATTGCGAGAGCAAAAACATTAAGGTATGCGTGCACGAAACGTTAAAACATGCAGGTTTATATTTTCACCTTACATTTTTGCGCGCCCTAGTTTTGACTGTGATGTAAAGGCATCAAACAAGCGAAGTACACCACGCCAGCGCCCTCTGCTGTTTCAAAGGATATCGATTCAGTTACATCGTGGTCGATTTCAGTCTTGGCATACTTGCATCGGTTATTAATGCATTGTTGCATTGTTACTTCCCTAATGCTGGACCAGCTGCATGTCTGGTAATGGTTTTGTATGCAAGGTGATGTAAGTGTTAGTGATGGATAAAGTCTGGATTGATCAAAAATGGATGAGTGGGTTAATATGTTCACCAGATCAGCCACATCTTTTTACTGTCATAACTTCTTAGAGGCTAATTTAACGTCTAGGTTTGGCTAATAATAATAAGAAAAATTAAACATTAAACAAATAAAATAAAACATAAACAAATGTATTGTACATGAAATTGGATTTCTTTGTTGGTTCCATATAGGACCATTACATTGTAGAACCTTGAATGACCTTCCTTTTTTAGGAGTGTAGATAAGAGACAAGTGACACCCATTTATAAACACTCCAAAGTGTTTCAGTCCTGGGCGTAGAGTCCTGGGCGTAGAGTCCTGGGCGTAGAGTCCTGGGCGTAGAGTCCTGGGCGTAGAGTCCTGGGCGTAGAGTCCTGGGCGTAGAGTCCTGGGCGTAGAGTCCTGGGCGTAGAGTCCTGGGCGTAGAGTCCTGGGCGTAGAGTCCTGGGCGTAGAGTCCTGGGCGTAGGGTCCTGGGCGTAGGGTCCTGGGCGTAGGGTCCTGGGCGTAGGGTCCTGGGCGTAGGGTCCTGGGCGTAGAGTCCTGGGCGTAGAGTCCTGGCCGTAGAGTCCTGGCCGTAGAGTCCTGGCCGTAGAGTCCTGGCCGTAGAGTCCTGGCCGTAGAGTCCTGGCCGTAGAGTCCTGGCCGATTCTGGCAAGCCGGAACAAAAAGCACAGTTATTTGTAAGAAAAACAAAATACTGAATACAAAACTCTGGTTACGAGAAAAAACATGCATCCAAACAAAATATGGCATGAGAAGACACTATGACACAAGAATTCATTAACAGAACTCCACAAATAATGCTAGAAGATATTTTTTCAGTCTATAGGACTACAGATCTATATAGATACAGACACACACTGGAGAGCAGACTACTGCAATAATAGTGGGTTAATGTGTTTAGCAGCCACATATTTTTACTGTAATAACTTCTTAGGCTAAAACTTGAACCAAATATAATAATAATAATAATAATAATAATGATGATGATGATGATGATGAAAATAATTAACTTTTATACATGAAATAAAATTTCTTTGTTGTGTTTGTTGGATGTTAATCAACAGAGTATATATCATGTCTTAAATGTTTAAAGCTAGGCGACAGTGACGCGGCAGCTGGCATGTGCATAACAAAGTCTGTTTCACATAATCACCTTGCTTTAGATCTGGTCATTAATATTAATGCAGGTTTTGCAGGGGGCACTGGCACAGCCTGCTTGGCACGGTTTGGCGTGGTGCCTGTGTTTGCTCCTGCACCGTGGCCGAGCTCCAACGGCCAGCTGAAAGGTCTTTATGGGCTGCGTGCTGGGGCTCTGAGCTCCTGGCCAAATTCCAGGTGCTACTCCTTCCTCACTGGTGTAGAAGAACGAATGAGGTCCGCTCACGCTAGGCCTGGGTGGAAACAAAGTTTATATTAAGAATACTATAAAGAGTATAAAACCATGAGCATTCCTGCAATATATTCTTCCTATTGACTTATTTCTATTTTATATTTATTTTCCTGTCTGTATACTTATTTTTCGGACAGGCTCACAAAAAGCTTCATGATGCAGGATTGTTTTGACAGTAGCTTTTGCTGCTGTTTTACACACAATACTTTGAGTAAGAAACGTGCATTTTAATCACGTAATTGTTATAACAAATTACATTTTTATAATTTATAAAGATTTTTATAATTATACTTAGTTGTTTGAAAGAATTAATTAGTCTTTTAATTAGTGTAAACATTTCCTGATGAATAGAACAGTAATAAAAATGGGTTTTATAGCTTCTTACACTAATGTGAATCAAAGTAATGTTTTCCCGCTACTGTAATGTTACTAGCTCTGAGGCTACAGTGATATCAATATGCCCATTTAATATGAATATGTAATATAGTTTGTACTTTTGAGCAGATTGTGGCGATTCACTAAAATGTAGTATTATTATTATTATTATTATTATTTTTGTTATAAAATTCATTATAGGGTGTTAACTGATTTAAGGACAATTCCAGTGTTATTTAGAAAAATCATTTATAAACGTTTATGTAGATTAGTCATGACAAGCTCATGTATGTATCATGTAACCTTGTAAGCAGTGCCCAACAGTAAAGTGTTACCAAATAGTGTATCTCTAGATATGAAATATAAAATTAAGAAAGAATAGGTGAAAATGCTTTATTTATTAATTATTTATTATATAGACCCATATTTTAGGCCATTTCTTTTGGACCAGTTTAAAAGTGCAATTTTAAAAATCGGAAACTGAAGAATGATATAAAATTGAGGTACAAATATTTGTTTTGACCAACAATTTGTTGTCTTTTTTTTCTAAACGCCTACAGAAAACAAAAGTTTTATGTGGTGCAGTTTGTTGTAACAGTATCTGTTACTTCTTAATTTATGTTTAAAGCCTTTGTACAGGCTAGATTTTTAGGATAGAGAACTTTTCGAGCTATGCGGATGTGTGTGTGCGTTGTAATTGTCTCTATGGTAGGGCTGGGGCAACGTGTTGATGTAATCGATTGTGAAATTATGTTGATTAGCATAATGTGCGTTGATGCGTTGCAAAGATGGCCGTGCCTTCTGAAAGTATGAATTTATCCAGAGCGCAAGCTGCAGCTCCAAACAATCACTCGCGTACATCTACAGTTGTGGGAGTGTTTTACACAGAAACACAACAGTGTGGTGCTCTGTCAGCTCTGCACAACACAACAGCACAACTGCTATACACGAGCACTTAAAGCTCAAACATCCCGTAGAGCTTCATCAACACAGCAGCAGGACAGCACCTGTTTACCTGTTTATCTTATCTTATAGATTATTTTAAGATTATTAACACGTGTAACATGTTTCTTTCAGTAGTGTCACTTGAAAAGTCTCATTACTAACCGTTTCTTAATCGTTCAGTGTAGAACCTAAGACTGTTCTAGATACCACGGGAGCTTAAAAACACACATAGCTACTTCTCAAACGACTCTCTACCAAAATATACAGTCCACAAACTGTACGAGTTCTTGTGCGTAAGGCGTGTAGGCTATGTGTCATTTGTGCCTCTAAAAGTCGAGTCAGAGTGTAAACTCTTAGTCTTTAACCATTTATAGATCACGTATGTTTAAGATACCCCATAATACATTAAGTCTAGAATGCCCATGCGTTTTCCTCATACTTCTGAGACCACCCCTATTAGTTACAAATCCATAACAAAATACAATAAATTTCAATTCCTAACACACTCACATTAGAGTAATCTAAAAATTAGTCGTTAGATGAATCGACTAATCGGAAAAATAATAGATTCGTAGTTGAATCGATTAGGAAATTAATCGATAGGTGCAGCCCTACTCTAGCCCTATAGCAGAGTGGTTAAATCACAAAATCAGGGGTTGAGACTGGCTCGCAAGAAAACCCTTTATTTCCATCAGTCTGATTACATCTCTCTGCTGCTGGAGATATATATATATATATATATTAGTGTGTGTGTTTTTATCTGTGCTGTTATCTCAGCCCGTCACACTGCATTCCTTACAGACACTTGTATTATGATGAGGATAAAAGTACTGTGCAGTCTAGGTTGGTAGGTTTTCCTGTACAGGGTCAACCGTACGCTACAGATGCAGAAGTTACTACAATAAACGTGTATTTAGAAACTCCAAACCGTACCTTTGCTCTGTGAGTTTCATCCCTGTGTGTGTGTGTGTGTGTGTGTGTGTGTGTGTGTGTGTGTGTTGAACTCACCTGTGCTAGGGAGGAAATGAATGTGTGTTTGAGTCATGCATCATTCTCATTGTCCGTCTCTCTTTGTCCCTCTTCTGTTTTTCAGGGAACAAAACGTACGCAAACACAGCAAGCCGGGCTCCGTTCCCTTGGTGACCGAGAAGGAGAAACATGTGGTGACTGTAGTGGAATAACACGTCACTTCGCTAAAGCGCTCCGGTCATCCTAAAACACACCCATGTGTAAAAGACATTCGGACCTGAAGGACCCTTCCAGTAAAGCCATTCCAGAACGTTCTCGGTGGTCACCTAATCGGTGTGTTTCTCTTTGTATGCGTTTTGGAGGACTTCCTGTTGATCAGTCGTGACTGTCATAGCAGGACCTTCCAGGACGTCTCAAAGCTGATCGTTTCCAAGATGTTTTCCGCTCGGACGTGGTCCCGCAGTGTCATGTTTCTAAATGCTTGTGACCTGGACTGCTTACAGACCCTGGAGGAATAAACTAGACTTTATAGAGTTTCTTTGTTTCTATAAAGAAATAATAATACAATAATCCTAACGAATGTCATTTTTTAATTATATAACAATAGTTCTTACCACACAGTCTCACACCATACCTGTATCCAGTAAGATTCTTGAAAGGGCCTTCTACGCTCTTAAAAAAAGATGGTTCTTCAAGGTTGGTTCTACTAAAAAGGGTTCTGCTGTTAGGACATCAACAATAAAACTTTTTTTTGGTGATATGTAGACCCATTTTGGAAAACAACACATTGTCTGTGTCAATCTGAAGAACCATTTTAACATAAAAAGTGATGTGTTCATGGTTCTATTTAGAACCATTGTTTTACTGTAGAACCCTTTATTAACCAGTTAGATTGGCCATATGACAAATAATGTTGTGTTTTATTATAAAAAAAAACTTCACAAATGGGCTAAATTTCTCTACTAGTGAGCTGTTTGTCTCATAGTGATGCTATATAGTGGAGTCAGTTCTACACAAGATACGGCAAAGCTTGACAAAAGCTCTTGAGATGTTTAGCTCACTGTTCCTTCGACCAGTGGACGAGAGACACAAAGCAACAACTTGATGTGGAAACAAAATCAGCACCTACTGGTTACATATTTGGTCTGTTTTTAATGAAATAAAGAGTTTAAAATTTTGGAAAGTAGGGTTAAAAATTTGCCTGGACGTTGATACATGGGAACTCTTCCTCTGTACTCAGTGAGGAGGAGGTCCAGAATCTCTCAAGAAGTGTGTTCCGCCCTTGTGAAACATTAGAGAATGCTGTTATTCTCTCCAGACGTACACAGTCAAGTCACATTATTATGACCACTTCCTACTTTTAACAGCGGTAGCTTGTAGGTGGCAGCGTTCTGGTGTGGGGAGTGTTTTCATTGCCTTCTCTGCAGCCACTCATCGATGTGGAAGACACACTCAACTGATTTGGGTATGAATCCAGCCTTCCAGATCACGTACACATTGATACATACATGCTTATTATCTTCTCTGGGGGGAAAAGGGGTCTTACAGCAAGATGATGCTACATGTCACGTGACTAGAAATGTCCCACATGTGTTGGAAGAGCTGACCAAGACTCCACAAATGGCCTAAATTTCTCCACTAGTAAGCTGTTTGTCTCATAGTGATGCTATATAGTGGAGTCAGTTCTACGACAAAGCTTGACAAAAGCTCTTGAGATGTTTAGCTCACTGTTCCTTCAACCAATGGACGAGAGAGACAAAGCAACAACTTGATGTGGAAACAAAATCAGCACCTACTGGTTACATATTTAATCTGTTTTTAATGATGTAAAGAGTTTAGCTTGGTTTAAATAACATTTGTATGCTGTTGTATTGTTTATGATGATGGTTGTTATAGTACTATAGTAATGGATTTTGGGATTTATGACCAGAAGTGAGGGCCTAGTTAGGGGCTTTAACTGGGACCATCACTCCATGGCTGGAGCATGAAACTGGCAGACGGATATTAGCAAGATCAACAATATGTCTTGATGACGTTCACACTAAACCATCCTCGCTCTCACTCTCTCTTCGTTCTCTACTTGTACGGCTGGCTTTCACGTTGGTTTTCTGAAGTGGTTGGGTGTCTCCTGATAAAGCCTTGTTGAAACCTGATAATTACCTTGGCACCCTAACGAGCAAAGTCCCTTTAATCAGAGTCCTTCTTATCCTTTTAATCTGAGCTTTGCTTTGCCTCCCTGCACTCTCCTCAGTCCATAATCCCATCATTTCAATCGCCTCAACTCAATCTCTGCTTGGCTTTCTCCACTGCTGTCTCCACTCATCTAAAGGAAACCTTCAGACGACTGGGGATGGTCACTCATATGCTGTCGACCCTCTTTATAGCCAGTGGCAGGGGACAGAAGCTGCTTTTGTAGATGATAAAGAGATGATAATGCAAAGAGTAAACATTAGTTCATTCTATGATCTCTTAATTCTATAAACAGATCCTTAACTAAATGATGAATGAAGTTGATTGTATTGGAGTTTCAGGTCTAGCAGTTTTCTACTCTGTGTCGCATGCGATTAGTCAGGTGATGAAAAAGATTACAGAGTCCAGATTTATTAGGTATTTCTCAAGTGGGCTGGACCCCTGTATTAGACTCGGGAGGGTATTGACAAAGCATGAGTTGTCTGTAAGCTTTTTAATCCAAAAGTGGAGATTACTCAATAGGCATGTTTCTATGTTCTCGTATTATTGGACTGGCTTGACATTTGGTTTAAAGGGGCATTCAGGCTTAGAACAAGAGTTTAATATGTTATGTGTCATGTTATGTAATATTCTATATTGCAGCAGGTATCTGTCCCAATTTTTAAACCTTTTATGCTTTTATCCCTCAATGTCGTCTCTACAGTACCAAACATTAACAAGCAGGCTTTATGCAAACGTGCCATGCAGCCATTGGGAACCCCCCCGCACTGCACTAAACAATTCCACTAAATTCAAGGTATTATATTTTCCCAGCAGTAACATTAGCTACCTGGCTTATTTCCTTATTATCCTTTTCTATGTGGAAACAACAAACAGTCCCTCTTGTCTTTCCTCAAAAGATCCTCCCATATTTACCATGCAGTTAACTCCAGATTTACTGGCAACCTTCAGCCTACATGGCAAAATCAATGTAATAAAATAAACAGTGCATATAATAATTCAAATTCCCCTCAAACGCAGAAGTTGCCTAGTTGATACATGGGCACTCTTCCTCTGTACTCAGTGAGGAGGAGGTCCCGAATCTCTCAAGAAGTGTGTTCCGCCCTTGTGAAACATTAGAGAATGCTGTTATTCTCACCAGACATACACAGTCAACTCACATTATTATGACCACTTACTACTTTCAATAGCGGTAGCTTGTAGGTGGCAGTGTTCTGGTCTGGGGAATGTTTTCGTTGCATTCTCTGGACCCACTCATCGATATGAAGGACACTCTCCACTGATTTGGGTATGAATCCGGCCTTCCAGATCACGTAAACCCACACATGGTGATTATCTTCTCTGGGGCGAATAGGATCCTCCAGCAAGATGAATGCGACACGTCACACGGCTAGACATGTCCCACATGTGTTGGAAGAGCTGACCAAGACTTCCAAATACTAACCCACACCCCTAATTCATCAGAACCCAATTGAGCATATGTGGGACCACCTCAATCATCATATATGTCCTCTCTATATATCCTCCCCCACGTGCCCGCCAGCAGCTGTGGGATGTACTTCAGTCAGCATGGCTCCATATATTTGTGATAACCTACCAGAAATTTTATCGAGTCTGACAGTCAGTCTAGCTGCTGTCCGTGCTGCACATGGCAGTAACTCTGGATATTAGCTGGTGGTCATAATGATATGCACTGTTTGTTTCACTGTTAGTGGTTAGCTTTTCTAGCTCTCTGTCTGGTAGGTGGGCAATAAGGGCTGGGTTATAAGATCACATCACTGTGTAACTGTGTAAGGAAAGAGACTGGAATTGCAGGCAGCTGAGGAAAGTGGTTTCTGTGTGGTGTATTTTGGACTTTGCAGACAATTTACATGCACAAACATCTACACAACACAATAAAGCAGAAATAAAAAAAATGAAAGGCATAATAGGTCCCATTTAATAATTAAAATATGGTGAAATTTTGAAAAAAAATGGTGGCCTTCCCCTTTAAGCCATTTTTTGCTCTGGATTGGGAAATGTACATGTGTCCAGATGTCTACATCCAGAGGTCATGTAATAAAGACTAGTGCACCGCGGTACAGATATGTGATGGACGTTACGCAGTGAATGAGTAAGTACACGTGGCTGTGAAGCAGGCCGCTCTCAGGGTCCTCTCTCTCTACTTCTCTGGCAGCGGTAGTGAAGGCAGGCGTGGGAAATCCTCCACTATGAATCGACTGGTTATTAGTGGACATTTCTGGCTCGTGCTATTTTTAGAACACGGAATCTGATCCTCAAGTGGTAAATCCAGTCCGGCTTTTCGCTCTGCTCCCCTCCTGGCTGTCAATGAACGAGCGAACGAGCGTCCTCCCCCAGTCTCTCTCTCTCTCTCTCTCTCTCTCTCTCTCTCTCTCTCTCTCTCTATATATATATATATATATATATATATATATATATATATATATATATATATATATATATATATTGTTATACTTACATTGTTTTTCCCACTCGTATTCAGACAAGCCCCGCCTCCTACGCTGGGATTTGCTACCAGTTTGTACTCGGTGTGCTGTGATTGGCTGTAGTATCCTCTCTCCTCCGCCTCAATTGGCTAGCTAGTACGGACTCTCCTGCTCTACGTATGCGCTGTGATTGGTCAGTAGCGTCCTGCCTCGTGAGCTAGTAGTAGTAGTTCTTTCTCACAAGCGGCCGGATTGTTTTTTTCTGAAGCAGCACAGCGCTAGCCAATCCCAGCGCAGCGGGGGCGGGACTTGACGGAAAGCGGGCGCGAAAAGAAAAATCCACTCTCTTTACGTGTCTCCGTCGCTCCGCCCACGCGTCCAGTGAGGGTTTTTTTTTCTATCTCGCGTTTTTTTTTTTCGTTGCGTCCATTTTTCCCCCCCCGTATTTAAGAAATCTTGAAGAATCACCCAACCTGGAGGGAAAAGAGGAAGAAGGGAGCGGAGGAGGAGAGCGACAGGAAAGCAAAGCCGAGCGCCTTGTTGATACATTCAGGATGCCAGGAGCCTTTTCGTGGAGGATGACGGCGTCGAGGATGGGAAGGATTTAACATGACTGCGAAATAAAACAAAATAAAAGGCAAGCGCTGACATTTTGCACATGCTGTGTGTCGCTGCTGGACAGACGGAGCCCGTAGAGCTGGAATACCCCTGTTTGTGTAGCATGCCCTGTGTGTTGTGTCCATGTATGTGGGGGGTTTTAGACGAGACCGCCTGAATGCTGCTAGTTTGTATTAACTCTGCTGTTGCTATCAGCGCTCTCCTGTTTCTGAGCCTCTCCTTTAGGACCAAGGACGTCCCAGCTCGACCGGTTAGAAAGCAGGTGGATGCTTCGAGCTTCTAAATCGAGGACAGGCGTAGCTCATTTAGATAAATAATCACACGCCATGAAGTTGGCTTCTTATTTTTTCCAGCTGCTCATTTTATTTTATTTTATTATTTTTTTTCTCCCCCCAGCTGCATAATAAGAAGGCGCCGCTCCACCGCTGCACGATTTAAGGTGGAACGGAAACCCCCAACTTTCATATGTCCTCGTCAAAATTAAGCCTGTGGATGTTGTTTTGCTTTCTTTCCAGCCGTGAAGATGTCCGCTCCTCGCGGGCCCCGAGGCGGGCCGGCCGCGGTGCTGCCGGACGTGCCGGACCTGAGCCACCTCACCGAGGAGGAGAGGAGGATCATCCAGGACGTGATGGACCGACAGCGGCGAGAGGAGGAGAAGGAGCAGTCCATGTTGAAGTAAGCCCAGGGCTAGCCGTGTGTGCTGGAGAAGGGCTGGGCCGCTGTGTGTGTGTTGTAGTGTTTCAGAGCAGGAGGGCTGATTAGCTTGTGTTTATGGGTCGCGTGCTCCTCGCGAGCTTGCCGGAGAGCACCAGCGCGTTCGCCACGTTTTAGCCAGGCCTGCTCGACTCTCTGGCCGTGCGGCTCCAGTGAGAGACGCCATTTTTCACAGCTTTTTGACATTTTACATCACACCGTACAACAGGTTTACGTCACTGGCGCTCAGATCGCCCTTTCCCAGCTTCAGAGCCGTCGATGCTGGAGCGTCCAGGGCGCACAGGGAGAGCATCTGCTTGATGCATTGAGCTTCAGCAGCTGTTGTGCTAGCAGAGAGCGCTTTCAGCACCACGGCGCTGTCCACTCCTGCTGCACCGATCTGGCTCGCTCTGGTCGAGCTGAGAGGAGAAAGGAGTCGTGGTGGAGACACTGTGCGTCCAGGCACTGCTACTAATTAGTGAATCCAGCTCGTTCAGCTGCTTTAAGATGCACCCATTGCTGACACAGGCGTGCGAGCGTGCACACAGCCTGTATAATCTCTATAGATAATCATTGCCAGTGCTCTGGAGCAGCCTTACCTAAGGTCACCACGCCGGATACCGAGCTAGAGGGCGAGAAATGGGTGATGTGGTGGAGCTCTTGTGTCTGCAATCAAATCCTCACAGCAGGTGCTAGGCTGTGAATGCAGCAAAAGGCCAGCAAGTGCTTTATTAATTGAAAGAAACGTTAATTGACCCTGATGTCTACAGACTTTTACACATGGACAGCTTTATATTGAGCTAGTTGTGCATGTGGATGGTTCAGATTATTTAGTTATTTAGTGGATTAAAAAGTTCTCTGATGCATTGAAGCTATAGGACTTATGTCAGGCTTAAAATTGCTCAGATGTGGTTTTACCAGCACATTAACTCTCCAAGACTTGGTCCCAGATTGGTGGGTTTACAGTGAGACTCAAAGACGATCACACAGAAGCAACATGTTTTAAAAAAGGGTGAGACTAAAGTGGTCAGCTCACTCTCCAACTTTCAGTTTAAGATGAACGGCTACTCTGTACGGGCTGCTGTTGTGTTTCTAATGAAGCTGGAACTGCTAGTGTCTTCTCCTCTGTGAAATCTGCAGAGTGCAGTAACATCTCAGAATGAAAGCTGTCCAGGATCTTGTCCAGGAGCTTTAGTTGACTTCCTGTTCACCGACTTGTACTGCTGATTTTTCGTTCCACCTCAAGCGGTGCTGCAGTTACATTCTGGTGCCTGTACTAGTCTCTAACCCTAACACGTAATCCTATACCTTTACACTTAGTCTCTAACCCTAACACGTAATCCTATACCTTTACACTTAGTCTCTAACCCTTACACATAATCCTATACCTTTACCCTTAGTCTCTAACCCTATCACATAATCCTATACCTTTACCCTTAGTCTCTAACCCTTACACGTAATCCTATACCTTTACACTTAGTCTCTAACCCTAACACGTAATCCTATACCTTTACACTTAGTCTCTAACCCTTACACATAATCCTATACCTTTACCCTTAGTCTCTAACCCTATCACATAATCCTATACCTTTACCCTTAGTCTCTAACCTTTACACATAATCTTATACCTTTACCCTTAGTCTCTAACCCTTACACGTAATCCTATACCTTTACCCTTAGTCTCTAACCCTTACACATAATCCTATACCTTTACCCTTAGTCTCTAACCCTTACACGTAATCCTATACCTTTACCCTTAGTCTCTAACCCTAACACGTAATCCTATACCTTTACACTTAGTCTCTAACCCTAACACGTAATCCTATACCTTTACACTTAGTCTCTAACCCTAACACGTAATCCTATACCTTTACACTTAGTCTCTAACCCTAACACGTAATCCTATACCTTTACACTTAGTCTCTAACCCTAACACGTAATCCTATGCCTTTACACTTAGTCTCTAACCCTAACACGTAATCCTATACCTTTACACTTAGTCTCTAACCCTAACACGTAATCCTATACCTTTACACTTAGTCTCTAACCCTAACACGTAATCCTATACCTTTACACTTAGTCTCTAACCCTAACACGTAATACTATACCTTTACCCTTAGTCTCTAACCCTAACACGTAATCCTATACCTTTACACTTAGTCTCTAACCCTAACACGTAATCCTATACCTTTACACTTAGTCTCTAACCCTAACACCTAATCCTATACCTTTACACTTAGTCTCTAACCCTAACACGTAATCCTATACCTTTACACTTAGTCTCTAACCCTAACACGTAATACTATACCTTTACACTTAGTCTCTAACCCTAACACGTAATCCTATACCTTTACACTTAGTCTCTAACCCTAACACGTAATCCTATACCTTTACACTTAGTCTCTAACCCTAACACGTAATCCTATACCTTTACCCTTAGTCTCTAACCCTAACACGTAATCCTATACCTTTACACTTAGTCTCTAACCCTAACACGTAATCCTATACCTTTACCCTTAGTCTCTAACCCTAACACGTAATCCTATACCTTTACACTTAGTCTCTAACCCTAACACGTAATCCTATACCTTTACACTTAGTCTCTAACCCTAACACGTAATCCTATACCTTTACACTTAGTCTCTAACCCTAACACGTAATCCTATACCTTTACACTTAGTCTCTAACCCTAACACGTAATCCTATACCTTTACACTTAGTCTCTAACCCTTACACATAATCCTATACCTTTACCCTTAGTCTCTAACCCTAACACATAATCCTATACCTTTACCTTTAGTCTCTAACCCTAACACGTAATCCTATACCTTTACCCTTAGTCTCTAACCCTTACACATAGTCCTATACCTTTACCCTTAGTCTCTAACCCTAACACGTAATCCTATACCTTTACCCTTAGTCTCTAACCCTAACACGTAATCCTATACCTTTACACTTAGTCTCTAACCCTTACACGTAATCCTATACCTTTACCCTTAGTCTCTAACCCTATCACATAATCCTATACCTTTACCCTTAGTCTCTAACCCTAACACGTAATCCTATACCTTTACACTTAGTCTCTAACCCTAACACGTAATCCTATACCTTTACCCTTAGTCTCTAACCCTTACACATAATCCTATACCTTTACCCTTTGTCTCTAACCCTTACACATAATCCTATACCTTTACCCTTAGTCTCTAACCCTTACACATAATCCTATACCTTTACCCTTAGTCTCTAACCCTAACACGTAATCCTATACCTTTACCCTTAGTCTCTAACCCTAACACATAATCCTATACCTTTACCCTTACTCTCTAACCCTAACACATAATCCTATACCTTTACCCTTAGTCTCTAACCCTTACACATAATCCTATACCTTTACCCTTAGTCTCTAACCCTAACACATAATCCTATACCTTTACCCTTAGTCTCTAACCCTTACACATAATCCTATACCTTTACCCTTAGTCTCTAACCCTTACACATAATCCTATACCTTTACCCTTAGTCTCTAACCCTAACACGTAATCCTATACCTTTACCCTTAGTCTCTAACCCTTACACGTAATCCTATACCTTTACACTTAGTCTCTAACCCTAACACGTAATCCTATACCTTTACCCTTAGTCTCTAACCCTTACACATAATCCTATACCTTTACCCTTAGTCTCTAACCCTTACACATAATCCTATACCTTTACCCTTAGTCTCTAACCCTTACACGTAATCCTATACCTTTACCCTTAGTCTCTAACCCTAACACGTAATCCTATACCTTTACCCTTAGTCTCTAACCCTTACACGTAATCCTATACCTTTACCCTTAGTCTCTAACCCTTACACATAATCCTATACCTTTACCCTTAGTCTCTAACCCTTACACATAATCCTATACCTTTACCCTTAGTCTCTAACCCTAACACGTAATCCTATACCTTTACCCTTAGTCTCTAACCCTAACACATAATCCTATACCTTTACCCTTAGTCTCTAACCCTTACACGTAATCCTATACCTTTACCCTTAGTCTCTAACCTTTACACATAATCCTATAGCTTTACCCTAAGTCTCTAACCCTAACACGTAATCCTATACCTTTACCCTAAGTCTCTAACCCTTACACATAGTCCTATACCTTTACCCTTAGTCTCTAACCTTTACACATAATCCTATACCTTTACACTTAGTCTCTAACCCTAACACGTAGTCCTATACCTTTACCCTTAGTCTCTAACCCTTACACATAGTCCTATACCTTTACCCTTAGTCTCTAACCTTTACCCTTAGTGCCTAACCCTTACCCTTAGTCTCTAACCTTTACCCTTAGTGCCTAACCCTTACCCTTAGTCTCTAACCTTTACCCTTAGTGCCTAACCCTTACCCTTAGTCTCTAACCTTTACCCTTAGTGCCTAACCCTTACCCTTAGTCTCTAACCTTTACCCTTAGTGCCTAACCCTTACCCTTAGTCTCTAACCTTTACCCTTAGTGCCTAACCCTTACCCTTAGTCTCTAACCTTTACCCTTAGTGCCTAACCCTTACCCTTAGTCTCTAACCTTTACCCTTAGTGCTTAACCCTTCCCCTTGGTTTCTAACCTTTAGCCTTCATGATAAACCCTTACTCTTAGACTCTTACCCTTAGTCTCTAAGCCTTACCCTCAGTCTTTAACCCTTACATCTGGTCCCTAACCCTTTCCCCTTAATCACTAACCTTTACCCTTAGTCCTAAACCCTTGCCCTTAGTGCCTAACCTTTACAGTTAGTCTCTGACCTTTACCCTTAATCACTAACCCTTACTCTTAGTCTCTAACCTTTATCCTTAGTGATAAACCCTTACCCTTAGTCCTAAATCCTTACCCTTAGTCCCTAACCCTCTGGTTATTTGAGTTATAAAACGTGTCATTCCGATTCTGAAAAGTCTGATTAGCTGAGATGTTTGATGCCATTGTATAAAAAACTGGCCCTCCAGGATCAGAGTTGTAGGGCCTCTTTTATCTGCGCTCACCTGCCTCATCCATTCACTTGCTGTCTGAGCATGCTCCGCCGAAGCTCCATGGTCGGCAAAAGCAAACGTATGACGTGTTGCACGTTCTCACGAAGGTCCAGGATTTGTTTGCTTTAGCCTTTGGAATGATTGTGGCAGCTTACAGAGCCATAATGGAGCCCGTGTAGTGGTGTAGAGTCATTAGTTAAATATTAATGCTGGTGGGCGTGCGGAAACGGAGCAGAGATGGTACAATACTTATGGTTCAAGTGACTCATCGACTTGAAGCCTCAGCCACCTCTACGCTGGTGTGTGAATCATCTTATACACACTCACTCGCTCACATGCCGTTCAGCATTGGACAACTTTGTCTTTTCTCAGTCAGAGAGCCGAGAAGAAAGCGAACGCTCGGCGGCTCCATCGCCGAGGCCAATAATGAGGATCGTCATTGGTTACCAGCATTACAGACGCGGACCCGAGCCTTTGATCTGTTGGCATATTGTGTGGTGTAGAGTTACAAAACAACAGAGGGGGCTAGGTAGCTCATGACTAATGCGTACGTAGACCTCATGTCTTCTCTTTGTCAGAGGCCTGCTGTTGGCTCGGGCTTTGTCATGTACTCCCCCGGCCTGCTCGGTCTATTTAAATTCTTTTTCAGAGCCAGTCTGTTCACCGGCTATTGTAGGCTTATTGAAGAGGCAGTACTTTTGGCCATGTCAGCTTAATACGGTTTTTAAATATTCATAATGGATGGTTAAATATGAACACTTGACCCTCTTGCTGTTTGAGTATAAATGCATACCTTTAATAGGACTGCGATATTTGAAGGGCCCATCTCGTCGCTGTCCAATAAAAAAAAAGAATTTCCAAAACGGCTGAACAAAAACATTCTTTACTTTCAGTGTGAGTCAATGGAACCAGATTTTTCTCCAAGCTATTTTGGAGCATTTCCATTGGTCCATTCATCATTTACACAACGTGAAGAGCAGCTGGAGGTAGGGCTGGGCGATAAAACGATAACGATAATTATCGCGAAATAACATTTTCTCAATAGAACTATAAGACGTAGTCGATAGAAAGTCGATAGAATTAAGTTCCGTCCGTGTTTTGAGAGACAACACGAACAGCCAATGAGAATGAAAATAGCGCCGCTCCAAACCAATCAGGTGGCTGAACCAGAGTTCCAGACATTTTGTGTTTGGTTGAGACCCACAGCGCAGAGTGTAGACATAGGAGCACCTTAACCCACGTGCTAGTAATAAGTTACTGCAGGCGTCACAGTCGAGCAGAGAGAATAAAATAAGAGAAAATGACAGAAAATGTTAAACTACTACTGAAAAAAACATGTTACACGTGTTAATAATCTATAAATAATCTGCTAAAATAAGATAAACAGGTAAACAGGTGCTGTCCTGCTGCTGTGTTGACAAAGCGCTACGGGGTGTTTGAGCTTCAAGTGCTCGTGTATAGCAGTTGTGCTGTTGTGTTGTGCAGAGCTGACAGAGCACCACACTGTTGTGTTTCTGTGTAAAACACTCCCACAACTTTAGATACACGCGAGAGATTGTTTGTAGCTGCAGCTTGCGTCCGGATGCATCTTCATCTCACTTAAAGTAAAAAGGAAATAGTGATTTGATTTATATCGTGATATATATCCATATCGACTGATAAGAAAAAAAATATCGTGATAAGACTTTTTCCCATATCGCCCAGCCCTAGCCGGAGGTACATGCTTTTCTTTGGACAGCGACAATTTTCTTGCTTTTTCTCACGTAACCTGCAGTTTGGCACCAAAACAAATTTGAATGCTGTTTTACACTTTGATGAACGCTAGGTTGGATATGACGTCTACTCAGTGCTGGGTTGAAAGGGTTCACAATAATTAAACATGTTGATATAAAGTAAAGTAAAAAAACTGATGCCCAGTTGACTAGCAAATGTTGGCCATTCATTTCAAACTAGGTCTCTAAATATAAACATACATAAGATAAACAACGGTCCGGGCTGTTCTGTGTGGAGTGTGTATGTTCTCCCCGTGCTTGAGTGGGTTTCCTCCAGGTACCCCAGTTTCCTATAACAGTCCAAACACATGCATGTTAGGTTGATTGCTCACTCTGAGTTGTCTGTAGGTGTGAGTGTAAGTGTTTGTTGGCCGTGTAATGGACTGGCAACCTGTCCATGGTGTACCCCACCTTCGCCCGATGACGCTGGAATTGCAAACACGCATGTATACACTCACTAGTGAACACATACACACTAGGGCACAGTGAGCACACTTGCCCGGAGCAGTGAGCAGCTCTATCCAGCGCACCCGGGGAGCAGTTGACACTTCAGTTGTGTCCTGGTGGTCCAGGGCATGGAACCGGCGACCTTCCGGTAACAAGATATGGTCCCTAACCCAAAGTTCAAGAGACCACCTGTTGTCCATTGTGTGTTGTGTTGACTGAAATGTCGTTTGACGTGATCACCTGGTTTGTTATGTTGGTTTTGATTGGCTTTTGTTTCTTGGCATGTTTTTGACAAAGTTAGGATGGTTGCAGGTGGTTTCGAGTAGTTGCAGGAGGCTTCAGTTTTCTGAATAATAAACAAAGCTGACTGTCTGACATGATACGTGGTATCTGAAGCTTGAAGCTCCTCCTTCTTTCAGTCTGACGGCCTATGAATTCACCTTCTGTTGCCGTGATGTAGTTTTCACAGCACCTACTACCGCCCCCCGTCTCCTTCGTGCTCCTCAGTTCTGGGTCAGTCCCACCACTTGGGGGGGGGGGGGCTCCTAATATCTAACTACAAGGTAGAAGCTGCCCAGAACTCCAGCCCAAGTTCTCAGTTTCCTGTACTGAACTAGAACAGCATTTCCAAAGAAAGTTAGAAACGCAATGCAAGCTTGATAAGTGATTTTATGTAAATTTAAAATTTGAAATGTTGTAGCTACAGTGAAAAACACTGTATAATATTATTGCAACTATAAATCAGACTAATAGACATCGTCTTTAATAAATATACGATTAAGCTGAAGGGATGCGGTCGACCTGCTGCTTGGACTGCGGTTTGGACTCTGTCTCCAGCTTTGTCTGGACTGTGGTGATGGAGAGCAGGGGGTTAATTGGTTAACTGCTCTCTAATGAGGTTTTTAGCTGTGACTGTGGCATCACGCTGTACCCTGTGCCCCTGCAGTACCACTGTAACCATGGCACCAGGATGAAGGATGCTCCGCACTGAGAACACGCACACAAACGCTACAGGCTGAGATCCAGGACCCAGAACTGAGTCAGGGAGAAAGCTTCCCAGCGGTTGCCAACTTGGTGTCATCTTTCAAAGAGTAGATGTTTCTAATCCAGGGAAGCAGTGACTGAATAAGATGATGATGATGATGATGTTGATCAAAGTAAAGGATGCTGAACTGGTCACCATATTATTTATAGTATAACATTTTTTGGCATAGGCGGTGGTGTTGGGGTTAGTACGGTGGTGTAGTGGTTAGTATGGTGGTGTGGTGGTTAGTATAGTGGTGTAGTGGTTAGTATGGTGGTGTAGTGGTTAGTATGGTGGTGTAGTGGTTAGTACGGTGGTGTAGTGGTTAGTATGGTGGTGTATTGGTTAGTACGGTGGTGTAGTGGTTAGTATGGTGGTGTAGTGGTTAGTATGGTGGTGTAGTGGTTGGTACGGTGGTGTAGTGGTTAGTATGGTGGTGTAGTGGTGTAGTGGTTAGTATGGTGGTGTAGTGGTTAGTATGGTGGTGTAGTGGTTAGTATGGTGATGTAGTGGTTAGTATGGTGATGTAGTGGTTAGTATGGTGGTGTAGTGGTTAGTAAGGTGGTGTAGTGGTTAGTATGGTGGTGTAGTGGTTAGTAAGGTGGTGTAGTGGTTAGTACGGTGGTGTAGTGGTTAGTACGGTTGTGTAGTGGTTAGTACGGTGGTGTAGTGGTTAGTAAGGTGGTGTAGTGGTTAGTACGGTGGTGTAGTGGTTAGTACGGTGGTGTAGTGGTTAGTACGGTTGTGTAGTGGTTAGTATGGTGGTGTAGTGGTTATTATGGTGTTGTAGTGGTTAGTACGGTAGTGTAGTGGTTAGTACGGTGGTGTAGTGGTTAGTACGGTGGTGTAATGGTTAGTACGGTGGTGTAGTGGTTAGTTCATTGAAGTAGTGGTTAGTACGGTGGTGTAGTGGTTAGTATGGTGGTGTAGTGGTTAGTAAGGTGGTGTAGTGGTTAGTATGGTGGTGTAGTGGTTAGTATGGTGGTGTAGTGGTTAGTATGGTGGTGTAGTGGTTAGTATGGTGGTGTAGTGGTTAGTACAGTGGTGTAGTGGTTAGTATGGTGGTGTAGTGGTTAGTTCATTGAAGTAGTGGTTAGTACGGTGGTGTAGTGGTTAGTATGGTGGTGTAGTGGTTAGTAAGGTGGTGTAGTGGTTAGTATGGTGGTGTAGTGGTTAGTGTGGTGGTGTGGTGGTTAGTATGGTGATGTAGTGGTTAGTATAGTGGTGTAGTGGTTAGTACGGTTGTGTAGTGGTTAGTACGGTGGTGTAGTGGTTAGTATGGTGGTGTAGTGGTTAGTAAGATGGTGTAGTGGTTAGTACGGTGGTGTAGTGGTCAGTACGGTGGTGTAGTGGTTAGTACGGTGGTGTAGTGTTAGTATGGTGGTGTAGTGGTTAGTATGGTGGTGTAGTGGTTAGTACGGTGGTGTAGTGGTTAGTACGGTGGTATAGTGGTTAGTTCATTGAAGTAGTGGTTAGTACGGTGGTGTAGTGGTTAGTATGGTGGTGTAGTGGTTAGTATGGTGGTGTAGTGGTTAGTAAGGTGGTGTAGTGGTTAGTATGGTGGTGTAGTGGTTAGTATGGTGGTGTAGTGGTTAGTTCAGTGGTGTAGTGGTTAGTGTGGTGGTGTAGTGGTTAGTATGGTGGTGTAGTGGTTAGTAAGGTGGTGTAGTGGTTAGTACGGTGGTGTAGTGGTTAGTATGGTGGTGTAGTGTTTAGTATGGTGGTGTAGTGGTGTAGTGGTTAGTACGGTGGTGTAGTGGTTAGTACGGTGGTGTAGTGGTTAGTATGGTGGTGTAGTGGTTAGTATGGTGGTGTAGTGGTTAGTTCGGTGGTGTAGTGGTGTAGTGGTTAGTACGGTGGTGTAGTGGTTAGTATGGTGGTGTAGTGGTTAGTATGGTGGTGTAGTGGTTAGTTCGGTGGTGTAGTGGTGTAGTGGTTAGTACGGTGGTGTAGTGGTTAGTATGGTGGTGTAGTGGTTAGTATGGTGGTGTAGTGTTTAGTATGGTGGTGTAGTGGTGTAGTGGTTAGTACAGTGGTGTAGTGGTTAGTAGGGTGGTGTAGTGGTTAGTACGGTGGTGTAGTGGTTAGTATGGTGGTGTAGTGGTTAGTATGGTGGTGTAGTGTTTAGTATGGTGGTGTAGTGGTGTAGTGGTTAGTAGGGTGGTGTAGTGGTTAGTACAGTGGTGTAGTGGTTAGTAGGGTGGTGTAGTGGTTAGTACGGTGGTGTAGTGTTAGTATGGTGGTGTAGTGGTTAGTATGGTGGTGTAGTGGTTAGTACGGTGGTGTAGTGGTTAGTACGGTGGTATAGTGGTTAGTTCATTGAAGTAGTGGTTAGTAGGGTGGTGTAGTGGTTAGTACGGTGGTGTAGTGGTTAGTATGGTGGTGTAGTGGTTAGTATGGTGGTGTAGTGTTTAGTATGGTGGTGTAGTGGTGTAGTGGTTAGTAGGGTGGTGTAGTGGTTAGTACAGTGGTGTAGTGGTTAGTAGGGTGGTGTAGTGGTTAGTACGGTGGTGTAGTGTTAGTATGGTGGTGTAGTGGTTAGTATGGTGGTGTAGTGGTTAGTACGGTGGTGTAGTGGTTAGTACGGTGGTATAGTGGTTAGTTCATTGAAGTAGTGGTTAGTACGGTGGTGTAGTGGTTAGTATGGTGGTGTAGTGGTTAGTATGGTGGTGTAGTGGTGTAGTGGTTAGTAGGGTGGTGTAGTGGTTAGTATGGTGGTGTAGTGGTTAGTTCAATGGTGTAGTGGTTAGTGTGGTGGTGTAGTGGTTAGTATGGTGGTGTAGTGGTTAGTAAGGTGGTGTAGTGGTTAGTACGGTGGTGTAGTGTTAGTATGGTGGTGTAGTGGTTAGTATGGTGGTGTAGTGGTGTAGTGGTTAGTACGGTGGTGTTGTGGTTAGTATGGTGGTGTAGTGGTTAGTATGGTGGTGTAGTGGTTAGTACGGTGGTGTAGTGGTTAGTTCGGTGGTGTAGTGGTTAGTACGGTGGTGTAGTGGTGTAGTGGTTAGTACGGTGGTGTAGTGGTTAGTATGGTGGTGTAGTGGTTAGTATGGTGGTGTAGTGTTTAGTATGGTGGTGTAGTGGTGTAGTGGTTAGTAGGGTGGTGTAGTGGTTAGTACGGTGGTGTAGTGGTTAGTATGGTGGTGTAGTGGTTAGTATGGTGGTGTAGTGTTTAGTATGGTGGTGTAGTGGTGTAGTGGTTAGTAGGGTGGTGTAGTGGTTAGTAGGGTGGTGTAGTCGTTAGTACGGTGGTATAGTGGTTAGTTCGTTGGTGTAGTGGTTAGTTCGGTGGTGTAGTGGTTAGTACGGTGGTGTAGTGGTTAGTATGGTGGTGTAGTGGTTAGTATGGTGGTGTAGTGGTCAGTACGGTGGTGTAGTGGTTAGTACGGTGGTGTAGTGGTTAGTACGGTGGTGTAGTGGTTAGTATGGTGGTGTAGTGGTTAGTACGGTGGTGTAGTGGTTAGTACGGTGGTGTAGTGGTTAGTATGGTGGTGTAGTGGTTAGTACAGTGGTGTAGTGGTTAGTACGGTGGTGTAGTGGTTAGTATGGTGGTGTAGTGGTTAGTACGGTGGTGTAGTGTTTAGTATGGTGGTGTAGTGGTGTAGTGGTTAGTATGGTGGTGTAGTGGTTAGTATGGTGGTGTAGTGGTTAGTATGGTGGTGTAGTGGTTAGTACGGTGGTGTAATGGTTAGTACGGTGGTGTAGTGGTCAGTACGGTGGTGTAGTGGTCAGTACGGTGGTGTAGTGGTCAGTACGGTGGTGTAGTGGTTAGTATGGTGGTGTAGTGGTCAGTACGGTGGTGTAGTGGTCAGTACGGTGG
The DNA here is from genome assembly GCA_021613375.1 of Megaleporinus macrocephalus. NCBI lineage: Eukaryota > Metazoa > Chordata > Actinopteri > Characiformes > Anostomidae > Megaleporinus > Megaleporinus macrocephalus. The sequence continues at coordinate 26,787,766 of CM038727.1, read as the reverse complement.
TGTAGTGGTTAGTACGGTGGTGTAGTGGTTAGTACGGTGGTGTAGTGGTTAGTACGGTGGTGTACTGGTTAGTATGGTGATGTAGTGGTTAGTATGGTGGTGTACTGGTTAGTATGGTGATGTAGTGGTTAGTACGGTGGTGTAGTGGTCAGTACGGTGGTGTAGTGGTCAGTACGGTGGTGTAGTGGTCAGTACGGTGGTGTAGTGGTTAGTATGGTGGTGTAGTGGTTAGTACGGTGGTGTAGTGGTTAGTACGGTGGTGTAGTGGTCAGTACGGTGGTGTAGTGGTTAGTACGGTGGTGTAGTGGTTAGTACGGTGGTGTAGTGGTTAGTACGGTGGTGTAGTGGTTAGTATGGTGGTGTAGTGGTCAGTACGGTGGTGTAGTGGTCAGTACGGTGGTGTAGTGGTCAGTACGGTGGTGTAGTGGTTAGTACGGTGGTGTAGTGGTTAGTACGGTGGTGTAGTGGTTAGTACGGTGGTGTAGTGGTTAGTATAGTGGTGTAGTGGTTAGTAAGGTGGTGTAGTGGTTAGTACGGTGGTGTAGTGGTTAGTACGGTGGTGTAGTGGTTAGTATGGTGGTGTATTGGTTAGTGCGGTGGTGTAGTGGTTAGTACGGTGGTGTAGTGGTTAGTACGGTGGTGTACTGGTTAGTATGGTGATGTAGTGGTTAGTATGGTGGTGTACTGGTTAGTACGGTGGTGTAGTGGTCAGTACGGTGGTGTAGTGGTCAGTACGGTGGTGTAGTGGTCAGTACGCTGGTGTAGTGGTTAGTACGGTGGTGTAGTGGTTAGTGCGGTGGTGTAGTGGTTAGTACGGTGGTGTAGTGGTTAATACGGTGGTGTAGTGGTTAGTAAGGTGGTGTAGTGGTTAGTACGGTGGTGTAGTGGTTAGTACGGTGGTGTAGTGGTTAGTACGGTGGTGTAGTGGTTAGTACGGTGGTGTAGTGGTTAGTACGGTGGTGTAGTAGTTAGTACGGTGGTGTAGTGGTTAGTACGGTGGTGTAGTGGTTAGTACGGTGGTGTAGTGGTTAGTATGGTGGTGTAGTGGTTAGTACGGTGGTGTAGTGGTTAGTACGGTGGTTTAGTGGTTAGTGCGGTGGTGTAGTGGTTAGTACGGTGGTGTAGTGGTTAGTATGGTGGTGTACTGGTTAGTATGGTGATGTAGTGGTTAGTACGGTGGTGTACTGGTTAGTATGGTGGTGTAGTGGTTAGTATGGTGATGTAGTGGTTAGTACGGTGGTGTAGTGGTTAGTATGGTGGTGTAGTGGTTAGTATGGTGGTGTAGTGGTTAGTATGGTGGTGTAGTGGTCAGTATGGTGGTGTAGTGGTCAGTATGGTGGTGTAGTGGTCAGTACGGTGGTGTAGTGGTTAGTATGGTGGTGTAGTGGTTAGTATGGTGGTGTAGTGGTCAGTACGGTGGTGTAGTGGTTAGTATGGTGGTGTAGTGGTCAGTATGGTGGTGTAGTGGTCAGTATGGTGGTGTAGTGGTTAGTATGGTGGTGTAGTGGTTAGTATGGTGGTGTAGTGGTTAGTATGGTGGTGTAGTGGTTAGTACGGTGGTGTAGTGGTCAGTACGGTGGTGTAGTGGTTAGTATGGTGGTGTAGTGGTCAGTACGGTGGTGTAGTGGTCAGTACGGTGGTGTAGTGGTTAGTATGGTGGTGTAGTGGTTAGTACGGTGGTGTAGTGGTTAGTAAGGTGGTGTAGTGGTTAGTATGGTGGTGTAGTGGTTAGTATGGTGGTGTAGTGGTCAGTACGGTGGTGTAGTGGTTAGTATGGTGGTGTAGTGGTCAGTATGGTGGTGTAGTGGTCAGTATGGTGGTGTAGTGGTCAGTATGGTGGTGTAGTGGTCAGTATGGTGGTGTAGTGGTTAGTATGGTGGTGTAGTGGTTAGTATGGTGGTGTAGTGGTCAGCACTGGCTCCTCACAGTAAGACGATCCGGGTTGGATTCCCGGTCCGGGCTGTTCTGTGTGGAGTGTGTATGTTCTCCCTGTGCTTGAGTGGGTTTCCTCCAGGTACTCCGGTTTCCTCCCACAGTCCAGAGACATGCATGTTAGGTTGATTGGTCACTCTAAACTGCCCATAGGTGTGAGTGCGTGAGTGTGTGTCGGCCATGCGATGGACTGACGAAACTGTCCATGGTGTACCCCTCCTTCGCCCGATGATGCTGGGATTGACTACAGCCACCCCATGATCCCGACTAGCGGGATTAAGCGGCAGATAATGAATGGATGGATGGATATGTTTGTACAGGGCTGTGTATTGGCAAGAACCTGGTGATACAATATGTATCGTGATCAAGCGGTTCAGCGATTCAATATATCGTGACGTACTGCTATATTACAAGTAAAGTAATATATTGCGATTTCTCAAATCTTACCATTAAAACACACCACGATGTGAACAGGTTTATTACAGGTTACTTAACAACTTGATGCTCTTTGAGGCAAGTGTGCAGTGCTTTTTAATAACGTGTTAAGGGGCTTCAGAAGTGATAATCACTATATTAAGAAGGAGAACTGACAAACAACTGGAGAGCAAACTTGCTAATAAGATTAAATATAAAAAATGTAAAGTAACATGAAATACATAGAAGATATAATATGGCAGCTGAAGCTGAACTCCAGTGAACTAAAAGACTTAAAAAACTAAACTAAAAAACTTGTTTCATTGATTGTAAAATGTGCTATATACAGCGGTGAGCTCAGATTAAACAAATAATGATAATCATCTCATAAGAGTTGATGAGTTACAACCGACAAAGCAGACCTTTTAAAAATACTATTGAATTTTTTTTTCAGTTTCACAAACTGTGCTGCACACTGTCCAGTTAAACAAATGATACAGTGCAGGTATGTTCATGATAACAATAAAATATTTTCAAATTGCCCATCCCTACCTAGAAGAGGTCAACCTGGGAGGGACAAACCACAAACTGGCAACATAAATGTTGGGTGCCCAATGAAACGAAGGCTATCCCGTCTGGTCTAAAGCAACAGAAGTCACCAGAATGGTTAATGATGGTGCTGTGTGGACGTAGACCAGTACAATTGCTCATATTAACCCTGTCCAACATCGATGGTGGCCACAATGAGGATGAGAGCAGCAGAACTGGGTCGTGAAGCAATGGAAGAAGGTGTTCTGGTCCGTTCAGTCTCACTTTCTCTCACACCATGTGGACAAATGGGATATGTGTATGCTGCTTACTTGGGAAAGTGAGAACAAGACAAGCTGCTGGATGGAATCTGATACGTTGGGCAGTGTTCTGCTGGGAAACCATGCGTCCAGCTCTCATATGGACATCAATTTGACACGTGTTGCCCTTCTGGACCCCTTCATGTCAGTGGTAGTCCCCAAAGAAAGTTGCCTCCACACTGAACACATTGTTCAGGAATACTTTGAGGAACGTGATGAAGAGTTCAGGGAGTTGCCCTGGTGTCCAGGTTCTCCAGATCACAGTCCAGTCGAGTGTTGGTGGGATGGACTTGGAGGATCTGCAGGGCACCTTCAGCGTCCAAGCCTGGGCAGGGACCAGTATATTAGTTAGGTGGTCATAATGTTTTGACTCACTGGTATGAGTAAAACTCACTCATGTTTTCCGTATAAGTACAAATACACATGATCCTTGTTCCAAAAGGCAGGTAAGATGCTTCTATGCTACACCTTTAGAAGCACAGACGCTGTTCTGAGGTCATCATCAGCTGCTTGAACAATGCCCTGCTCCTCCAGCACCCACACGATAGCGGCGGTCATGAGGTGAAAGGAGTGCAGTTCTCATTCTGAGGAACAGGCATTAGACGCACACATGGCCCATATTCCTCTCCACCATGTACAACTCTCCCTGCGTCTCCCTTCCCCCTCACTCTGAGTGCCCCCAGGGGTCAGGACACTGCGAGGGCAAACACACGCCACACGGCCTTGTTACGCTCGTGAACATGCCTTTAAGAGCGTGTGCAGCGCTGTAGTAAAACCAGTGATTCCCAGTCCTGCTTTTGGAGTACGCTTGTTCTATATCATGCCTGACGTTCCCATGCTGTTTAAATGGAATTATGCCGTTACATACAATACCATGCAAATTAAGAGACCACCCTTCATTTATTTCCATTTACAGTCTGACATTTTAGGAGATATCTCTGAGAAGGATATAACAGACTCGCTTAAACGGGTCTATAAAAGTGAAAAACTGAAGTTTAGAAAATGAATAAAAGGCAGAATCAATTGGACCCAACAATGTAAGGCCTGGTAGACCCCTCACAATACTGTTACCATTAGATAAGCAGCAATTATAGACACTAAGACACCACTTATGGACACCCCTGGTGATTTCACATTGTTTTAGATACTGAAAATATATAAACATGACTTAAAATTAAATTCACTGCTTAATTTGCTTTAAATTTTAATTTTAATTCAATTGGCGGAAAAACCTGAGCTCGCTATGGAAGTTCCTCAACGCTACCGTGTAACGTCACTGGTGGACAACAGTGAACAGTGCCGCGGTACAACAGCATTATGACTGACTGAGACTGCGAATTTTCCAGTGCTGGTTCCTCAGATTCTGGTGATGTCCATGATATCCACCATATCACTTAGAACTGAGACTTTTAGTCAAACCACACCCACAACAGCAGCTCATCCTAAGTGTATACAGTATCTAGCTGAATAACCAACATTATTCATAACAGCAGCCTAGCAACCAGCTAAATTCAGATATAGAGGTACAGCTATTGTAGTAAATATGATCGAAGTGGAGCTCACACTCATACGACTCTATAAATCTTCATGACTCAACTACGTTAGCTTAGCATAACTTGAGACACCGAACTTAGCAAGTGAAGCTAATGTTAGCTAACATCAGCTAAAGCAGGCTCAGTAACTGGGCTCACCTGGTTTACCTCCACGTCCACAGAGGATCTTGAACACCTCTCGCTGGTTTCCTTACACGCCCATATTGTTGGAACAGCGTCAGTCTTAAGATCCAGTCGTCGTGTAAGCCTACGTCCCATAGCTGTGATAATCTTCAGACGTGAAGTGATGCCTTTTCCAATGAGCTGTTTAAAGTTGACAGGTTTAGACCACTTTCTGGATATTTGGGGGTCTTTGGGCCATTGGTGCATGGGGGGTCCACTGTACATCCAATTACTGCAGCCAAAAACAACAACACCTTTCTGTCATTTTGCATTCCTGTAAGTTCTTCAGCGTTGTTGTCCACCATCTACGTCACACACTTAACACCTACGGCAGTTCCAAACAGTGGGCGGGGCTAAACAACAGTCTTTTAAGCCATATTCCTTGACGTATTCAATTTTTGTAAAAAATAAAATGTTTTCTGACTTTTAATAATCACAAGTTAGGATCTTAAATTGCACTATTTTTATGTTTTATGTTTACATTTTCATAATAGGGTACTTAGCCTTTAAAGGGAACTTATTATGCTCACTTTCACTGCTTATCATTTTGGAGTGCACTAGAATAAGTCTACCAGCATTTTTCTCATACAGTACATCTGTCTTTAACCCTGCCTTCTGTAGGCCCAGTGTAGTCTGATTGGTCAGCTCACCCACTCTGTTCTGATTAGTCAACTGCCAGAGCTGCATCCTGCTACAAGTTCTGCCCTCCACAACTGCTGTGGCTGTTCTTATAATAGCGTCAGTTCTGCAGTATCAGTTTGAGTCAGAGTCCGATCCTGAAAGTCTGGTAGAACAATTTAGTAGATCCACCTTCACATGCTGGACTGGAGCAGGATGTCTCAGAGTGGTCAGTTTTTACTGTTGTAGCTCTCTGTGCATTGTGTGAGGGTGTGGCAGGCTTGCTGGTAGGTGGGCTTTGAGTACTGTGTTACGAGATGATGTCACCTTTGCAGAAAAATGGCTGGAATTCCAACGAGGCGTTTCAGGCAGCTGAGAAAAGTGGTTTTCTGTGGGAGAGAGTTTCTCTCTCTGGTGTACTTTAGGCTTTATAACTTCATAGACTGTTTACACACACAAAAAGCTCCAACACACTGAAGAAAAGGGAAAACCCAGCAAGATAACATAACAATGAGAGAACCGCTCAACACTGTGGGTCTGAAAGGATCTGCTTTTAGCTACAGTGCACCAGCGAGCTGGAATTCTCTACAAGAAACTCTGAAGCTCAGTTCGCTGGGATCACTGAACCATTTTAAACTTTTAGTTTTTAGTCACCATCAGAAAGCCTGTGATTATTATGATTAGTTTATCTTTCTATCTTTCTATCTATCTTTCTATTTTTTATCTTATTGTTCTTTTCTTATTCTTTTATTGGATTATATATATATATATATATATATATATATATATATATATATATATATATATATATATATATATATATATATATATATGTATATATATATATATATATATATATATATATATATATATGTGTATTTTTTATCTTATTGTTCTTTTCTTATTCTTTTATTGGATTTTATATATATATATATATATATATATATATATATATATATATATATATATATATATATATATATATATATATATGTGTGTATTTTTTATCTTATTGTTCTTTTCTTATTCTTTTATTGGATTATATATATATATATATATATATATATATATATATATATATATATATATATATATATATATATATATGTGTGTATTTTTTTCGTGATTGTTTTAAATGAGTTTATTTTTTATTATTAGTATTTAAATTTTTAGATACAATTATTATCTTATTTGTTTATTTTTATGTATTTTATATTTATTTTATATTCTTTTATCAATTTTTTCTAAAACATTTGTACATTTATATGTTTATTTAAAATGTGTATTTTATTAATTATTATTATTTTTGTTCGTTTTGCTTTCAATCCCTTAAAATGTAATTGAAAATGTATTTTCGAGATAAAATAAAGGTTGATTGATTGATGCGTGGCTGTAAAGAAGCCCTTAAAAAGGAAAGGAAACAAAAAAAGCTGGCGTATTAAATCAAAGAAGCTGCTGGTGTTCTCAGAACAATAGACTCAGAACATCTTCTCTGACTTGTGCAGTCAGGTATTTAACTGTATAGATGGCTATGCAGTGACTTACTGTTTATTGTATTGAAGACGTTTAGGCCACAGACATCTGGGAGGGATACCGAAGCGAAGTACAGTGAATATATTAGAGCTCCGAAACCGTGGAAAGGTGTGGGCCGCTGGTGGAGGTGTCTGTACAGAACCTGTACGTGAAGGCTCAGTAGTCTCTGTAATGGAGTGTTTGGTGTTTGGTTCTGTGAGTTGGCTTGTCTGTTGTGGCTTCTCCACTCACGACCTGTTTTCGAGCCGTTTGGGCAGCTGCTCGGGTTCATAGGCAGGGGAGACCGTGGTATTATATTGCAGCACTCTTGAGGATCTTGTAGTTAAAGCGATAGTTCAGTCAAACAGTGCCAGCAATGAAAGTCACTTTTACGTGACCATTTCACGACCTTTCATCATCCCTGTGAATTAAACAGCCCGGTTTCGTTCCTGGGCCTTGAAGTTTAAACTTCAGCTTAAGCTTGAGAAGTCTGAAAACAAGTCAACACAAGTTAAGTTAACACTTACTCTTATTTTTGTTTGGGGCACCTTTGCATAGGCTTTTGGATTAAACCGAGCTCAGTTCTGATTGGCTGTACTAGATTGGAGGCAGTACGTAATGCTTGAGCAGTAAAGTAGTAGCTGTTTCAGTACATGAGTTAGTTTAGTATCCACATAGTTTTGGACGCACTACATCTGGGCCTTACCAACATCCTGCAACGCAAGACATCAGACCACCACTGTAACCGTTTCGCTATCCATTAAAAGCCGCATTGCTTTAAAAACTCATGCATGGCTCCAGATGAATCATGGGATAGCACAGGAGGTCATCCGGGTAACGATCATGTACTGCTCGATGAATACTGCATATCACGTGGGGCCAGTGTGTTGGTGTAGGCACCTGCCCCCTTTCACCCATTCAAATTCTTTAAGTACAAATTCAGATTTTGGCTATAACGACCTTCAGATTGATGAAATTAGTGGCTCAGACCCAGAACATTACACGCAATGTGAGCACAGGCCAGCCAGTGGAGTGTGGGGCATGGTATAAGCATCCGGGCCTGGTGTGAGGGCACCCTTAGTTTAGTGCATCATTATAAATGTCCACAATGTGTCTACCATTGATACGGTATTAGAAAACATGACTCTGGCATACTGAGTGTATCCATATTTTCTTACACCCTGATTACCAGTACTGCATGTATTCAGTTGCGAAAACAACATGAAGTAGTTATTTTATAGTTGTAACTCAGTGTGAAACATTCAGTTTAAGACCAGCACACAGTGATACACTCACACAGCATGGCTGCTACTTATAGGTTATTGTTGGGGTTGTGATGCTAAGGTGGGACTGCTTCTCTCTCCTGTCTCTTTAATGTTAATCGCTAAGCGAAGCTGCAATTGTAAACCAACAACTGGAATACCAGTTGTCCAGGATCTTGTTATAGATGTGGGAGCTGAACTTCCTATTCGCCAGCTTGTGTTACATTCCAGTGTCGCAGTTATAATCTGATGTCAGTACGAGCTGTGGCGTGTGATGGAACATTCGATTAAGATGCTGGCGAATAGGAAGTTGGCGAATAGGAAGCTGACAGTTCCGTACCAACGTTCCCTTCAGAACCTGGAAAGCTACGTTCACCATTTTGGTTGCTCTGTTGCTTCACTGGGCTTGTTTTTACTGTATATGTAAATGTTGTCGTTTTGGTGTATGTAAATTATTAAGGAGTGAAAACTGTTATGTTACAGTGTAGGATTTTGCAATCTACCTGTTTCACCGTCCCTCTTTTACTAATGCAGGATTTGTAATTGAAGTTAGAGACTAGGGGTGTAAGAAAATATCGAAATATGGAATATCGGGATATTATGTTTAGTGATACTGTATTGATTCTCAAAAACTGGCACACATTGAATCATGGTGTGTTGTGTTAAAACCTCTGACCACTAGATGGCAGTGTTGTAATCCACTTTCAGATCCACTCCAACATTAACAAGCAGCACAAGGGCGCAATGCTATTGTAAGCACTGGCAAACCTGTTCGTACAGTGGTGTGTTTTAATAGTAGGATTTAAAAAAATCACAATATATCACTTTGCTTGCAGTATCGCAATATATCATGATATATTGAATCGTGACCGCTTTATCACGATAAGTATTGTATCGCCAGGTTCTTGCCAATACACAGCCCTAGTGTTTTAGGTTCATGGTCTGTCAGTTCTATGTATTAAACTCTCCTTATTCAACTGTGCCAATACAATTTTCAGTTCTGTGGCACCTTAAACGCCATTACTCTTTATGTTTATACACTACATTGAGCTCGTTTTAAATCGTTTGTTTTAATCAACATTATGCTCAGAAGGTGTGTAGGTCCACTGGTCATCTTGGATAATGAATAAAATGGCTGCATACATTGTACACACTAGAGATGGACTGATCAGCGTTTTTGAGGCCGATTCCGATTGACGATCACCTTTCAACGCGATCGGCCGTTACCGATCGAGGGCGGGGCTGTATGCCACGGCAGGGCTACATATAGCGCAAGCAAGTCATGAAACATGGTCTAAACTGGTTTATTACCATTTTTAACAAGCTCATGTAAAACAGCATAATATTTTAAACAAAATTAACAGTAAATAAACAAAGTAAATCAAACAAATATCCCCAATACTGCAATTATTACATTTAGACCTTTAATTAAAAAAAAGATAATTAAATAAATTCAGTAAAAACTGCAGTCATTAAACGCAGACTCTGTTATTTGAAACTAAAACTGTAATCATTAAATGTAGATCTTGAATTGTTGCTGCTGTTTTGTTTGTACCGGTCAGATCTGGTCTGTATGGTGTTCTGGGTTATTTGTTTTGTTCTAGCTGTGCGTGTTAGCTCTGCTGTTTGCTGATACTCACTGTATTCAGCCACGTGGTGTACTTTTAAGTGCTGTAGTCACATACAGTAACAAACTGACAGACGTTTTCTATCAGCACATGCCATGAACACCACAAACTGTTCTCGTAAGGCCGCTGCTTTAGTCAGTCTGTGAAAAATGAAATGGTATGTATTTCCACCTAGTGGTTCAGATAGGAATTGCAGGCTGAAGGGGGTTTCAAGGAGGTCTCCTCTCTCTGGATGAAACGCTAACTGGAAATACAGAAATTAGGCTCATATGTTTAACGCCATCGACCGGCTCATGGGATCGGCTAAATTGGAGAAATATCGGCCCATCACATATTTTGATTAAAAACAATCCGATACCGATACTTAGCGATCGATCCTTCCATCTCTAGTACACACCATGGCTGCTGGTTTAAATCACCTTCACTGAAAGGAAGTCTCTCTACAAGTAACTATTTCACATCCAACCATTCTTTACACCACGTTTCCATCCGAACAGTTGTTTTCAGGAAATCTGTGGAATTTCACTTTGAAAGAATAGTTTGTCCAGTTTCACCAAACCTGCTAACACCAAGCTGTGGCTGTTCTCTGTGAGGTACCGTTAGCAGCATTAGCTTTTCTGAGGAAAATGAGCTGGAGCTGGAGCTTTGGAGCAGTTTAGCGGCCTGTGGCACAGAACGGCCCGTCGTGGCGTACAGTACAGCTCCGCTATTACGTAACAGCCTTGAAGCACGGACAGAGAGAGCCAGAGAGGGAGAGAGAGTGCAGTCAGTAGCCACGTGCAGCTATGCTAGGTTACAGTGAGGTTATAGCTGCACCTGTCAGTGGCTTCATCCAGCTCAGTCGGGGTTAAACCTCCTCTGAAATACCTTCACATGTTTTTGTAGCAGCTGAATGATTTTGTGCTGTTAGCGCTCCCCTTGTCTGGCATTGTGTTTCGCAAAGATTATAATCATTTTCAGGACAAAGCAAGCGTTCTGAGTACTGCTGTATGTGCCCTGCTGCTCAGAATCAGTTTTTAAAGTAGGTTGCAAAGCTGCAGTAAGACCCTTATGAAGATTGAGGTACAGAGTTACTTTAACCAAGTACTAGCAATGGATATAAACTGCTATGGTAATATAGGTGTAGTTAAAATATAAAATAATTCATTTAAAGATATTTAACTAACTATTGCGTCGTTGTTCACATGCATTGTGTAGATTTGTAGAGATTTTAATATTAGTAAAGAGGGGTCTGCTGGCAAAAGGGAGTTCTGGGGAATAATTCTATATATAAAGTACTCAATTATTATAGACCTATAATATATAATATATAATGTATTTCCATTTTTTATTTTTCATCCATTTTCTCAGACTTTCATTCCGTATTCTCAAGTTTCATTCCATATATTCATATATATGGCATATATTCCATATTTTCAGCCATTAATATGTATATAACTATTTCCTATACGCGTGCCATATATATAAATTTTTCATTTATTCATTTCATTTATATTTTTTGTATCATTTGAACACAACATCTTTATATCTTTATATCAAGCGAAAGTTTCATGACGACTGAAATGCATTTGAAAAGTCATTTTGTGAAATATCTTCTCTCCTAGATATCCCAAAATCAGTTGTGAGTAGTAGTGCTGAAAGATGAATTGTTTTTATATCCTTAATTTAAGAAAGTGAAGTTTGTTATTGTTGTTTTTTGTTTTAAGTGGAGAAATCTGACCTAATAACAGAGCTTTTGAACTCTCTGTATATGAGTTGGACCAATCAGAGACGTCCAAGCCTTTATGTGTTGTGACACCCAGCTTCATCTTCATTAAGGGTCAGAGTTAAGCCCTAAAAAGTGGATAGTCTGATGTTCTTGGCCACAAAACCACCCAAAACCTGAATTTCAGCTCTAGTAAGTGAAAGCGTTTAGGAAGCATAGCCATGAAGGTTCTGGAGCATAGTGTGTTAAAGTCTCAATAAATATAGTTTTAACATCATCCCACAAACTGTACACCAGGAGCTTATGGGTTTCCATAGCCGAGCAGCTGCATGCAAGCCTTACTTCACCAAGAACAATGCCAGGCGTCGGGTGGAGTGGTGTAAAACGTCACCCCTGGAGTCAGTGGAGCAGTGAAAACAATTATATATACACTTACCTTATTATTTGGAGAACAGCTGCACCATTGTTGTTCTTTCAGGTATGACTACATAGAACACCAAGAATGAAGCTAGAATGACTGATATCAGCTGTGAGGATAATTCTGAGACATTGGAAATTTTCTAAAACACCAAGCTTGAAAGAGTGGGTAGATCTGTTGACAGCTTAATACGAAGGAATGTTAGCTAGGATATATGGTCAGTGTAGAAAAGATAGCAGGCTTTGGGAAAATTTGTTGGGTAAGATCTTTAGATGTGTAATTTGATTGCACTCTCCAGCACACCTAAGCTTCCATGTCACGTTGTTTTGGTTTATTTTATTTTAAGTTTTATTTTCTGTGTTATCTCATTGTTGTAGCTCTTTTGTGGGACTGGATGACTCTTTTAATTGTTAAGTGTGATAATAAAAACTTCAATTGCAAAAAATAGAATTAGAATTAAAGTGCCTTGTATTTCAAGTGTCAGATAACTTTTCAGAATAATAGTATTAATAATGTTAATAAATGTATGTTATTTATTATTTCTCGTTGGTTAAAAACATTTCTAAAATCCAGAAATACCTTCTGGTCTCCACTTTATGATTTATAAATCTGCACTGTATGTGTGGTCACTGTATATAAACTAACGAGTGCTCTATGGCGGTGATGTAATCAGTGATTTTAAACTTCTGAATGGTTGTGTAGCTGGAAACAGTGCTTTGCGCTGCTCACTCTATAGGGTCCTGCGATGTGCCACCATCTGCTGTTCAAGGGTCATTGTTTGACGAAGCTTCTCGTGCAGAAAGCCCCCCTGGGGGTGGTTCAGTGGCCACAGAAAGGTCATCTTCAGCATGCTTTTGTGTTGCAACACCATGACTGCTGCTATACCCAGAGGACAAGAGAAAGGGGAGGAGTAGGACCAGAGAGAGAAAGAGAAAAGGGCTGTGCTCTGTGGTTTGAGCAGGTGCAAGAGTTTAAAAGAGAAATATGGTGGTGGATCCTCTGGACCTGATTGGACGGAGGAGTCTTGCTGTACCGTAAGCAGACTGTAGGGAAGCCGTTTGAACTGCAGATGAACAGATTATGTGTTTATATTTTGTTTGAGGTTTGCTTGGTCTGCATAGTTGTTAAGTGATCATACCTGGTCTCACTTGTGTGGTCTCTGATATTGTTGGCCTGTTGTCCAGGGGTAGATTTCACCTGTTGTTCTATGTACAAGGCAGACACATTCTATTGTGTTTATCCTTTTTTTTTTTTAACAAACACTGAACCAGTTTTCAGTCACCACTACTTCTACCCACCTGTGCGAGACCCAGAACCTGCTTCTGATTCAGTTCAGTTCAAGGGTTTCATGCAATTTAGAGTTATTTTTCTAAATAACCCTGAATCTGTGTTTGTGACTGGAGTCACTGTTTCATTTCCTCATGTTTAGAGGAAGTCTGGGTTCCTTCAAAAGCTCTTTTCAGATCTTTTCAGTTCCATTTCTCCCACATGCTCGTGGCTAGTTTCTCGTTATGAGTGTTGGTTCCTATCAGTGCTTCTTGGTTCTTTGTGTTTCTTCGTTGTGGTTTTATGGAGTTTTCCTTTTAAGTCTTGGCTCCTTCTCGTGTTTCTTCATTAGGGTTCTTTCATTTTGAGTCCTGGTTCCTCTCAGCGTTTCTTCAACTTGCTTCTAGTTAGTTTCTCATGTCTTTTGAGTCTTGGTTCCTCTTAGTGTTTATTTTTATGTTCTTAGGCAGTTTTTCCTTCTTTGCTCATCTTTGCATCGCAACCTTCCTACTTACGTTATACGTTATATCTCTCCTGTAAAGCTCCTGTTTGGGAGATCCTTTTTTTCTGTGGACAGCGACAATATAGACACACTTTAAGTATTGGGACGTACCTTTTAATCGCTAGATTCAGTTGCTTTATTCAGTCCCACTACCACAGGTGTATATAATCAAGCAGCTAGTCATGCAGTCTGCCTTTACAAACACTGTGTTCGAGCCTGGTGTTGTGGTAGGACGCTACCAATGCAAGTCAGTTCATGAAATCTCTTCAAATGATAATAAATGTATGTTATTTATTATTTTTTGTTGGTTATAAAAGACTTCCAAAATCCAGAAATACCTTTTGGTGTCTGGTTATGATATGTAAATCTGCATTGTATAAGTTGCCACTGTATATAATATAACAAGTGCAATGTGGCAGTGATGTAATCTTTGAACTTTTGAACTCTCCTCCCAGAACGGCTGGTTGCCACCAGCTAGGGTCTATCTCAGTAGAAGAGCCCACCTACATAAGGAGCCTGGGTGTAGTGTTGCTTGCTGGAGAAAGGCATACATGTGTTTCTGTGATGTCTAATCACATTACATCCTGTAAGAACCCTACACTTCGCTTCTGAACAGTCCAGCTGATGGGAGCTCTGCTAATACGACGAGCACTGCGTTCATATTTTGCAGACAAGCTCCTGCACTTGGAAAGTAATACCAATGGTCCACAAGGATCAGCAGCTTTTTAGTGTATTAATGAAAGCAGAAGGCAATAATGCTTTGTATTACTGTGAACTCATACAGACTATACATATTTAATGTGCTTGATATAAAAGGGAGATTATAGTGTTTTATAGTGTCGATGGAACTGGCCTGTGTGTCTGTAGTGAATATATACATGTTGTGGTTGAATCCAGAAGATGAGCACATTTGAAAATGTTTGAAAATTTTAAAATAACAACACGTTTCCTTTGTCGGCTTGTAATAACGTCCCATATGAAGAGATCGACCGATATGGGTTTTTCCATAGCCAGATTTAGGGTCAGCCGATGGCCGATATATCGCGATGTGATTGACAGAGAGACGCTAATATGCTGTAGGCGCTAATAGGCTCTGTTCTGTTCTCTTTACTCTTTCTTTAGTTCCGTTTGGCTCGAATGCTCGAAGCTGAGTAATATCTGTGGGACTCTGGCTGCTCCAGTGAGATGTGTTAATGTGTGTATTACACCAGAGCAGTTAGCTTTAGCCTCGGAGCTAACGAGTTAAACATCTGCTCTGGTTCACGTCTATGACACGTAACCGAGACATTAAAAAGTCACTGTTCGCTATAAATTATTCATTTTCACTTATTTGGCCGAACTGTCCCAAAAGTTTCAGCTAGGGGTCTTTCAGAACGTTCCTGCCTTTAAATCGTGTTACCAAAACGCCTGACATATTAAAAAATATATATTTGTCTATCTCTATCATCAAGCTTATTTAAAGGAAAACACAGTCACGTGAATACTTTGGCACTGTTTTGTGAAAGCAAGAGTAATGCAGTACTTAATACTACACTCCAGTTCCTGCATTATCCAGTGTAGATGTGTAGATGGAGTCATTCGGCATGGTTTGAGGTGAAATGCTTAATTGTAGAATGGCTTACCAATTTGGTGACGCAGGAGTTATAATGTCTACAACACAATAACCACAAATTAATCTATACCTTCTCTTTTTATATGTGATGTTGATAATAGTTTATAGTAATAGTGAGACATCTGGAAATATATCCAAATATATTTTTTCTTTGGGGACTATTTTGCTACACAATGCATGGCGTGTGTCCCTCCACCATCACTGTATTAAAATAAATGTTTTAGGCCAAATTGTATCTGTAAATTATTGTATAGCGGTGTCTCAGGCATTATTCATCAGCAAACACTTTACATTAAAGCTCAGTAAACCCAAAGCATTGGCACATACTTTATGCCAATTAAACCTTCATGTAGGACTGGGGTGACACATGGACGGAATCGTCGTAATCGATTATGAAATTACGTCCCAAAGATTACCCCTCCTACTGAAAGTATGAATTATCCGGAGCACAAGCTGCAGCTACAATCAATCGCTCGCGTGCATCTAGAGTTGTGGGAGTGTTTCACACAGAAACACAACAGTGTGGTGCTCTGTCAGCTCTGCACAGTGGAGATGATCACAACAGTACAACTGCTATACACAAGACCTTGAAGCTCAAACATCCCGTAGAGCTTCATCAACACAGCAGCAGGACAGCACCTGTTTACCTGTTTATCTTATCTTATAGATTATTTTAAGATTATTAACACGTGTAACATGTTTCTTTCAGTAGTGTCTCTTGAAAAGTCTCTTTACTAACCGTTTCTTAATCGTCCAGTGTAGAACCTAAGACTGTTCTCGATACCGTGGGGGCTTTAAAACACACGTAGCTGCTTCTCAAACGACTCTCTACCAAAATATATAGTCCACAAACTGGCCGAGTTCTTGTGTGTGAGGCGTGTACGCTACGTGTCATTTGTGCCTCTAAAAGTCGAGTCAGAGCGTAGACATTTAGTCTTTAATCATTTATAGATCACATACGTTTAAGGTACCCTTTAATACATTAGGTCTAGAATGGCCATATATATATATATATATATATATATATATATATATATATATATATATATATATATATATATATATATATATATATATATATATATGCACAAAATCATCCATTGGTTACAAATCCATAACAAAATAATACAAATTTTAATTCCTAACACACTCACATTAGAGTAACCTTAAAATTAGTTGTTAGATTAATCGACTAATCAAAAAAATTAAAGAATCGTTAGATTAATCTATTAAGTAATTAATCGTTAGATGCAGCCCTACCTTCATGTAATTGAAATGCAACAACCAGAAAATTCTAATTTGAAATTTTGATAGAAAATGCTAAATTTTAAAGCAAGGCAAGACGTCCCTAACTTCATGAACAATGTTTTTCTCCGCCCCCTCTAGGCAGTTCTCCTGTTATTCTGGACCTCCTGCTTTAAGGTTCTGGATCTATACACCTCACTTATTGTCACTGTCTGAGCAAAATAAAAAAAATACAAATAAATCCAAGACTGAAGCTAAAAAATAAGACGGCTGTGTTATTTTTATGGACAGGAAAGATTTTATTCCATCTGTGAAGGTTGGCTGTTTTTCCTGATCTGCTTAAAATTGACATACTGTAGTTGTGTGCAGTTATAGGTCTAAGTTTTGACATTCAGTACCTTTAAAATTATTCTTTGAAGTATACACTGGCATCAAGTACCTTTCCGCATTAATCTGAGGGGCACGGATTGTAATTGATTCCAATAGTATTCAGTCTGGAGTCATTCGCATTGCTTTATCTCCTGATTGAGATCTGGTGACTGTGAAGGCCTTAGCATCTACTATTTACATCAGAAATTAATTCAGTGACTCCTCCTGCTTAGAACTTGACTTCATACTGGAAATGGACCCCCTCACTGTCCGAGTCAGACATGCCCACATTGTTTGAATATTAGTGAGATGTTACACTCCTGCAGAGAAGCTCTTCAATAATACGTTGTCTGGTCAGCGTCTGTGTTTTGTACTCTGCCTTCGGATTCTCTGGGGCTGGCTTGTTTACTTAGCTTTACTACGGCTCTACTAGGAGGGGGCACATCTGCTTGATTGATGGCAGTGATGTGGATTAGAATGGCTGCTGATTGCTGACATGGCAAGTTAGTTCCTTATGTAAGCTCCGGTCAGTAGTGCTGAGACCTGAAACACCTGCAAGCGGACGAGTGCGAGTGGACCGGGCCAGCTGTGTTCTGCCTTTCCTGCCGAGTCAAAGACCACAGGCTTCACCGCCGTGACTCCTGTGATTTACGCGGGACTCCGAGTGCAGGGGTCAGTCACTGCGCTGGCGATTGACTCTGTGTGCATCTGTAGGCTCAGATCCAGAACCACGGCCAGCGCGCTGACTACTAATCCCATAATATTACTGCAGCGGGAGAGGGGGAGAGAGAGGGGGGGAGAATGGGGGTGGATAAAGACGCATTATAGCCATCTCCAATCAGAAGCCTATGTATGCGTTTGTAGCTGCTGTAGTATTTCTGAATTTGTAAATGCGGTACATGCTAAATTGTGATAAAAAGTAATATTTTTAATATTTTTAAGTGACTCAGCCTGGACATGCTTGGTGTCTGATTCTTTGGTTTTGCCCCGATGCTATTAGGGGTGTAAGAAAATATTGAAATATGGAATATCGGGATATTATGTTTGGTGATACTGTATCGGTTCATTAAACCCAATAATGATACACAGATTCCTGACAGACAGTGAATCATTGTGTGTTGTGTTTAAACCTCTGACCACTAGATGGCAGTGTTGTAATCCATTTTCAGCTCCACTCCAACATTAACAAGCAGCACAAGGGTGCAATACTATTGTAAGCATTAATAAACCTGTTTATATAGTTGTGTGTTTTAATAATACTGAGCTCTAATTAAATATTGCTTTGTTATGGTTTGGGACAGCCACCTCCTGATATATATATGTATATATTCAGCTTATTACTAAAGATGGACCGGTCAGCGGTTTTAAAGCCGATTATGATCGCCGATCACCTTTAAGCACAATCAGCCGATAGCCGATACTGATTGAGGGTGGGGCAATATGCCACGGCAGGGCTACATTGAGTTATTAGAGTGAGCAAGTCATAAAACATGGTCTCAACTAGTTTATTATAAGTAAATCAAACAAATATTACCAATACTGTAATCATTACATTTAGACCATTAATTTAAAATGAAAAAAGCTAATTAAATAAATGCAGTTAAAACAGCAGTCATTAACGAACCACTAGCTGGAAATACAGAAATTAGGCTCGTTTGTTTAATGCCATCGATCAGCTCTTGGGATCGGCTAAATTGGAAAAATATCGGCCGATCACATATTTTGATTAAAAGTCGTCCGATACCAATACATAACCGATCAATCCTTCCATCTCTACTTATTACTTTCTTTGCTAATGCCTTGACTTTATTGACACCCTAATCCTTGTATTGAAGGTTTAAATACTTCATAGGTTGAACAAATTCAGGAGAACGGTCCTTATAATCAGTGCTCTGTAGAATCAAGACACTTTAAATACTTACAAACCTCACTGAAGCTGAGGTTATGGGTTAGAAGAAGTGATGTTGGTTTGTAAGGGCTGCTTCAGTGGGAGCTTGTTTTGATGTTGAGGCCTGGCTGACTCTGCGGGACGTTGTTTGAGTACTGCAGCGGAGCACATCTTCAGCTGATGATGGAAGTTGATATAGGTATCAGGTGACTGATCCAGCCAGGCTGGGTATAGGGCCTGTGTAGTAAGACCACATTAACAGACTATATCATTTCCCCATATCTGTTTTCGGCAGTTATTCGTGTGTGTATGTGTGTTTGTGTGAGAGGTCTTGTGTGTGTTTGTGTATAGGTGTGTACGAGTGTAGGCACTGTTGTGCTGATGTCGTTAGCTAATCAAGAGTAAAGCGTAAGGCTAACTGCGCTAAGGAGGGTATCTGTTACTTGTGGTGGGTAGTAAGTAGCTCGGGGTGCTCAAGTTAAATGTTGACCGATTTGCATTTTTGAATAATAATGCTTGTATGTCTACTGAAGTGTAGCAGTGAAGAAAATAATGTATTTTTTAGTAAAAAATAAAAGTTAAATAAAAATGTAACCATCACCAGTTGGGAACATGTCTACTGGTGTAATGCAGTGCTGGGATTTTAGGAAAGCCACCCTCTGATGACACGTCTAGTGGAAGTAACTTTATAAAAACTACAGCTGCGCTATGAATGAGAGCAGCACATCTGGGCCCTTGCTCTTGAGTAACGCTCTGCCTGCTTTTTAAGCGAAAGCAGCTAATTTAACTGGCAGTAAATACACATTCTGAGCTCTTTGACAATTTAATAGCATATAATAAGAATATCTTACTTAATATGAATGAGCGTACTCCGTGGCTGGAGGTTACATCCTGACAGCTAACACGCACAGGCTTAAAAAGAAGGTCTCAAATGCAAAATCAACAATTTAATGACGAATGTATGATGACAACAGTAGATCATTCACTCACATCCTCTAAAGACACGTCCTTCGCCAAGTTTTGACTGAGTTCTCTTTGAATTTTTATTTTACCGCTTCCACCTGTTGGCGTCCAAATCACAACCCAGGTTACGAATTATTTTGCATGTTGCGTGCAATTACATATTTCCACCAGAGAGGTCTCCAAATCTCATATAGTGTTTATTGCTCCATAAATATTTGTGTATAATGTGTGTATATATATAGTATATGGATAATTGTATCGAATTGGGCCAAACTGCGTGTCCTGAGTGTCCTGAGTTGACAGTGAGAACCTATGAGATGGACGTCATTATGAAATTATGAAACAAAGCGTGGACATTATAGTAAATACTCAGGAAATGAGAGGACCGAGAGACATTTGTTCTTCAGGGCACACGGGGCACAGTAGAACCTGACCAGAGCGAGTTCTGAGGTGGCTATGCTAATCGCTAAGCAGTCACACTGAGGTGTTTAAACACTCCAGCAGCATTGCTGTATCTGATCCACTCACACCAGCACAACACACACTGACACACCACCACCACCTCAGTGTCACTGCAGAGAAACTCACCATCAGAGAATGGTTCTCAATACCATAATAGATTATGTGACTTATAATATAATATTAATATGAAATATAAGACGTGAAGACACCTGATGCAGGAATGATGTTCAGAACATGTTCAGACAGACTGTGCAGTACATTGTAACATTGTTTACTCTGTTGATCTCCTGCTGCTGCAACTAGAGTAAAATGAAATTCCTTATTTAATAAGTATTCATTATTCTGTACTTTTGTGTTTTTTCATATTTGAAATTCAGTGTTATATGTAATTCATGAATAATACTTTTGGAAAGATAGACCGGCCCTTAGGTATTTTGATATTGTCCAATCTGGCCCCCTTTGAAAAAAAAAGTTTGGACTCACCTGGCTTAACAGGTGGGTTAACAAGCTAACCAGCACCCTGCAGCTGTAAGGCCCATCCCATTAGCCGACATAGCCCTTTTGTTGTAGGCTAACAATAAATTGGGACGTCTTTGACTTTCCACTGTGATGTATGTTCTGTGCTTTCAGTGCAGCATCAGCATCATTATTCACTACCACTGTTGACTTTAACATCATTATGTATTAGCAGGTCAGATTCCACAGTTTACCGTTTTCATCCACTCTGTTGACCGTCTGAAGCCACAGGTCTCTTGTTTTGCTGTATTTCCAATATGGTGGTGGGTTTATTCCTCACACTTCCAGCATCTGTAGCTATTTTTGAGAGAAAAGTTGTCGGAAATGAAACCTGGTATTACTAAACAGTAACACACATCACATTTTTCTTTTGTTTCACTGAGAAAATGTTTTTTTTTTTCAAAACAAGACTGTACGCAAAACAACTTCTCAGTAATTTCAAACCATAATGCTTTTGTTATTGTAGCTGCCACTTCTAAACCCGGCAGTAGTTCTAAACATAATGAAACCACTGGCGTTCTAAACATGCTTTAAAGAGATCCAGACAGTGCTGGAACGAAAGCCATACAAGAAAAGATACTTGCAGTGAAACAGGCCACCATGTGACAGTCAGAGAAGGTCTTCATAAAAGCACATCCTCTTCAGAAAGTAGCTTATACAACATCGGACAAACCAATAAGATGGTTGTTTGGTTTTGATTGGAGTTGTACAGCTGGCTTATGAGATTATAAGGTTGTGACTGGTAGTTAAAGCTACACCATGTCAGTTTTGGGGATTTGGGGACACCTCTGGTGGGAATGTGTAATTGCGTGCCATATGGAGAAGAACATGTGGTCATGTGGGTTGTGCTTTAGATCCTGTTTGATGATTGCGAGCACACTGAAAGAGTATTTGAGTGTAGTTGTGAGTGAATTGTATATTATTCTTATCATTTCAACATCAGCATAGTGAAACATTGAGCTGGTCCTTTTTGAGCTTGTGTGTGAGACGTTAAGATGTGAAGTGACGTGGTTTAAAAAACAGTTTCCTCTCGACTCAGTGAAGCTGTTTTGGTTTAAAGAAGAAAAATGGTCATACTGTTGCTTGAAATGAGTCCCCACTAATTTTGGCTTTGGAGGAAGAAGAGTTGAGAGAAGCCCCCGTCTGTGCTGTTTGGGGGGGAAAAGGCTTAATAAGGAGGTGTCGGCTATTCTAAGGGATGATTTTGGGTTTTTTGTCACTTGCTGGGTTTAGAAGATCAAGAGTATGTGTCTCTAACGCTCTGTGTTTAGATGTCCTGGAACACCTCAGCTGCTTCTTCTAGCTCAGAGAAATCCTTAGAAGCTGAAATGTAAAGAATACGTAAAATGTTAAACAAGTGGTTCCTCACAACTGTGTTAATCAGTGATGTGATTATTTGTTGTTAGGTATTGATAGATATAGATAGGGCTGCACCTAATGATTAATTTCTTAATTGATGAATCTAACAATTCTTTTTTTTCGATTAGTCGAATAATCTAATAACTAATTTTTCGATTAGTCTAATGTGATTGTGTTAGGAATTGAAATTTGTAATATTTTGTTGTAGTAACCAATGGATGATTTTGTGCATATATATATATATATATATATGTGTGTGTGTGTGTGTGTGTGTGTGTGTGTGTGTGTGTGTGTGTGTGTGTGTGTGTGTGTGTGTGTGTAATTTGTTGCTATAAGAACACAAGGGACTGTGGAATTGATGACCCTGCGCTGTGGGGGGCTCAGAAGTACGAGGAAACGCATGGTCATTCTAAACTTAATGTATTATGGGATACCTTAACTGTACATGATCTATAAATGGTTAAAGACTAAACGCTACGCTCTGACTCAACTTTTAGAGGCACAAATGACACGTAGCCTACACGCCTCACACACAAGAAATCAGACAGTTTGTGACTATATATTTAGCAGAGAGTCGTTTGAGAAGCAGCTATGTGTGTTTTTAAGCTCCCGTGGTATCTAGAACAGTCTTAGGTTCTACACTGGACGATTAAGAAACGGTTAGCAATGCAACTTTTCAAGTGACACTACTGAAAGAAACATGTTACACGTGTTAATAATCTTAAAATAATCTATAAGATAAGATAAACAGGTAAACAGGTGCTGTCCTGCTGCTGTGTTGATGAAGCTCTACGGGAAGTTTGAGTTTCAAGGTCTCGTGTATAGCAGTTGTCCTGTTGTGATCATATCCACTGTGCAGAGCTGTCAGAGCACCACACTGTTGTGTTTCTGTGTGAAACACTCCCACAACTGTAGATGCACCCGAGTGATTGATTGTAGCTGCAGCTTGTGCTCCGGATAATTCATACTTTCAGTAGGTGCGGCCATCTATGCAATGCATCAACACAAGTAAAGCTAATCAACGTAATATCGTAATCGATTATGATGACACATCGCCCCAGCCCCAGTTATAGTTATAGGTACTTCCATATCTACACCACATAGTATATATATATATATATATATATATATATATATATATATATATATATATATATATATATATATATATATACATATATATATATATACATATATATATATATATATATATATATATATATATATATATATATATATATATATATATATATATTACACACACATGGACAAAATTGTTGGTCCATTAAAGAAAGAACCCACAATGGTCACTAAAATAACTTGAAGGTGATAATAAACCAAATGTACTGAAAATCAACCAATAAAATTCAGACATTACATTTGAATTGTGTGGTTTAACACAATAAATTCTAAAACTAATAAAAACTACAAAGACTTATGAAACTCGTCTGGACAAAAATAATGGTACCTCTAGAAAAGATAACAAATGATTTGACCATAGGGACGTGATAAACTAATGAGTGTTTGGTAATTAACGTCACAGGTGACCTCAAACTTGTAATCAGTCAGTGAGCCTATTTAAAGGGTGAAAGGTAGTCACGGTGCTGTTTGGTATCATGGTGTGTACCACCCTGAACATGGACCACTGAAAGCTAAAGGCTATAAGATCATCTCCAAGCAGCTTGATGTTCCTGTTGCTGCAGTTGCACATATTATTAAAGAGTTTAAGCTCGGCGGAGAGCCTGCGAGAGGACAATTGATGACAAATTGAAGAGACGGATGATACGAATGGTAACTAAAGAGCCCAGAACAACTTCCAAAGAGATTAGAGGTGAACTCCAAGCTCAAGGTACATCAGCGTCATATCGCACTATCCGTCGCTGTCCTAATGGAAGACGACTGAGGAGGAAAACACTGTTCAAAGCAAATTAGAAAAAAGCTAGACAGAATGTTCTCTGGACAGATGAGACAAAACTGGAGCTTTTTGGGCGAGTCACATCAGCTCTATGTTCACAGACACAGAAATGAAGCATACAAAGAAAAGAACACTGTACCTGCTGTGAAACATGGAGGAGGCTCGCTTATGTTTTAGGGTTGCTTTGCTGCATTTGACACAGCGAGGCTCCAATCTGTGCAGGGTACAATGAAGTCTCAAGACTAGCAAGGCATTCTGGAGCTAAATGTGCTGCCCAGTGTCAGAAAGCTTGGTCTCATTCGCAGGTCATAGGTCTTCCAACAGGACAATGACCCAAAACACACAACTAAAAACATCTAAGAATGTCTAAGAGCAAGGCATTGGACTATTCTGAAGTGGTCTTCTATGAGCCCTGATCTAAATCCTATTGAACATCTGTGGAAGGAGCTGAAACATGCAGTCTGGAGAAACCACCCTTCAGAGCTGAGACAGCTGGAGCAGTTTGCTTATGAGGAGTGGGCCAAAATACCTGGGGAGAGGTGCAGAAGTTGCATTGAGAGTTCCACTGAGAAATCCCTTGAATCCCTTAATTCAATTCAAAAGCAGGGTTTGATTTTCATTGGTTAGTTGATGAGGATCTTTAACGACTGTTTTCTTATAAAGTCTGTAAACTGCCGTCTTCTGAGCAGCGTCAGTCTTTTCAGATCCAGACCAGCTCCACACGAGTGAAGATGATCCTCGTCTAGGAGTTAGATCTAAGGCGGTAGACTGCGAGGCTGGCGGGGTCTGAGTTTCTCCTCCTGGCGCAGTGTGTTCACTCAGTTTCAGCTTTAGGTGTGTTGTTTAGGCAGCTATGCTAGCTTTAGCCTGTGCTAGCACACAGTATGGACGCTCACAATGCAAACTAGAGTTGAGGCGTTTGATTGTTGTTGTTTTCCCGTCATCATCGTTACCACGGCAATTAAGATATTATCGTAGGCGGTATATCGCACAGCCCTGGTCAGGACTGTTATGTAACACATGAGGATTTGTGGCTCGGCCTGTTTTACGACTGCGGGAGTTTTATTTGCCGCTGTTTGAGGTTCACAGTCCTTCAGTTCCGGACCGGACTGAGCTCTCCTTATTCAACTGTTCCAATGTAAATAGAGTTTTCTGTTCTATGGCACCTTTAATGGCGCGCTCACACACACACACACACTGGAGGCAGTCCTTTGCCCTGCTTTAACCTCAGGCGTGTCCTATAGATGGCACTGATGGTGGGCGCTGATGGTACGCTTTCTGCAGCCGTGCTGTGAGGTCGGCTGACTGGGCAGGACTGGCACACTGGCAGCTCTAATTGCAGAGTAATTATGCCCTGTGCTGGCGTGCTGGCTTCAGCTTGACATTACGTAACAGGACTTTTTTTTTTTTACCCTCTGTGTCCTGCTGGCGAAGGGGCTTAGTGGGTGGCCGGAGAGAGAGAGAGGGAGAGAGAGAGAGAGAGAGAGAGAGGGAGAGAGAGAGAGAGAAAGAAGTGACCCAGTGTAACAGAGACACACAGCACTCTCTTGTTACGGGCTGAAAGGGAGTTTCACCAATCTCGCTGAAAGGCTGTGTGTTAACCTGTGCTTTTAGCTCGTTCTGTGATCTGATACGTGTTACGTCGCGCTCATAATCAAGGATTTACTACAACGGCCTGTTTGTAGAAGTGGATTACAGCACAGAGAATATGACTGGCGTGCTTTTAAGGCCATATTTGAGGAAACAGGGTTGTATAGATGGCAGATCTCTTACATGAGCTGTATCTTTCATCTCTTTGCTTTGATAAGGCCTTTAGCTTTTACATGGCATTGCTGTTTAGGGTCCTGTAGTATAATGGACTACTTTGAAAGTCACTGGATGTTTTAATGAGCATCCTGACCAGTCACAGACATTCTTTGGGCATTCAGCATACCCTATACGGTCAAAAGTAAGTGGACAAGTACACCTCTATGAGTTTCCACCGTCTTGCAGTAATGCCTGTTCAGTCAAAAGAGCATTAGCAAGGCCATCAGAATGACAGATAGTAAAGCATGACTCGTCACACCATAGAACATGTTTCTACTGCTCCCAAGTCCAGTTACACCACTCCAGCCTACGCTTGGCATTGTGCATAGTGATCCTGGGCTTTTCTCGATTATTTTAGTAATCGAGTATTCTATTGATTATTCCATCAATTAATCAAATAATCGGATAATATATATAATTTTTTAAAATGAAAGAGCAATAGTAAATATAATATAAAATAATACAGGGTTCTTAACATTTTATTGCTTAAATTGCATCTAGTACAGTTTAAAACGAAATGTTTAAATAATTACTATTATTGAAATGTGTTACTAAATTTATTGCTACTGTGTGTGTAAACTGGACGTGTAGACTGAACTGCTTTCTGCTCAGAGGCTGAAACACTGATGTGCTTGACTAGAAGTTACCGTAAAACTCAGACTCACTATCAGTTTACTGGGAAAGCTCAGTTGCTTGCTTTCTGAAGCTAGCTTTTTATTTGAATCCCCCGTTCCACCTTAAATGGTGTAGAAGTTACATTCCGGCGCCTCTAACTGCTGCTTTATTTAAGGTTTAATGGTGGAATTTACAGAAGAAGCTAACTTCAGCCACGTCTTTCTTCAGGTTCACTCTCAGTAACGGCTCCCTCGGCTAGTTCGGTTCTACAGTAGACTTTGGACACTGTGTATGGTTTTCTCTGACCCGTCTCTTCTGTTTGTCACTGCTTATTTTCTCTCTTTCTCTATTTTGCAATCCACGCCATCAAATCACGTCTTCTTCGTGTCACCTGGCAACACCGTAAGCACGCGCTGTGCAACAGTAAAAGTCATCCATGTGAAACAGTGCGCTATATATGGTTGTATTAATTAAACAAATCTTCGAGGCAAAGAATTCCATAAAACTCCCCGCCCACAGTTTTTGTCCTGATGCTGCTTCCAGAAGATGTTGGGAATGCTGTAGTGAGTGATGCAGTATGAGTTTATGTGGTGTGGCAGTAATTAGGAATTGTGTCCACATTCTTTTGTCCACGTAGTGAACATAAATTACATTTTTGGTCAACTACTGTCTGGATTCCTCTTGTTTCACCCCATTATTATATTTACTCAATTCCTCTCTTCCCTCAAAATGTAGGTGGTCATCCTAAACATGTTTAGTGCCTGAGGTTTTGCTTCTTTGGTTTTTATTTGAGATACATGATGGCAAGCATTGGAAGCGTACACTTGTTTCAAGCCATGTGTAAACATACCTACTTACGTTCTACAGCAGAGTCACCGTGGTCTCTGATGCGAGGTCTCCCAGTTTGAAGACTGGGAAAAGCCCAAACCTGATGATGTGTTCTGAGTGTGGAATTTGGAAAGACTACAGGTGCTATGGGGTTGATCCTATGGGGTGGGCTAGATTTACTAGCTAATTCAAAAATAGATGGGGGTTGGAGGTGGGGTGAGACAATTGAGGGGGAGCTGAATCTGATGCAATACGCTTTATATAAATAGGGTATATCAGAATGCCATATACCAGCTTGTCCACTACAACCGCTAAATAGGATTTCTGATCAGTGATGGCGTTCGGTTTGGTGTGCCATCCCAACACTTCCATTGGCCAGATGTATGAAAAAAACCTGGGCGTTCCACTGGATGACAGTTAGTGCTGTACAACTAATGCGACTACATTTATTTATTAGACATCGTTTCTTCTAGGATTTTTACAGCACACACTGTTCATGAATAGACGTTCCTCATCACTCATGTTAAAAAAAGGATCTGTTAAAGTGATACTGGAGTGGTTTCATTATCACAGAGAACAATGACGTGCCGAAAAGCCAGTCCTGTATGCATCGTTTCAAACTTTGCAGAGTTTTGTTATTGTTATTTTATGACGTAATAGAATTCCAGAGCAGTGGAGGCAGTAATATAGAATACATGTAGTGGAAACACTGTTAGCTTATAGATGAGAGGATCTGTTCTGTGTGTTGTATGCTGTCGTGCTGAATGCTGTGGTGAAAGAACATTGAAGGACAGAAATGATACAGTGCATATATGCATATAACATATTTATATGTGTGTGTGTGTGTATATATATATAGATGTCTGGTTCCTATCACCGGCACTGTGAACAGGTGCTTACAGCAATCGGCTGATCACTACCGCTCAAAAGTTTAGGATCACTTTAGAATTTCATTTGAATACAATTTTCATGCAATTCACAAACAGTACTGTCCATTTCACAATTGATGTAAGTGTATCAGATGATTTTTAAAGAATAAAAATGTTTGTATTAAAGTCTATTTTTGTATAGAGGCTTATTTTGCATATAGTTATGTATAGTTATAGTTTGCATATAGCTATTATCAGCAATTCTCAGTCCTCCTGGTACGACCACCAATCCAAGTTTAGGATGTTATTGGACTAATTGGTTGTTAGGACACTCTTGCTCAATTGTGATGCACAGCTGAAAAACATTCTACTAATAAGTGAGTATAAAAGGGAGAACAGCATTCTAGGTTAGTTTAGTATCTGAAGCATCAGCAGTTGATGGCTTGCTGACCGACTCACAATGACCAGAACTTTCTTTAGAGACCCGTCAGTCCATTGTTGTGTTAAGGAAGAAGATACTCCATTGAAAACAAGAACATTTCACTGTGATCCCAAACTTTTAAGCGGTAGTGTATATTTAGGATAAGAGAAGGCTATGCAAGTAACTCAGCTACTCCTTTAAGGGTTTTCTACTGGCCTGCTCTGACGAGAGAGAGATATAGACAAAAAGACAGAGAGAGAGAGAGAGAGAGACAACGATTACTAGTGTGCTGGCTGCTTCTGAGCCTGCCACAGCACTGATGATGATGATGTTGATGTTCATAGTGATGGTAATGATGGTGACATGGTGGATGTGTGTTTGAGGGAGGGGAGAATGTGATGACTCAGGGCTTTGGTCAGCGTGGGTTTACACACATGGGTCCACCCCTCTGTGGTGAAGAACGATAAAGAGAGAGAGAGCTTGGTGTGGTGCTTGACAAGCAAGCTGAGAGAAACATGATGCAATGTCAATAAAATCCAATATGAGTGGATTTAATTACACCACATTGCATTTCTCAGTCCCTCTTACAACAAAACTACTTTTTCTTTTTCCTGGTGAATGGATTTACTAAAAATTCTAAATATATATATATATATTCTGGTCCACTATCTCACTTTTAAAGATAGGACAGCTTTGCCATTCCTCAGTAAATGTACCATTTGGGAGATTTTATTATGTTTTATATATATATATATATATATCACACAGCTGGTGCTAACATTAAGCTTCTGTTACTTGTTACATTGGCATCTAAAGAAGCAACCTTAAAACACCAAATGTGTCTTGCGTGATGGAACACATTGGGAAAAACTTGTCTAGTTTATACAGTGCATACAACATAATATATGCTGTTTTCTCCACGTGAATGCTGCTTTAAAGAAAAATTTTTTTTTTGATACTTCAGATGTAAACAGTCTTTCAGAATTCAGAGTTTGGTGTGAAATGGTTTATTGTAGAGAAATATATTGGATTTTTTACAGTGGTGGTGATGGAAACCATGACTCACAAATATAGACATCTTATTTTTTTATCCAAAGTATCCAGTAAATCTACATGTGTCTTCATGTGAAGTGAGTATATATATATATATATATATATATATATATATATATATATATATATATATATATATATATATATATAGTCACTGTCCAAATAAAAACAAACATATATCTATGTTTATTTTTCTATATCATTTGTAAAAGTCTTGTGATGAATGGATCTATAGAAAGGATCTAAAATAGCTTGGAAAAATGTCTGGTTCCATTGACTTCCATTGAAAGTTCAGACAGATTTTTTCATCTCCTGTACTTTTGTAAATGAGATTTTTGGCTAATTCATGACTTTATCTGCTGTGGCTCTTGGTAGGAATGATCGTTATGCTAATGTTTCTCAGTGAACTTGCTTATTCACTACCACTACTGTCTGTCAATCATACATCACCAACGTTAACCTGGATTTGGCATATTGAGAGTATCTCTGGTTGCTTTGCTTTACTAAGCCCAACTAAGCCCCAATGACTTGTTCCTTGTGTCCATCAGAGGGCAGTACTTGTCCGCTTCTCATGGGCTGAGCGTTCCGGCAGCACGCGGCGTGAGTGAAGGCAGAGAGAGAGATGAGGGAGATGAGGGATTGGACGCACCTCTGTGAATCATACGTGCTCACACTGCTGCGTTCAGCGGCCGGTGTCGTTTTGCAGGAGCAGGCGTGCTAGTTTTCATCAAGGTATCAGCTCGCGTGTCTTTGATTGAAGCTCAGATGAAGCTTGCACTCTGCGTCACTCACAGCGTGTCTCTCGGAGGAAGACGCCTCGGGACGGCCGAGCGGCTTTGATCAGGACACTTTCTTTTTGGCACCATGTTGGCGTTCTCCACGTTGGCCTCGGAACTGATGTAAGGGAACTTGTTTAAAATGAAGTGCTTTTATTGGAAACGCTCGCTTTAGTGTTTCATTAAGATAATTAATACGCTCTGCCGACTAATGCTTGCGGCAGACTGTAACTTAAAGCTCTCTGGCTTGGACTTCCTTGGCACGTAGCGGACGCTTGGCTCGGCGTTTATAAGACGGCAGTGTCTTCTGTTGGAACGGTTGATGCTTTACAGTCATTGTTTATGCCAGCCTTAGAGCTGGGCTGTCACTGTGTGTTATATAGCTAACGAGATCTCGAACAGATATTGACTTGATTAATCAAATAATCAAACATTACAAAATTCTGTATATTTACCATGAAGAATTATTATTGGCAAGTGAAATAAATGTCATATTTCTGAAGTTATTAGAATGATTATATTATATATATTATAGGGTTCATAGAAAAAATCTAGATTTTTTTTACTTGTTTTATATTATATATTATATTTTTATGTGATGAAAGCGTCTCATACCATTGGCTGATAACTGTGGATATTTCAAGCATTACTTCACAAAAAGTAAAAAAATAAATCCAATTATCTGCCACTAGAATAAGACACTTTCACAAGATAGAAGTACAAATAAACAAGAACAAATGTCTACAAATTAGTTATATTATATCTATATTTTAGATTAGTAATAAGTTTACTATCTTATAGATTATAACTTATAATATTCGCTTAGTGAAGATATCTTAAGTAAGTATACACATTGATGGGCTCTGTTTCTTTATTTAAAAGAGGTTCTTTTAAAAATTGTAAACATGCAATACGCAAATATTCAATTAGGCAAACTGTTAACTAAGCATTATCAATAATTGCGTAATTGATTTTAATCAAGCAGCTGTGACAGCGCTAGTTCAGAGGCTAACCGGTTAGGTGTTTGAGGAGGGCTGGGAGATCGTCAGGAACAGGAGCTACATGATATCCCCGTTATTGAATTCATTTACACGTTCTTATGTGTTTATTTTGATTTGTTGTGTATGTTTCTTTTTGTTTTAGCTAAAACCAGATCTGAATGTCACCTAATCTGTTATGCATGTCAGTCTGATATATTTCTGTCTTCTTTTTGTGTTTTGTGTTGCATCTCCAATGCTAATATCATCCTTACACTTATGTAACCATTTTGTGTTTGTGTTTAATGTTTATGTTGATCTTTTATTTTAAAGGAATGCTCCAGTGTTTTGTCTCCGTCTGCTGCAGCTGCGTCTTATCGTTGATTACCACAGACAGTATTGCTTTATGAGTACTTAGAAGAAATCAGACGATCCAGCAATTGAGGAGTTGTTGAATAGAGTTGGACTATCATTGTACAGTCAGTGTTAAGCTTTGTCAAACGTAGTAGAGGTCAGAAGTTTTTCTCAAGCGGGAAAAAAAAATGAATAGCGTTTTCATAAATAATAGAAATTATTCAAACTGTTGTCGGCCCTCAGATGGAGAGAGACTATAAGTAGAAACAGTCCACTGTATAACAAAACCGAGGGGCTTGTTTTCTGAAGATTTTCTGATTTTGCTTCCAAGATGGCTTTTGTAAATGCTGAGGTTCCTTATATGGGCTGGACACAGAGTTTACAATGAAAATGTAACTATAAATAACCCATCAGTGAACATTTACACACAACAGAACGTGATGTATTGTAATGAGCATCCTTGGCTGCAGCTGGAAGTAGAATTCAGGAGTCTGAAATAGAGATAGACTGATATGGGTTTTTTCTATATATGGTGCTGATGTTTAGAGGTCAGGGTCAGCCAATGGCCCATATGTGCTGCCGATTTTTTAGGGTCCGCTTCATTTGCTGCTAAAGTGTCAAACTAATAATAACAACAAGTGAATACACAACATTTCTGAACTTAACAGCATTTAGTGAAAAAATTTTTTATCTACCCCCCCACAAAAATACAGTATGACTATATTACTGCTGAAAGAGTGTAACACACATCTCTTCATACCCAAAACTAACAAGTTATTAAGAAGTGCATTTAAAAATATTTCCACACAGCCGACACGTGTGCTGCAGTTATAGAGAGTGGCTCGCTTCACGCTCTGGTTTTTATCACGTTATAGTAAAATTGTGGTTATTGTAGGAGGATGAGGCGCTCGGAGAGAGAGAGAGACGCTGATATGCTGTTATGATTAACACAGCGGCTCTGTTCTGTTCTCTTTACTCGTTCTTTAGTTACATTTGGCTCGAATACTTGAAGCAATAATATCTGAGAGACTCTGGCTGCTCTGGTGAGACTCTCTGTGCAACAGTAACGTGTTAATGTGTGTATTACACTAGAGCAGTTAGCGTTAGCCCCGGAGCTAAGCAGTCAAACATCCACTCTGATTTACGTCTACGGCCAGAACTAGAAACACACAACTGTGTCATTAAAAACGTAACTGTTTGCTATAAATTATTCAATTTAGGTGTGTCCGAAATCACCTACTAGTCAGTAGGTACTAGATTAGAGTCAGTGTGTACTTCTAGAGCGGTAGACCACCACCGTAAAAGTCCTGCTAATCATTTAAAAGCTCGTTTACTGACAGATTTAGACTTTTAGTGACACTGATCTGCGTTTTTGTCTGATTATGTATCAGACAGTGTCGAGCTGTAGCTCAGAGAAGATGAAACGAGAGGAATGTAATCATTGTTTGTCTCAGCAGTAGCGCTAGCCTCTGTAGCGGCAGTTCACTAGCCGTAGCTACGTACACACAGCCGACGTTCAGCTTTACACCGTTTATTTACTCCACTTTGAATTTATCCGCGGCTCCAGGTGAATCATGGGATACACAGTGTGCTGTGTTCACCTACATAAACATGACTGCTGATTCAGTAGGTGATCCGGGTACCGTTTACCTACTACTCGATATTATAGTATAGTATTCAGACGTACTAGCCGCGCTCGCCTACTGATTTCACTACTGAGTATTCAGACATACTAGCCGCGCTCGCCTACTGATTTCACCACTGAGTATTCAGACATACTAGCCGCGCTCACCTACTGATTTACTACTGAGTATTCAGACATACTAGCCGCGCTCGCCTACTGATTTCACTACTGAGTATTCAGACATACTAGCCGCACTCGCCTACTGATTTCACTACTGAGTATTCAGACATACTAGCCGCGCTCGCCTACTGATTTCACTACTGAGTATTCAGACATACTAGCCGCGCTCACCTACTGATTTACTACTGAGTATTCAGACATACTAGCCGCGCTCGCCTACTGATTTCACTACTGAGTATTCAGACATACTAGCCGCACTCGCCTACTGATTTCACTACTGAGTATTCAGACATACTAGCCGCGCTCGCCTACTGATTTACTACTGAGTATTCAGATGTACTAGCCGCGCTCGCCTACTGATTTCATTAATGAGTATTCAGACATACTAGCCGCGCTCGCCTACTGATTTCACTACTGAGTATTCAGATGTACTAGCCGCGCTCGCCTACTGATTTCACTACTGAGTATTCAGACATACTAGCCACGCTCGCCTACTGATTTCACTACTGAGTATTCAGACATACTAGCCGCGCTCGCCTACTGATTTCACTACTGAGTATTCAGACGTACTAGCCGCGCTCGCCTACTGATTTCACTACTGAGTATTCAGACATACTAGCCGCGCTCGCCTACTGATTTCACTACTGAGTATTCAGACGTACTAGCCGCGCTCGCCTACTGATTTCACTACTGAGTATTCAGACATACTAGCCGCGCTCACCTACTGATTTCACTACTGAATATTCAGACATACTAGCCGCGCTCGCCTACTGATTTACTACTGAGTATTCAGACATACTAGCCGCGCTCGCCTACTGATTTACTACTGAGTATTCAGACGTACTAGCCGCGCTCGCTTACTGATTTCACTACTGAGTATTCAGACATACTAGCCGCGCTCACCTACTGATTTCACTACTGAGTATTCAGACATACTAGCCGCGCTCGCCTACTGATTTACTACTGAGTATTCAGACATACTAGCCGCGCTCACCTACTGATTTCATTAATGAGTATTCAGACGTACTAGCCGCACTCGCTTACTGATTTCATTAATGAGTATTCAGACGTACTAGCTGCGCTCGCCTACTGATTTACTACTGAGTATTCAGACGTACTAGCCGCGCTCACCTACTGATTTCATTAATGAGTATTCAGACGTACTAGCCGCGCTCGCCTACTGATTTACTACTGAGTATTCAGACGTACTAGCCGCGCTCGCCTACTGATTTCATTAATGAGTATTCAGACGTACTAGCCGCGCTCGCCTACTGATTTACTACTGAGTATTCAGACGTACTAGCCGCGCTCGCCTACTGATTTCATTAATGAGTATTCAGACGTACTAGCCGCGCTCGCCTACTGATTTACTACTGAGTATTCAGACGTACTAGCCGCGCTCGCCTACTGATTTCATTAATGAGTATTCAGACGTACTAGCCGCCCTCGCCTACTGATTTACTACTGAGTATTCAGACGTACTAGCCGCGCTCGCCTACTGATTTCATTAATGAGTATTCAGACGTACTAGCCGCGCTCGCCTACTGATTTACTACTGAGTATTCAGACATACTAGCCGCGCTCGCCTACTGATTTCACTACTGAGTATTCAGACGTACTAGCCACGCTCGCCTACTGATTTCACTACTGAGTATTCAGACGTACTAGCCGCGCTCGCCTACTGATTTACTACTGAGTATTCAGACGTACTAGCCGCGCTCACCTACTGATTTCATTAATGAGTATTCAGACGTACTAGCCGCGCTCGCCTACTGATTTCATTAATGAGTATTCAGACGTACTAGCCGCGCTCGCCTACTGATTTCATTAATGAGTATTCAGACGTACTAGCCGCGCTCGCCTACTGATTTCACTACTGAGTATTCAGACGTACTAGCCGCGCTCACCTACTGATTTCACTACTGAGTATTCAGACATACTAGCCGCGCTCGCCTACTGATTTCACTACTGAGTATTCAGACATACTAGCCTCGCTCCCCTACTGATTTACTACTGAGTATTCAGATATACTAGCCACGCTCGCCTACTGATTTCACTACTGAGTATTCAGACATACTAGCCGCGCTCACCTACTGATTTCACTACTGAGTATTCAGACATACTAGCCGCGCTCGCCTACTGATTTCACTACTGAGTATTCAGACATACTAGCCGCGCTCGCCTACTGATTTACTACTGAGTATTCAGACATACTAGCCGCCCTCGCCTACTGATTTACTACTGAGTATTCAGACATACTAGCCGCACTCGCTTACTGATTTCATTAATGAGTATTCAGACGTACTAGCCGCGCTCGCCTACTGATTTACTACTGAGTATTCAGACGTACTAGCCGCGCTCGCCTACTGATTTACTACTGAGTATTCAGACGTACTAGCCGCGCTCGCCTACTGATTTACTACTGAGTATTCAGACGTACTAGCTACGCCTACTGATTTACTACTGAGTATTCAGACGTACTAGCCGCGCTCGCCTACTGATTTCATTAATGAGTATTCAGACGTACTAGCCGCGCTCGCCTACTGATTTACTACTGAGTATTCAGACGTACTAGCCGCGCTCGCCTACTGATTTCACTACTGAGTATTCAGACGTACTAGCCGCGCTCGCCTACTGATTTACTACTGAGTATTCAGACGTACTAGCCGCGCTCGCCTACTGATTTCACTACTGAGTATTCAGACGTACTAGCTGCGCTCGCCTACTGATTTACTACTGAGTATTCAGACGTACTAGCCGCGCTCGCCTACTGATTTCACTACTGAGTATTCAGATATACTAGCCGCCCTCGCCTACTGATTTACTACTGAGTATTCAGACATACTAGCCGCGCTCGCCTACTGATTTCACTACTGAGTATTCAGACGTACTAGCCGCGCTCGCCTACTGATTTACTACTGAGTATTCAGACATACTAGCCCCGCTCGCCTACTGATTTCACTACTGAGTATTCAAACGTACTAGCCGCGCTCGCCTACTGATTTCACTACTGAGTATTCAGACATACTAGCCGCGCTCGCCTACTGATTTCACTACTGAGTATTCAGACGTACTAGCCACGCTCGCCTACTGATTTCACTACTGAGTATTCAGACGTACTAGCCGCGCTCGCCTACTGATTTACTACTGAGTATTCAGACGTACTAGCCGCGCTCGCCTACTGATTTACTACTGAGTATTCAGACATACTAGCCGCGCTCACCTACTGATTTCATTAATGAGTATTCAGACGTACTAGCCGCGCTCGCCTACTGATTTCATTAATGAGTATTCAGACGTACTAGCCGCGCTCGCCTACTGATTTCATTAATGAGTATTCAGACGTACTAGCCGCGCTCGCCTACTGATTTACTACTGAGTATTCAGACATACTAGCCGCGCTCGCCTACTGATTTCATTAATGAGTATTCAGACGTACTAGCCGCGCTCGCCTACTGATTTCACTACTGAGTATTCAGACATACTAGCCGCGCTCACCTACTGATTTCACTACTGAATATTCAGACATACTAGCCGCGCTCGCCTACTGATTTACTACTGAGTATTCAGACATACTAGCCGCGCTCGCCTACTGATTTCACTACTGAGTATTCAGACATACTAGCCGCGCTCGCCTACTGATTTCACTACTGAGTATTCAGACATACTAGCCGCGCTCGCCTACTGATTTCACTACTGAGTATTCAGACATACTAGCCGCGCTCGCCTACTGATTTTACTACTGAGTATTCAGACATACTAGCCGCGCTCGCCTACTGATTTCACTACTGAGTATTCAGACATACTAGCCGCGCTCGCCTACTGATTTCACTACTGAGTATTCAGACATACTAGCCGCGCTCGCCTACTGATTTCACTACTGAGTATTCAGACATACTAGCCGCGCTCGCCTACTGATTTCACTACTGAGTATTCAGACATACTAGCCGCGCTCGCCTACTGATTTCACTACTGAGTATTCAGACATACTAGCCGCGCTCGCTTACTGATTTCACTACTGAGTAGTAGACAAGTAGGAGATTTCGGACGCACATTTTCACTTGTTTGGCTGAACAGCTCCAAATGTTTCGGCTGGGGGTCCTTCACATGCGGCAGCAGCGCGTCCCACCGCACCAATAACACAGGGCTGACTTTAAATCGGCGCTACCAAACACTGATAATCGACCGATCTCTAGTCTGAAAGCGAGAAGCTGACAGAAAGTAAAGACATTGTTGATTGTCTTCTAAGGCATTGTCTTTGGTCCTCAAAGGCAATAAATTCCAATATTATTATTATATTATATTATATTATTTTATTATTTTTAGTAAGATTTGCATATTTGGCGTGTTCTGCACATTTAAGTGGTCTCAGACCGGATATGAAGAAGATCTAAGTACATTGTCTAAAATCCCTCTTACGGATTGTAAAATAGTTTCACAACGTTTTCAGGTTACTGTTTATCTACATTGTTTATCCACTGCGGCTCACCGTTAATGATTATTGATCATTCTAATGATTACTTCACAGTTTCATTAGCATTTAAATTATTTGTGAAGTGTCTCTTGAAACGTCATTGTAGCCTTATTAATTAAATATGTGTTTCTTTCAGTCAGAACTTTTCTTCAGTCAGTCAATCAAAAACTAATAAAGATCCAGTGGCTGAAAAACACATTTTCACATAAAAAATTAAAAATCTAAACGACTAGGTTTTCTTGATGGGAATGTGTTTAACTTTGAAGTTGACTCTATTACACCAGCTAAGAGGAGCCTGTGATATTCAACCATGTGCTGTAGATACAACAGACAGAGGTCAAATAAATAAAAAAAAAAACACTGAAGTATTCCTTTCACCCTAATAGTTTTTAAGCTGTCTGCGTCTTTCTGTTGTCTGCCCCTCCCCCACTGAGTTGGTCACTTATTTTTATTTTTAGGGTCAAAGAAGATCCAAAACCTCAGTCAGCGCAGTAAGTATCTGCTTACCCAGAGCACTCCAGGCTTTGACCTTCCCCTCTCATTGGTGCTCTCTGCTTGTTTTATTTCTGTTATTTCTCTCTATATATTTTTTTGTGGCTTCCTCTGTGATTGGCAGCTCTTTCTCCCTCCTCTCTCTGGTGATTGGCTGGCTACAGTTTGTCAATGCTTTTCTCTTCATTGGCTGTGTAAGAGAGCTGCCGGCGGCCTCTTGCTTCATCCAGTCGGAGGCTGGATGTGTCCGTCCTGCTTTACCTGCTTCTCGGCCGGGTCTGTCACCTCCAGAGAGATGGCGCGTTTGATCTCTCTCTGTTTCTGTGTAGCTTCTTGGACGCACTGTATGTGGTTGTTTGGCACAACCGTGGCTGCAGCTCGACCTTCTTCAAGGATCAGTCGTTTGACCACAAATGAAATGTACACAGTTTTCCACAGACCGCAGACGAGGTCAACTGGACAGGATGTGTTTGGTGTCTTGAGTTTGCTAATGTAGTGTTGCACCGGAGCTACAAGACCAAGGTAGCTACCTAGTAATGAAGCTTACAGCTATCAGCTACTTCAGAAACTGATAGTCAGGTTAGTTCCAATAAATATGCTCAATCCATTTGAGTAACTCACACTTTTACATCCTTTAGGAACCCCCTGCTCTACTGTTCTGTAGACAAACAAATCATTGCTGTCCAAAAAAAAAACAAACCAACTATCTCTAAAATCTCAACTTTCTCGAAAACCTTCTATTACTTTCAATGTAAGTTAGTGGAACTAGAATATTTCCTGAATTATGTTTTTCTTGGGACATTGATGAAATGTTTGTCTATAAGTCTAGATGCTAACTTGTATATACTGATAATTGTGAGACAGTGGAAAATGTGAGAACAAGTTTTCAGCAAGTTCTCACATTTTCCACTGAGAAGAAATGCGAATCATAACACTCTACGGAACCTTGACCGAATGTTGACTCAGCACGGCCAACCAACACAGCTTTAAACAGCTGTACACACAGACAGTCACAATTCCTAATATTTCACACTGATTTTCAGGCTTCGGGACACATTTACTATAAAACAATGAGATCTAACTGCTCACCATGTGGTCATGAGGGACGGAGATACAGTCTCACTTCCTGCTCTAAAGTGCAGAGGGTTGTGGATAAAATAAGGCCCCGCCTACAGACTTAAACTGAGCTTCAGTAGTGACATGAAAATGTGGAGCAGCAATTTTTTACATTTTAAATATTAAACTCTCAACTTCATATGAATATGAACTTCATATATATGTATATGATATATATATATATATATATATATATATATATATATATATATATATATATATATATATATATATATATATATATATATGAACTTCATATATATATATAATTTGAAAAACTACATATAAACAATGGCTTTGTAGATGTTTAGCATATTACTGTTTCTAGTTAATGCTAGAAAGGTCATATCATGATTGTTAAATATTTTAGGACCTAAAATGTTATTTGAAATGATTTTTTAATCTAGTGTGAACTAATTTAATAGCATGCTCTGTATAGCTTATTTTTAAAAGTTTTTGTACATGACTTTTTGCAAAGTGTTTGAAAATCAGGATAAGGTAAAAGTGTGTGAAGAGTCTGATTCAGATCATAATTATTGACACTTGATGACTCTTTGTTCTTGTTTTGTTTGATAAATGATAAACGTATTGGTTAAAATATGCAAAACAAAAATCTCACAATTTAAGATATTTTATGCTTATTATTTGTGTGTGTGTGTGTGTGTTTGGTAGCATAACATGTGAGATAACTATTCCGACTGCAGCCAAACCTTCATCACTCACTCATTTGTGAGAAAAATCACAGCTTGTTTTGCTTTTGTACAGAGCTGTTTAAAGAGGCCCAGCAGCCTGTTCAGAGTTACCTGATAGGGCAGTATCCCAGGTGTAGCACTCGAAGCAGCTTGCTGTGAAAATAGTGAAGTTTCATTGGAAAGCATAATAAATGAAGCTTAAACCATAAGCACCTTTATGAGTTGTGGATGATGATGATGGTCTGTGAGGCCATTTAATACTTTTTAAAAAAGGTGCATGTATTTATATATATATATATATATATATATATATATATATATATATATATATATATATATATTAGAAATGGAAGGATCGATCGGCTACGTATCGGTATCGGCCGATATTTCTCCAATTTAGAGCCGATCCCGAGAGCCGATCAATGGCGTTAAACAAATGAGCCTAATTTCTGTATTTACATCTAGAGGAAAAGGAGAACCCCCTCCCTGCAATTCCTATCTGAACCACTAGGTGGAAATACATACCCTTTCATTTTCCATAGACTGACTAAAACAGCGACGTCGCAGAAAAAAAAAAGTTTTAAATTAAGGGTCTAAATATAATGATTACAGTATTTGGGGATATTTGTTTGATTTACTTTGTTTACTTACTGATAATTTTGTTAAAAATATTATGCTGTTTTATATGAGCTCATTAAAAATGGTAATAAACCAGTTTAGACCATGTTTCATGACTTGCTGGCGCTAATAACTACATGTAGCCCTGCCATGTCATACAGCCCCACCCTCTATTGGTATCGGCTATCGGCCGATCATGCTGAAAGGTGATCGGTGATCGGAATCAGCCTCAAAAACGCTGCTCGGTCCATCTCTAGTGTGTGTATATATATATATATATATATATATATATATATATATATATATATATATATATATATATATATATATATATATGAGACAATGACAGACTACAGAGGCTGTATTTAACATTGAGTATAACTGAGCTTTATTCTCATAAAATTTGTTAAATATTTGAGATAATATTGAATAGAATATTTAAACATTTAGCCCTAATTCAAACAGTGTCAAGTTGTTAAATAATCTGAAACAGACTTTGCTATGTGGTTTTTGAATTTAATAAAAAAAAAAAAACACTGCAGATAAAATTCAGGCCATTTTTATAAATAATAGTGTATCATACAGCATCAGAAACCACATACACAAGATTACTAAACCCCTCTACATGGTTTTAGGCAAATATATGAGGTTTGTACTGTTCTGCTAATGGTCTACTGTAAGCTTCCAATACTCTTTAGCTACATTAGCCTCAGAGCTCCAGTATAAAACTAAGAAGCAAACTTCAAACACCAAACGTCCTGCCTAATCAACCACATTCTAGTTGATTCTCTCTCTCTCTCTCCCTTTCTCTCTCTCTCTCTCTCTTCTGTCCTTCCTTTTCTCTCTGTTTGGTGGATTGAGCATTGTTGATGTGCCTCCTTTTTTTGTAGCTGCTGGTTCCCTTCCTCTCTGCCCCATATTAGTGTGTGCTGTAGTGCATCTGCGGTAGTGACGGTCACTCAGACCCCTTTGCTGCCCGCTCTTGCCCCTTCTGTGTGTCCTGTTCTGACGGTCAGCATCGCTGTTGTCCTGCTTGCTCTGTACAGGTGGTTCAAAGGTCCCTTTAGCGGGATATCGGAGCTGGTGAATAATGTTCTCCAGCCGCAGACAAAGCCCCAAAACGAACCTCAAACAGAATCTCCGAAGGAGCCGGAACCGTAAGTAACACGGAAGCCTTCCTTAATGTCCCTGCTCAGGTGAAAACTCCACTACCCAGCAGGCAGCTCTGCTCTGTGTGTGGCGGTTGAATTTCACAGCATAACGTTTTTTTTGCTTGCTATACATTTAAAGTAAATATTGACCGATTTTAATATAGGCTGTAATAAAAGTAGCTCAAGCAGGCTTGGTGTCGGCCGAAGAGGTGAATTGGAAAGGTAAAGATTTGACTACTGTTAAAGCTGAATTCCACCATTTCTTCTAAATGTGTAGAATTGATCTGTTAAGATATAAACAAAATCATTCAGAGTGGTGTGATAAAGAAACATAGCAGAGGAGTCAGAATTGTTCATACTGTTGGTGTTGGATCCAGGCCTCTTTTTTAATGCTCACAGTGAGATTGCAGATTGCAGACGACTTAAGCCCCCACCCCAGCCATTCATTTCCAATGGGAACCTACAGTAGCCATCATGTATCACTGTGACAATTCAGCCTCCTCCTTGTGCTGCATAGTAAACACACATTCGAGTCACATTATTATGACCACTTCCTACTGGCTGTAGTATGTAGGTGGCAGCGTTATGGTCTGGTGAACCCACTCATCCATGTGGAAGACACTCTTAACCAGTTTGCGTATGAATCCATCCTTGCAGATCATGTACACCCATACATGCTGATTGTCTACACTGGGGCGGATAGGATCCTCCAGGTTGGAAATGTCCCCCATTGGTTAGAATGAAGAGAATGACCAAGACTTCCAAATACAACCCTGGAACCCAATTGAGCATCCGTGGGACCACCTGAACTGTCGTGTTCGCTCTATGGCTCCTCCTCACATGCTCTCTCCAGCAGCTGTGGGCTGCACTGCAGTCAGCATGGCTCTAGATCCCTGTGACCACCTACCAGGACCTTATTGAGTCTTCCAGCCCGTCTAGCCCCTGTCCATGCTGCACACGGTTGTCACTCTGGATATTAGCTCATAGGTCATAATAATGTGACTCCATTGTGTGTGATTCTCTATTTGATATCATTACTTACCCTATACACTGATTTTGGCTGAATGTTCTTCTAGAGCTGGTAACATTTTCTGATAAGGACATTCACCAGCTTCTTATTCAAAGTTTCCCATTCCACCTTAAATGGTGCTACAGTTACATTCTGGCACCAGTGCTGTATTAATAGCTGCTGCACTGTTTAAGCTGTACCAGGAAAATTTGAACAAGAACCTGGCAAATAAGAAGCTGAATGTTGATGACGGCATGTAACTACTGCACCATTTAAGGCGGGACTGGTTTCAGCCTCATACTTTTAAGGTATCGTTTTTGAGCTATGAAAATATCCCACCTGGAGTTTTATGCACGGAACTACAGGTAAATATACGCTATGGTAGGACATGGTAGTTTCTTTTGGTGTCTTCCAGCTGGTGCAAGGGCGCCACCAAATGTAAGCTGCTGCTTCAACGTGAAAACATGAATAGTAAAATTAGCTGTCTATAGCCAGTGTGTGGCTTGTTCATTCTGGGCTACTGTAGAAACATGGCGGTGGCAGCTTCTGTTGGAAGTTAAGCCACGACTGAGGTGCCCTTGAGCAAGGCACCTAACCCCTAATGCTCCCCGGGCGCCGTGGATAGGGCTGCCCACCGCTCCGGGCACGTGTGCTCACTGCCCCCTAGTGTGTTCACTAGTGTGTGCAAAATCACATGTGGCTAATTTGAGTGTCTAATTGTTTATATATATGTTGTATCCATTATATTCAGTGTTAGATCTGCCCCCCTTACAGAACATAATTATATGAAGTGGTTATGAATAGCTATTATGCACAAGACCTCGTTTTGAGATATAATTTTAAAATATACATAGATAAGCCACTACTGGCCTCTTAGATGTGGCAACCCCTGGTTTCTATCACCACCACTGTAAAGATATTTGAGTTTCTCTGCAGTAAACCATTTCACACGGTACCCATATGAGTTACTGTGTTTCCGTTTTTCACCACTACAACTTGGTGATCACTAGGAATGTGCTTGTTCAGCAGTAATGTTATTGCCGTCCAGCTGAAGAGACCCCTACACGGCAAGTACATGGTGTTCTAGAAAGTATGAACCTACAGCAGTGACATAAAGGTCTGCTATGTGGGTCTCAGTCCTGTCACTCATATGAGGAGTCGGTATCAGAGTGCTGGCTTATGTTTCCAGACAGCAGTGCGTCAGCTGAGAGATGAGGTAGGTTTGTGTGTTTGTTATGAGACAGCCGCGTATGGTTTCATGTGGGCTATGTGTCGCAGCTGGCCACCATGCTATCTGACCCACTGGCTG
The DNA here is from genome assembly GCA_021613375.1 of Megaleporinus macrocephalus. NCBI lineage: Eukaryota > Metazoa > Chordata > Actinopteri > Characiformes > Anostomidae > Megaleporinus > Megaleporinus macrocephalus. The sequence continues at coordinate 26,743,253 of CM038727.1, read as the reverse complement.
CTGCCAGGTCCACTGGAGCCCCTCCAGACCCGAGGCACCCACCCGCCTACCCGCTGTTTCTTGCACAGCATCCAGAGTCGCTGAGGGGTCAGGGTGGAGTGTGTGGGGGACAGGGTGTGGAGTGATGGGCGTGGCATAGGTGGGCATCTCTCGGGTGAATAATTTGAGGGATTTCTGTGTATGAGGTGCTCAAAGCTGATGTGATATAGCGAGAAAACATTAAAAAGTAGACAAAATTTGGTGAAATTTGTGAAAGATTACTGGAAACGAGGTGTGTTTTGAATTCTAGGTACGTTTTTTTTGAGTCTATGTGTGTGACTTTAATATGTAAAGAAAAAAAAACAAAGTCTCACTCAACGCCCCCTTTAAGTGGGTATTTCAGGCTTTACAGAGTGACCTGCAGCATGTGCACATCATATTTTAGTTTAGAGAAGTTCTTTTTCTCTCACAACTTTAACATGCCACCTTTCCTGTTTCTGAGTATATTAAATTCAGCAAATAAGCAATAATTGCATGTACTCGTTTTCATTTAGAGAATTAACACAACATGCCAGCAGCCCACACTGCGTACGACTGCAACTTCTTAGCTCTGTAGATTCTGGTTACTCCAGGAGAAACGAGAAGGAATTTTGATTTCTTTATGTAGTGTGAACTGAGAGTAAGAAGATGACGTGCACACCTCGGAGATGAAACTATCGAATGGAGGTACTGAGTGGGTTCTATACTCACTGTGTGGGAAAGTAATACTAAAAGGTAGGTCAGTGGGACAGGAGGTCAGGCTATAGAGAGCTGACGAGGAGTTAGTGGCATACATTTGTGATGACAGATGACAGTAGGTGACTCCGGCCAGACTCTTAAATCATGTTTTTTTAAATGCATGAATGTAACTCTAACTTGACAGGTCAGACAGGTCAGACAGGTCAGACAGGTCAGACAGGTCAGCGATCAATGAATGTATGAAATGAAGTCCATCACTGTACCAGACATCATCACACACACACACACACACACATATGTATGTTTATATATATGTATATGTGTGTGTGTATATATATATATATATATATATATATATATATATATATACACACACACACACACACACACACAGTCATGGTCAATAGTGTTGGCACCCCTGAAAAAAGTATTTCTCACAGAAAATTATTGTAATTACACGTGTTATACACATATTTATTTGCTTTGTGTGTATTATATATATATATTTCACACAAACTCCAAAAATGGGCCAGACAAAATTATTATTAGGTTGCACACCCTTTGGAAAAAATAACTGAAATCAATCGCTTCCTATAACCATCACCAAGCTTTTTACATCTCTCAACTTTCATGTCTCTGTATCAGCAGTAGGTCCTCCTGGTTTTATTCAAATGTTGACGGCTAGTTCACGCTGACACTGATGCACTGATAGGAACGTGATTGGGGCTGCTTATACACCATCCGGACTATCCTGTGCTGCAACCTTTCATCAGTGTTTCTCTTCTGTCCACGTCCAGGGAGGTTAGCTATAGTGCCATGGGTTCTAAACTTCTTGATTATGTTGCGCACCGTGGACAGGTGGACAGAGGAACACCAAGATCTCTGAAGATGGTTTATTGAAACAAGCATCACATGCTTGAAAGTTTTTTACCCACAATTTTAAGTAAAGAAGTAAGTAAAAAAGTAAGTGAAATTATGCCAAATTTATCTGTTTTTGTGTTGTTTTAGTACACACAAATAAAAATAAACATGTGTATAACAAAACGTTTAATTGCAATAATTTTCTGAGAGAAATATTTCAAAAATTTCAGTGGTGCCAACATTCGGCCATGACTGTATGTATATATATATCATGTTGGTCCAATGAACAAACATTTGTATTTGTTTTTTTTGGATTTGTATTTTTCTATGTAATTTGAAGACCAATAGAAATGCACAAAAAGCTTGTATAACAGTCTGGTTCCATTGATGTACATTGAAAGTAGAGTAGGGTTTTGTTCTTGCAATGCAATGCAATGTTAGAGACACTTGTTTTTCATTGGACAGCGACTATATATATATATATATATATATATATATATATATATATATATATATATATATATATATATATATATATATATATATATATATTCATGCTACACCCCTTCTCATGCTACACCTGCTAGAGAAGGACCCTCAGGGCTTTCAGATAAAGCCTTATGATTATGATTTTTTGTTTATCTTTAATCTGTAGAATCACTGTACACGGTACTATTATTAGGTCTTGCTACTAAAAGAGTCACTGTAAAAATAATCTTTTTTGTATGTCCGTCACAAGTTTTCCATGAAGCTGAATTTGATCTAGTGTGGCCAAAAAGTGATTTTCTAACTACTAAATAACAACTACACTCCTGTTGGGATGTTAGCAGATTACTATAGTAGAAGTGGGCTTTTACTCATGTATTGACTGAGATTTGACAGTTTTAGCCCAAATTGAAGAACTAGCTGCAATAGTTCATGACTGGCAAATTTGGTAGGCTGGACTACTAAAAAAATACACAGTGGAGTCACATTATTATGACCACCAGCTAATATCTAGAGTGCCCATCGTGTGCAACACCTACAGCAGCTAGACCGGCTGGGAGACTCAATAAGGTCCTGGTAGGTGGTCACAGGTATCTGAAGCCATTCTGACTGCAGTACATCCCACAGCTGCTGGAGGGCAGGTGTCCATAAACACCAGCGAACACCACAATGGAAGTGGTCCCATAGATGCTCAGTTGGGTTCAAGTCTTGGGAACTAGGGGTCCAGGGTAGTACTTGGAAGTCTTGGTCAGCTCTTCCAGCCAACGTGGGACATTTCTAGATGTGTGCTGTGTCGCATTGTCTTGCTGGAAGATCCCATCCGTCCCAGTGAAGACAATCAGCATGTATGGCTGTACGTGATCTGCAAGGATGGATTCAGATTGTGATGTGAACAGTTGCCAAAAAAAAAATCGACATAATTTTGTTTCTTGTGTAACGTATGAACATCGCAGGGCTGCTCTCCACTGAAATGTTTCTCGTGCTCACTCCAGGGTTGAGTTGGTCACGTGGTCCTCTGTATGAAAATGCTTCTGTCTCTCTTCTGGTTAACGCCCAAGCATGTTCACACGGTAAAGAGATACGGGTGCTTAATAATTCAGCCCTCTAATGCATGTTGCAGGGGCAGATGTAGGGGCCAAAACTGCCCTAATCGGCAGATTACGGAGCGCGCCGCAAGCTTCGGTTTCCACGGCGCCGGCTGATTGGCAGGTGCCATACAAAATGCATGTGCGTCACACGGCCATGAAGGTAGTGTTGCAGACGTGCTGCCTGACCCTCGAACTTTGACCGCTGACCCTGGAGCGCTGACTCTTGCCGGGTCACGGCAGGGTCCCACATTCAATACGAAGAGTAGTTGCTCTGACGTTGAAACGGCTCCCTACTCCCTTTGAAGTGCACTACCAAGGGCACTAGCTTTCATTTTTCTAGTCAAAGCATCGGACACGAACTGGGAACAGTGGTGAAGTTATTAAATCAGTGAAGTAACACTGACATTCTACAAATAAACTTTTAACAAGGCACACATAGTAATGAGAGGATTAACACTGGCTTAATTAATCAGTTTTCAGATAATCATGTAAACAGCACACTCCAATTTTTTAGATTGGATTATGGAAAATGTGGTAGTTAGTAAACTCTGATTTCTTTCTGATTTCTCAGACTGGAGTACTGGAAATAAGCAAATAGCAGCTAACACTATAACTGTGGGATGGCAACAAAATACTTCTGCAGTGACTCTCAAACCAACTTCGTGCTTTATGAAATAAAGTATTTAAATATTTAATATCATCTTTTAGAGAAATTATGTTCATAACTTCAAAACTAAAGTGATTCAGTATTTAAAAAAACACTGCATGAAGTGTGTTTTATTCTTTAGTTTATCAGCTGATTGCAAAGCAGAAATCCAAGGTTCATGTAGATCTGGAGGTTTCCCATTATCTGATAACTCAAGTACATGTAAACACATTGCAAGATATACTGACAAAATCAGATTTACTCAAATTATCTAATTATTTGGTGTTTATTGTTACTCGGTCAACAATATCCATCTTTAAATTTCACTAAATTTTTATCTTCAAAATCTTTTCTTTGTTTACATCTTTTGAAAAAAACAGAAAAGACAGTTTATGGCAAATGGGCCTATAGAGAAAATTAACAGTGATTAAAATAATTAATTGTGATAAATCGCATTCATTTGTGTGGTTAATATGATAAACGGCAGTTCTCCTGGTTGGAGCCTATAGAAAGTTGTTTTCTGTTTAAATAGGGTTTTTTATTAACATATATGTAAACAAAATAAGCTTCATCCAAATGTAATTATTAATGTAATAGTTTAATACTTTTTTTATTCTTTGTTGTCTGAACATGAAGTTGGAGTGAACTGCATTTCCAGTTTTCTAGTGCGGCTGCCACTGTTCTCATCCCTGACTGTCGTGGTTCGAGAGGGAACTGCAGTTTTCCACTTGGCTGTTGCTTTTGTTAGTTTGCTGCTCATTGATTTATCCATAATTCTCCAGCGAGCCCTGTCCAGTATAGTCTGTCCTCCAGTGCTGACGTGACTGATATGACATAATGGGTGACGTGATATGTCATTGGGTTCGTCAGCGGTTTGTTTTCCTTGTAAATGATATACTAGTCTCAACATGATACATTTAAGGCACTGCAGTAGGCTGGGATTATGAAGAGAGCCTTGAACTTGATATGTTTAAAAGCTGTATTTGAACTGAAGGGCTACAGTTGCGAGCTGGGCGTCGGGATTAACCTATGGACGGTTTGAAGGGTCAAAATAGAAAAATGTGTTTACAGTTTTGGAAGAATTAGTATCAAAACTAAAGAAGTTGTATGTCAGTTGTATTAGGAATAAGTGAGAAAAGTAAATTAGGTTTTTCTCTTTACAGTATTGTGTTGTGTAACCTATTATGTTACCATAGCTGTTATATTGTTTATTTGACACTAACACACACCGCCTTGAACATGAGAGGCATTTTGTAATGTAGAGTGTGTTGCGTTACGTTTTCCTGCCATGCGAATGTAGCGTGTGCACACGGGCGGGGTGGTGCTCTGGACTGTGAATGCGGCCGGTGCTAGCTTACGGCTGGCCCTGAAATAGAAGCACGGGCGCAAATGATTCATTAAACGATGAGGAACCTGAGAAAGTAGAATTAAGTTCAGCCACTGCCTGGCACTCCGCCAAACCCCACCTTACTATCAACGAAGGAGTGTTTTTAATTTGAGGGAATGGCTCTTACACACATAAGAAGATCATGATTATTTTATTACTGTGCTAAAGACCATCTGGATTCCCATTTTTGGGATGTTAAAACAGAAACAAAGTTTCCTTTCCTTCTCCTGTAATGCAATTATGTATTTATACCCCTGTCATTGTTGAATGACATTGATTAAATCTAGAAAATTACATAAAATTTTTACTTTTTATATGCTGTGTTTACTGTATTAGAAGAAAAAACTAAATATATCCACATTTTCTGAACGATTTCTTTCCCCAGTATATTCAGCAAATAAACAATGATTGTTTATGAAAATAAGCAAAAAAAATATATACAGCAAATTATTGATATTTTAAATGATTTTCAAAATAAAAATTAAATAAAAGCATCTGAGCATATCTTCTGCCTCACGTACTGTGTGTACAAGTTATATGTCATACATCCTGTATTTTTCATTTCAAATTTTTTCCATATTGAAAAATATTTAATATATAATTTAACTTTCATGTTTATGTACTTCTGTTGGTCAGTTAATGATGAATTATTCACACAATATAAAAAACTGCCGCTGTGGATTTTAGATATTTGAGTTATGATTGAACGGGTTTCATTATGACATGATGGTGCTGATGTGTGTTCACTTGCTCGTATTCTGATGTGTCCTGTCTGTTTTCCTGCAGGAAGTTGCACCAGCAGTTTGAGTCGTATAAGGACCAGGTGAAGAAGATGGCGGACGAGTCCCAAACCGCCCCGGAGCAGAAGAGCGACGCGCCCACCTGTGGAATTTGCCACAAGACTAAGTTTGCCGATGGCTGCGGCCACCTCTGTTCATATTGCCAAACCAAGTTCTGCGCCCGCTGCGGAGGACGGGTGTCGCTCCGCTCCAACAAGGTAGGACCACTCAAAGTAACCTGGGTCTACTAATATTAACACTGATACAGTTTCCCCTGGACTGCCTGAGAAGATCTAATCATATGTGTTTACTCAGAAAACCTCTAAGATTGGAATTAATACAAGTAAACAATAACGTAATAGCTAAGATTAACAGTTTTCTTGGCTGGACCAATACACAAAGTCCCATGTGTTAATCTGACAGACATTAATTATGTATTCAGTGTGAAATATTTTCCTATTACAGCCCTAGCAGCAAATCTGTGTGAAATTTGGATGTGACTTTGCTTAAGCAGGCAATTCGTTCATTAAGCAGGTCTGATTTTACTCTTGTTAAAATCCTAAACTGGTAAAGCAACAATCAGATTGAAGGGACGAAGGTAGCCTGTTGATGTAGACTATTGTAAACATGCCTACGTGGAGTACCCAATCTGTAAGAAATTGATAACCCCAAACATGGGCAACATCCTGCATTAACTTATGGCCCACATACCACATGGACTGGTGGTCCAGGAGGGGGCCAGATGTGGTAGCCAGAACCCAGTCTGTTTATGCCAGTAGAGGTCACCTCTCAGCCTTAAACCACCACTGCTAGAACCGAACCACTATTCAAAACCAGAAGAAGGAAAAACAGGCTCAGCTAACGTTTAGTAAAGCAGCCGCCAAGCATTTTCAACTAAATCTCAATTAAACTAGGATATGTAGCAGTGTTGCTAGTTCTGGGTCAGGTTGTGTTGGACTAACTAAACATTTTAACATTTTTACTCTTTCTTCAACAGAAATAAACAAAATGTCACATTTTGAGGCCCGGATCAGTTTTGGCACCTGTGGGCTTAATAAGCTTTTTTAAATGTGGGCCACTTTTGGCCATTATCTGTATCCAGGGCGTAGGTTTGCATATAGATGGTAGGAAGATGTCTATTTTGGGGTTTAAAGAATTGTCCCTACTAGGGATGCACCGATACCACTTTTTCCTTACCGATACCAATACCGATACCAACTTTTCAGGTATCTGCTGATACCGAGTACCGATACTGATCCCAACTCTTAGATGTTTGATATATGGCTATAAATCCTGCTATTTATAGTGTTCCACTTTTTACATGTTGTATTTTTTAATGTATTATCCTGAATAAGATATATTAACCATTTACTGGTTGAGTAACAGCACATTAAAAACTTTTAGAGCTACGAAAAAATAAAAATTGCCACAATGCAGAAACACGTGCAGCCATTTAGTCAATAAGCTTCATGGTATCTGCGCTCTCTGTTGCCGATACCGATACTGTGTGTAAGTTTCAGTATCGGTGCTGATACTGATACGGTATCGGTGCAACACTAGTCCCTACCAATATTTGAGCAAACTCGTGTTCACATTATATTTGGAGTAAACAATTTAGGTAGCCTTCCAGACACTGCATCTTCTAAAGGCCATTTGATGGTGCTCGCATTTGATTGGCTGAAAGAGAGGGTGCTCTCCGAAGAAAAAAAAAAAATTTTACTGCCAGACTTTGAGAAGTGAGGCTGATCAGTGTGGTAGCCATAAGTTATCAGTGCTCTCAAACCTCAAGCAGTGTGAAAATGTAGTCTTTCAGACGACTTACTTACTACCTTTCCATGTTATGAGAACATGTTTAACTCTTTGTAGCTATTACCAAAAAGGAAAGCGAGTTTTTTCGCCTCTCATACTGTAAGTCATAGGTAGTAAACTAACCAATCAGAAGCCAGTGAATGATGATTCGTCCCTACCAAACCTACGCCCTTGAACCGCATGCTGTCCGTGTAGTGTCAGAAGTGATAATTCCTGGTTTAAACACTAGGAAACGTTATTTTCTGATAATGAAGTATCTTGAGGGAAGAAATAAAATTTTCAGTATCTTTTATTAGAAAAAGGTTCATGATCGGTCTAGCGAGCTCCACAACTGTACTTATTCACCTCTAGATGGTGCTTGTGAAGCGTCCCAATAGTTATTTATATGAGCAGTGCTTGCTGTAGTGAGAGAACACTGACAGACAATGCAAAGTCATGGATTGTGTCAAACTGATGAGGCCGAGGAATGCAGCGCTGCACTGCGGTATACTACAAAACATTACAAATAATATATTTAGTGCTTGTTTTAGGCCAAGCACAATTGTTTTTGCTGAGCAGCTCTATGCATTGCGTGTTAGTGTTTACCTATCAGTGTCTGCATGCTTCTCTAGTCCCGAAGTAATGACAAAGAAACAGAATTCCCATTGTTTTCATATCTGGCATATCTCATTGCACTTTAATGGTGGATGAGCACAGACGTGATCTGGATTAAGGCACAGGCGACTTCGGCGAAAGCCTCCTTTTCTCGGCTGCTCAGTCAGATACTGGAAGTTTGTGGGTGCGGTTAATTTAATGACCACAAGAGGGAGCTGCTGCCTCTCTCTCCTACATTAACACCTCTAGGCTTGAGGACGCTGATGTTTGCTTTATCTGAACTTGTAACGACTTTACCAAACATGCTCAGTCTGCTAACAGTGAATGAAGTCTTGAGGCCACCGTGTCATTTCCATGATGCCTATTAGTGGCTGTTGGCTTTCATCCAGCGTTAGCAGTACTTACTGAACTGTTCCTCTGTAGCGTCTTCACTCGCTGGAATTTGCTGCTGGTTTTTTAATAATGGGTTATCTGTCAGAGGGATTTATGCACTGGAACAACAGTGTATAGTTGTGTGTGTGTGTGTCTTAATGTCACTCACAGTCCTTCCCCTCTCTTTTCTCTCCTTTTCTCTCCCCTGTGGAATCGCAACAGGAGGACAAAGTGGTTAGCATCTTTTTTTTCTTTCTTTTCCTGTGGTTTACCACAAGTTGTGCCACAAAACATCATGTGGAGAAATGAAAGAGTATTGGGCGAAGGAGAAATTCAGGTGGTGAAATGGAAAAGCATAGGTTTCTAAATGTGTTGCTAGCAGTGAATGACATGCAGTCCATTAGCGTGATGCTAACTAGGACTGGCTTTCGTTCATTGTTAGCGTGTCGTCGCTCTCCAGAGAAAAGCTTGTATCCCCATTTTTGTTGATTTCAATTTTTTAATTTTTCTTTCAATTGAACATGACAGTTGCTTTTTATAGCCTGGAAAATGATGAATGGACCAATAGAAATGCTCCAAAATCACCTGGAATAAAACCTCTATACATTAACACACATTAAAAGAAAAGATCTCCTGTAAATTTGGAGGTGCTGGCTTTTCTTTGGACAGCCACGATATTTAGACAAAGGTTTTAATCTTTTATTAGATCTTATTTATGAACATTTTTAGTTCCTAATGTCATTGCAAACATCACATCCAGTGATCTTCTCAGTGTCACGACTGTTTCATTGCTCCATTTCCATATTAGATTTTTGTTCGGAAACAAAAGTTAAATACATCATGAACTGATGTTGGTGAAGACACAGCTTCTAATTCTCTTCTACTGAGCCCAGAAACAACAGACAGTCGTCATTCTTATTCTAATGTTTTTGTCTTCTGTTTGAAATAGGACAGCACAAGCATTAGCACAGGCCTTGTTCTGAACTTAGAAAGGAGATATCACACTTCATGTGACTAGTATCTGGACTGTATTCAGATTTAGCCACATGTAGTTGGTAGTAAAATGCTCCTCCAGTTAGTCTGGCTAAAATCTGATCGCTGTGTGGGACGGATTGAACCTCTATGTGCGTCCATCATGATTATCTTTCTTGCAGACACGGATCACTCGCCCAGTGATGTACTGCATGGGGGGGGGGAGTACTGGGACGAGTTTGGGTTGCAAGGAGAGGAGTTTGAGTTGTACTGGGAAAAGTTTGGGTTATACTGGAAGGAGTTGGGGTTGTTCTGGAGGGAGTTGGGGTTGTATTGGGAGTAGTTTGGGTTATACTGAAAGGAGTTGGGGTTGTACTGGGAGTAGTTTGGGTTATAGTAGAAGACGTTGGGGTTGTACTGGGAGTAGTTTGGGTTGTACTGGGAGTAGTGTGGGTTATAGTAGAAGACGTTGGGGTTGTACTGGGAGTAGTTTGGGTTGTACTGGGAGTAGTGTGGGTTATACTGAAAGGAGTTGGGGTTGTACTGGGAATAGTTTGTGTTGTACTGAAAGGAGTTGGGGTTGTACTGAAAGGAGTTGGGGTTATACTGGGAGTAGTTTGTGTTGTACTGAAAGGAGTTGGGGTTGTACTGGGAGTAGTTTGTGTTGTACTAAAAGGAGTTGGGGTTGTACTGAAAGGAGTTGGGGTTGTACTGGGAGTAGTTTGTTTTGTACTGAAAGGAGTTGGGGTTGTACTGAAAGGAGTCGGGGTTGTACTGGGAATAGTTTGTGTTGTACTGAAAGGAGTTGGGGTTGTACTGGGAGTAGTTTGGGTTGTACTGAAAGGAGTTGGGGTTGTACTGGGAGTAGTTTGTGTTGTACTGAAAGGAGTTGGGGTTGTACTGGGAGTAGTTTGTGTTGTACTGAAAGGAGTTGGGGTTGTACTGGGAGTAGTTTGTGTTGTACTGAAAGGAGTTGGGGTTGTACTGGGAATAGTTTGTGTTGTACTGAAAGGAGTTGGGGTTGTACTGGGAGTAGTTTGGGTTGTACTGAAAGGAGTTGGGGTTGTACTGGGAGTAGTTTGTGTTGTACTGAAAGGAGTTGGGGTTGTACTGGGAGTAGTTTGTGTTGTACTGAAAGGAGTTGGGGTTGTACTGAAATGAGTTGGGGTTATACTGAAAGGAGTTGGGGTTGTACTGGGAGTAGTTTGGGTTGTACTGAAAGGAGTTGGGGTTGTACTGGGAGTAGTTTGGGTTGTACTGAAATGAGTTGGGGTTATACTGAAAGGAGTTGGGGTTGTACTGGGAGTAGTTTGGGTTGTACTGAAAGAAGTTGGGGTTGTACTGGGGGTAGTTGGGGTTGTACTAAAAGGAGTTGGGGTTGTACTGAAAGGAGTTGGGGTTATACTGAATGGAGTTGGGGTTGTACTGGGAGTAGTTTGGTTTGTACTGGGAGTAGTTTGGGTTGTACTGGGAGTAGTTTGGGTTACCCTGAAAGGAGTTGGGGTTGTACTGGGAGTAGTTTGGGTTATACTGAAAGAAGTTGGGGTTGTACTGAAAGGAGTTGGGGTTATACTGAAAGGAGTTGGGGTTGTACTGAAAGGAGTTGGGGTTATACTGAAAGGAGTTGGGGTTGTACTGAAAGGAGTTGGGGTTGTACTGAAAGGAGTTGGGGTTATACTGAAAGGAGTTGGGGTTGTACTGAAAGGAGTTGGGGTTGTACTGAAAGGAGTTGGGGTTATACTGAAAGGAGTTGGGGTTGTACTGAAAGGAGTTGAGGTTGTACTGAAAGGAGTTGGGGTTATACTGAAAGAAGTTGTTGTTGTACTGAAAGGAGTTGGGGTTGTACTGAAAGGAGTTGGGGTTATACTGAAAGAAGTTGGGGTTGTACTGAAAGGAGTTGGGGTTATACTGAAAGAAGTTGGGGTTGTACTGGGAATAGTTTGTGTTGTACTGAAAGGAGTTGGGGTTGTACTGAAAGGAGTTGGGGTTGTACTGAAAGGAGTTGGGGTTATACTGAAAGGAGTTGGGGTTGTACTGAAAGGAGTTGGGGTTATACTGAAAGAAGTTGGGGTTGTACTGGGAATAGTTTGTGTTGTACTGAAAGGAGTTGGGGTTGTACTGAAAGGAGTTGGGGTTGTACTGAAAGGAGTTGGGGTTATACTGAAAGGAGTTGGGGTTGTACTGAAAGGAGTTGGGGTTGTACTGAAAGGAGTTGAGGTTGTACTGAAAGGAGTTGGGGTTATACTGAAAGAAGTTGTTGTTGTACTGAAAGGAGTTGGGGTTGTACTGAAAGGAGTTGGGGTTATACTGAAAGAAGTTGGGGTTGTACTGAAAGGAGTTGGGGTTGTACTAAAACGAGTTGGGGTTGTACTGAAAGGAGTTGGGGTTATACTGAAAGGAGTTGGGGTTGTACTGAAAGGAGTTGAGGTTATACTGAAAGAAGTTGGGGCTGTACTGGGAATAGTTTGTGTTGTACTGAAAGGAGTTGGGGTTGTACTGAAAGGAGTTGGGGTTGTACTGAAAGGAGTTGGGGTTATACTGAAAGGAGTTGGGGTTGTACTGAAAGGAGTTGGGGTTGTACTGAAAGGAGTTGGGGTTGTACTGAAAGGAGTTGGGGTTATATCTGGAGGGGTTTGGATTGTACACAAACCAAGTACTACATCATGCATGTGTGTCCTCTGGCTTTTTCAAACCCCTGATATGTGAAACCACAGCACAGTAATCTAGAGTCCAGTGAGTGCTTTACTGGATGAGTGCTGTGATGTAACAGTGGCTCATGTTATATTAGCACTCAGAAGCAGTATTGTGATGCAATGTCATGATTGTAGCTACATTAGTAATTAAGCCATGTAATGTGGTGGATTGGTATTGAATGGACTGACCAGTATATTGGGGCTCTTGGAGTTACTCACAGCAGTATTGAAGCAGAATACAGTGAGTGTGTTTATGCATTGCTGCAGTATGATGATAAAATGTGATGCGTCTGTATTTACAGTGCAGCAGTATGATGGTGGAGTACAGTGGGTCTGTGTGTATTTACAGTGCAGCAGTATGATGGTGGAGTACAGTGGGTCTGTGTGTATTTACAGTGCAGCAGTATGGTGGTGGAGTACAGTGGGTCTGTTTGTATTTACAGTGCAGCAGTATGGTGGTGGAGTACAGTGGGTCTGTTTGTATTTACAGTGCAGCAGTATGGTGGTGGAGTACAGTGGGCCTGTGTGTATTTACAGTGCAGCAGTATGGTGGTGGAGTACAGTGGGTCTGTGTGTATTTACAGTGCAGCAGTATGATGGTGGAGTACAGTGGGTCTGTGTGTATTTACAGTGCAGCAGTATGGTGGTGGAGTACAGTGGGTCTGTGTGTATTTACAGTGCAGCAGTATGATGGTGGAGTACAGTGGGTCTGTGTGTATTTACAGTGCAGCAGTATGGTGGTGGAGTACAGTGGGTCTGTGTGTATTTACAGTGCAGCAGTATGGTGGTGGAGTACAGTGGGTCTGTGTGTATTTACAGTGCAGCAGTATGATGGTGGAGTACAGTGGGTCTGTGTATATTTACAGTGCAGCAGTATGATGGTGGAGTACAGTGGGTCTGTGTGTATTTACAGTGCAGCAGTATGATGGTGGAGTACAGTGGGTCTGTTTATATTTACAGTGCAGCAGTATGGTGGTGGAGTACAGTGGGTCTGTGTATATTTACAGTGCAGCAGTATGATGGTGGAGTACAGTGGGTCTGTGTGTATTTACAGTGCAGCAGTATGATGGTGGAGTACAGTGGGTCTGTTTGTATTTACAGTGCAGCAGTATGATGGTGGAGTACAGTGGGTCTGTGTGTATTTACAGTGCAGCAGTATGATGGTGGAGTACAGTGGGTCTGTGTATATTTACAGTGCAGCAGTATGATGGTGGAGTACAGTGGGTCTGTGTGTATTTACAGTGCAGCAGTATGGTGGTGGAGTACAGTGGGTCTGTGTGTATTTACAGTGCAGCAGTATGATGGTGGAGTACAGTGGGTCTGTGTGTATTTACAGTGCAGCAGTATGATGGTGGAGTACAGTGGGTCTGTGTGTATTTACAGTGCAGCAGTATGATGGTGGAGTACAGTGGGTCTGTGTATATTTACAGTGCAGCAGTATGGTGGTGGAGTACAGTGGGTCTGTTTGTATTTACAGTGCAGCAGTATGATGGTGGAGTACAGTGGGTCTGTGTGTATTTACAGTGCAGCAGTATGATGGTGGAGTACAGTGGGTCTGTGTATATTTACAGTGCAGCAGTATGATGGTGGAGTACAGTGGGTCTGTGTGTATTTACAGTGCAGCAGTATGATGGTGGAGTACAGTGGGTCTGTGTGTATTTACAGTGCAGCAGTATGGTGGTGGAGTACAGTGGGTCTGTTTATATTTACAGTGCAGCAGTATGGTGGTGGAGTACAGTGGGTCTGTGTGTATTTACAGTGCAGCAGTATGGTGGTGGAGTACAGTGGGTCTGTGTGTATTTACAGTGCAGCAGTATGATGGTGGAGTACAGTGGGTCTGTGTGTATTTACAGTGAAGCAGTATGGTGGTGGAGTACAGTGGGTCTGTGTGTATTTACAGTGCAGCAGTATGATGGTGGAGTACAGTGGGTCTGTGTGTATTTACAGTGCAGCAGTATGATGGTGGAGTGCAGTGGGTCTGTTTGTATTTACAGTGCAGCAGTATGGTGGTGGAGTACAGTGGGTCTGTGTGTATTTACAGTGCAGCAGTATGATGGTGGAGTACAGTGGGTCTGTGTGTATTTACAGTGCAGCAGTATGGTGGTGGAGTACAGTGGGTCTGTGTGTATTTACAGTGCAGCAGTATGATGGTGGAGTACAGTGGGTCTGTTTGTATTTACAGTGCAGCAGTATGATGGTGGAGTACAGTGGGTCTGTGTGTATTTACAGTGCAGCAGTATGATGGTGGAGTACAGTGGGTCTGTTTATATTTACAGTGCAGCAGTATGATGGTGGAGTACAGTGGGTCTGTGTATATTTACAGTGCAGCAGTATGGTGGTGGAGTACAGTGGGTCTGTGTATAATTACAGTGCAGCAGTATGATGGTGGAGTACAGTGGGTCTGTGTGTATTTACAGTGCAGCAGTATGATGGTGGAGTACAGTGGGTCTGTGTGTATTTACAGTGCAGCAGTATGATGGTGGAGTACAGTGGGTCTGTGTGTATTTACAGTGCAGCAGTATGGTGGTGGAGTACAGTGGGTCTGTGTGTATTTACAGTGCAGCAGTATGATGGTGGAGTACAGTGGGTCTGTGTGTATTTACAGTGCAGCAGTATGATGGTGGAGTACAGTGGGTCTGTGTGTATTTACAGTGCAGCAGTATGATGGTGGAGTACAGTGGGTCTGTGTGTATTTACAGTGCAGCAGTATGGTGGTGGAGTACAGTGGGTCTGTGTGTATTTACAGTGCAGCAGTATGATGGTGGAGTACAGTGGGTCTGTGTGTATTTACAGTGCAGCAGTATGATGGTGGAGTACAGTGGGTCTGTGTGTATTTACAGTGCAGCAGGATGGTGGTGGAGTACAGTGGGTCTGTGTGTATTTACAGTGCAGCAGTATGATGGTGGAGTACAGTGGGTCTGTGTGTATTTACAGTGCAGCAGTATGATGGTGGAGTACAGTGGGTCTGTTTGTATTTACAGTGAAGCAGTATGGTGGTGGAGTACAGTGGGTCTGTGTGTATTTACAGTGCAGCAGTATGATGGTGGAGTACAGTGGGTCTGTGTGTATTTACAGTGCAGCAGTATGATGGTGGAGTACAGTGGGTCTGTTTGTATTTACAGTGCAGCAGTATGATGGTGGAGTACAGTGGGTCTGTGTGTATTTACAGTGCAGCAGTATGGTGGTGGAGTACAGTGGGTCTGTGTGTATTTACAGTGCAGCAGTATGATGGTGGAGTACAGTGGGTCTGTGTGTATTTACAGTGCAGCAGTATGATGGTGGAGTACAGTGGGTCTGTGTGTATTTACAGTGCAGCAGTATGGTGGTGGAGTACAGTGGGTCTGTGTGTATTTACAGTGCAGCAGTATGATGGTGGAGTACAGTGGGTCTGTGTGTATTTACAGTGCAGCAGTATGATGGTGGAGTACAGTGGGTCTGTGTATATTTACAGTGCAGCAGTATGGTGGTGGAGTACAGTGGGTCTGTTTGTATTTACAGTGAAGCAGTATGATGGTGGAGTACAGTGGGTCTGTGTGTATTTACAGTGCAGCAGTATGATGGTGGAGTACAGTGGGTCTGTGTGTATTTACAGTGCAGCAGTATGATGGTGGAGTACAGTGGGTCTGTGTGTATTTACAGTGCAGCAGTATGATGGTGGAGTACAGTGGGTCTGTTTGTATTTACAGTGAAGCAGTATGGTGGTGGAGTACAGTGGGTCTGTGTGTATTTACAGTGCAGCAGTATGGTGGTGGAGTACAGTGGGTCTGTTTGTATTTACAGTGCAGCAGTATGATGGTGGAGTACAGTGGGTCTGTGTGTATTTACAGTGCAGCAGTATGATGGTGGAGTACAGTGGGTCTGTGTGTATTTACAGTGCAGCAGTATGATGGTGGAGTACAGTGGGTCTGTGTGTATTTACAGTGCAGCAGTATGATGGTGGAGTACAGTGGGTCTGTGTGTATTTACAGTGCAGCAGTATGATGGTGGAGTACAGTGGGTCTGTGTGTATTTACAGTGCAGCAGTATGATGGTGGAGTACAGTGGGTCTGTGTGTATTTACAGTGCAGCAGTATGATGGTGGAGTACAGTGGGTCTGTGTGTATTTACAGTGCAGCAGTATGATGGTGGAGTACAGTGGGTCTGTGTGTATTTACAGTGCAGCAGTATGATGGTGGAGTACAGTGGGTCTGTGTGTATTTACAGTGCAGCAGTATGATGGTGGAGTACAGTGGGTCTGTGTGTATTTACAGTGCAGCAGTATGATGGTGGAGTACAGTGGGTCTGTGTGTATTTACAGTGCAGCAGTATGATGGTGGAGTACAGTGGGTCTGTGTGTATTTACAGTGCAGCAGTATGATGGTGGAGTACAGTGGGTCTGTGTGTATTTACAGTGCAGCAGTATGATGGTGGAGTACAGTGGGTCTGTGTGTATTTACAGTGCAGCAGTATGATGGTGGAGTACAGTGGGTCTGTGTGTATTTACAGTGCAGCAGTATGATGGTGGAGTACAGTGGGTCTGTGTGTATTTACAGTGCAGCAGTATGATGGTGGAGTACAGTGGGTCTGTGTGTATTTACAGTGCAGCAGTATGATGGTGGAGTACAGTGGGTCTGTGTGTATTTACAGTGCAGCAGTATGATGGTGGAGTACAGTGGGTCTGTGTGTATTTACAGTGCAGCAGTATGATGGTGGAGTACAGTGGGTCTGTGTGTATTTACAGTGCAGCAGTATGAGGTGGAGTACAGTGGGTCTGTGTGTATTTACAGTGCAGCAGTATGATGGTGGAGTATAGTGGGTCTGTGTGTATTTACAGTGCAGCAGTATGGTGGTGGAGTACAGTGGGTCTGTGTGTATTTACAGTGCAGCAGTATGATGGTGGAGTACAGTGGGTCTGTTTGTATTTACAGTGCAGCAGTATGATGGTGGAGTACAGTGGGTCTGTGTGTATTTACAGTGCAGCAGTATGATGGTGGAGTACAGTGGGGTCTGTGTGTATTTACAGTGCAGCAGTATGGTGGTGGAGTACAGTGGGTCTGTGTGTATTTACAGTGCAGCAGTATGATGGTGGAGTACAGTGGGTCTGTGTGTATTTACAGTGCAGCAGTATGATGGTGGAGTACAGTGGGTCTGTGTGTATTTACAGTGCAGCAGTATGATGGTGGAGTACAGTGGGTCTGTGTGTATTTACAGTGCAGCAGTATGATGGTGGAGTACAGTGGGTCTGTGTGTATTTACAGTGCAGCAGTTTGATGGTGGAGTACAGTGGGTCTGTGTGTATTTACAGTGCAGCAGTATGATGGTGGAGTACAGCTGGGTCTGTGTGTATTTACAGTGCAGCAGTATGAGGGTGGAGTACAGGTGGGTCTGTGTGTATTTACAGTGCAGCAGTATGATGGTGGAGTACAGTGGGTCTGTTTGTATTTACAGTGCAGCAGTATGATGGTGGAGTACAGTGGGTCCTGTGTGTATTTACAGTGCAGCAGTATGATGGTGGAGTACAGTGGGTGCTGTGTGTATTTACAGTGCAGCAGTATGATGGTGGAGTACAGTGGGTCTGTGTGTATTTACAGTGCAGCAGTATGATGGTGGAGTACAGTGGGTCTGTGTGTATTTTACAGTGCAGCAGTATGATGGTGGAGTACAGTGGGTCTGTGTGTATTTACAGTGCAGGCAGTATGGTGGTGGAGTACAGTGGGTCTGTGTGTATTTACAGTGCAGCAGTATGGTGGTGGAGTACAGTGGGTCTGTGTGTATTTACAGTGCAGCAGTATGATGGTGGAGTACAGTGGGTCTGTGTGTATTTACAGTGCAGCAGTATGATGGTGGAGTACAGTGGGTCTGTGTGTATTTACAGTGCAGCAGTATGGTGGTGGAGTACAGTGGGTCTGTGTGTATTTACAGTGCAGCAGTATGATGGTGGAGTACAGTGGGTCTGTTTGTATTTACAGTGCAGCAGTATGATGGTGGAGTACAGTGGGTCTGTTTGTATTTACAGTGAAGCAGTATGATGGTGGAGTACAGTGGGTCTGTTTGTATTTACAGTGAAGCAGTATGATGGTGGACTATGGTGGTATTGCTTTTGGAGAAATTAGTGGCAGTGCTCTGGCTTTGGGCCAACCTCTTTGTGCCGGGCGATAATAGCTGCAGTGTCGGGTTCTGCTCAGTCCAGATGGCGCAGCTGTAGTGAACGAGGTCA
This sequence comes from Megaleporinus macrocephalus, assembly GCA_021613375.1. Taxonomy (NCBI): domain Eukaryota; kingdom Metazoa; phylum Chordata; class Actinopteri; order Characiformes; family Anostomidae; genus Megaleporinus; species Megaleporinus macrocephalus. The sequence goes on along the minus strand of CM038727.1, from coordinate 26,724,653 downwards.
GCTGGAGTGTTCCCTATCTTGAACTGGCTATGGTCCTGGCTTATGGTGGTTCCCTACAAACTCATCTCACTCAGCCCAGAAGTCTTTGATATAACTACAACAAAATATATAACAGAACAGCTAATAATGATTTTGCCAAAAATATTTTCTGTTGTTTTTCATTTTTACATGTTACTAATAAACCTTTATTTAATTTGAAATTACTCTTAACGCATAGGACTTACAGTTATGACCAGTGATAAGTAGAGGTTATAATTTAATATGATTTGTTTTAAGTGAGGGAAATCTGTGTTCAGCTTGTAACTAAGTAATCTAGTAAGTAGGTAAGTCATACAATACAAGTTATTAATTACTTCTGTGAAAATGTAATGATATTGCTTTGCTCATTTCTTCCTATTTCTTCACTACTCATTACTTTACTTTTAGTAGACCTTGTAAAACTTGCTTGTACTAACTGTACTCAGCAACACCCAGTGGACCTTTTGATTATTGTACTTTTGTTATTGTACAATGGATGGATGGATGGATGGATGGATGGATGGATGGATGGATGGATGGATGGATGGATGGATGGATGGATGGATGGATGGATGGATGGATGGATGGATGGATGGATGGATGGATGGATGGATGGATGGATGGATGGATGGATGGATGGATGGATGGATGGATGGATGGATGGATGGATGGATGGAGGGATGGATGGATGGATGGATGGATGGATGGATGGATGGATGGATGGATGGATGGATGGATGGATGGATGGATGGATGGATACTTTATTGATCCCGAAGGAAATTTAGCAGCCAGTAGCAGTTACACAGAACAAAACAAAGTACAAAACACAATATAAAAAAACAATAAGGTATATAAAGAAGAATAAAGAATTCCAATAGTCAAAATTAATATATACAAGAACATATGAATACAAAACTATACAACCTGTTCAAAAAAAATGTTCAAAGATTGTATTAAGTAAATGTCAAATAGTGTCTATGAGTGCAAATGTACAGGATGTACTGTTCTTTAAATTATAGTAAACTTAGTATAGTAAACAAGACACAGCCAGTTATGCTTTATTATGTAGTTTTAAAATCTAGTCAATAGAAGCAGTTCTAAAACAACTACCTCCAAATAAATTGTTTATGAATAAATTGTTTAGCTTTAAGAGTGATTACTGAAGTGAAGCTGAGTTCTGTCTTTTTAATCTCAGGGATTTTTATCCACTAGCCTCACGTTAGCATAGTTCGCTGCTTCTATGGGTTGTTTACAGCATTTCCCAAACTGCACTGGTCATATTCACACAGTCACACACTTAGATATGAATATGTTGATGCTGTTGTCTGTTGTCATCTGTCTGAGGCTAGATGTCTGTGTTTGCCCTATACTGAAGTGGTCAAGATTTGCTTGTAAACAAATACATGTGTAGTGAGATATGATGAGTTCTCATGATGAAATTGGCCATAACTTCCATTATTATATTATTTGTATGGCATTTGTTTTGTTATAGTCTGATTATTGAAACATGTGGTTTATATGGTGCTATATTGGCAGTGCATCTCGGAGTGAATCAATATATTAAGATTTACATTTTTAGTAAGAGACAGCAGATCAATCACATAACAATAATGTAGATTTTTTTTAAATCTGTGCATTAATGTTAAACTATCTACCATAAAAATATATACTAGATATAGTTTAGTGGTAGAGCTCGATTTAAGTGTTATAGACATTAATATGAAGTGCTATATGAAGTGTGCTAAGAATAAATAATCCATGATTATCTCGTCTGCACAGATTGTTCTTGGTTGCTTGTATTTCCGCCTCATAACTGCTGGTAGGCCACATGTCTGGAGCAGCAGGAAAAGTATTAGGTCTGCAACTGATGTTAAAAGAAATATAAGTATGTGAATCACTTTTAATGTTCATGCACATAAAAATCCCGTAACCCAAAACCCAGTAATGTGGTGCTAATCTAATGTAAACACATATATGCTGTACCTACAAAGCTTATTCAGCTTCGCTGTAAATTAATTCACTGCTTCACGTACGGTTAAGACCCTGTATGTGTTATAAAATTAAATGTTTATATAAAATCTGAGAAAAAGCAATCATACCAACAAAATCTCTGTGCTTCACCAACCACACGGTCAAATTTACACATAAACTTTGCACAAGTGTGTTTGTTCTTGCATTCTTACCTTATGCCATAGGATTACTGTTGTAGGATAAGATTAGTTGTTGATGTTGACCACCCAGTTGTTGATGGTGTGCCTGGTTGAACGCAATGCAGCCGCCTTGTTTTTTGTATTCATGATCCCGCCGTCAGAACAGGCATTGATAATATTATATTTGAGTCAAAGAATGTCTCTAATCTTAAAATATAGGCCAATGTTTTAATAGGCGAAAACACTTAATACACTTAATAGCTGTTGTGCACCATTTCTACAGCATGTACAGGAACAAAGATTAGCCCACAGCCTTCAGTGATATGTGTTTGTCAAGGCTGAATGTTTGTTTTGCTGTGTTTTGCGTCCTGGCCGTCTTCTTAAGCTGTCAGGTCGGCGAGGTCGCCACTCTTGCCTGGGCGGAAGTTCCAAGTCGTCTCTGGTTCCTTGGTTCTGTGGTACTCGAGTATCTGGAGAGCCGTGGTGTCTGCACGTCTGCTGCATGGCGCCCTGTGTGTCCGGTTGCGGAATACAGAGGCCGTCCAGCGAAGCAGGTTGTGGATTGGGTTGCTTGACAGTGCAGGGTGACCAGCTGTTCTGCGCTGTCCTTCAGAACTGTCGACTGTATGGACAATATGGAGGACAGTCCACGTCACAGCCAGTTCACAAAATGTCGGTATGACCGTCCAGTGAATTAGGCGTGTTACAAAAATCGTGTTCTGCCTGATCCACTCAGAATGTTTTCTCAGCTGCGTAGAAACACTGAACAGAAGCTGAGCTTCAAAGTGCTCTGATGTAACACACCAGTATTGTAGCAATGAGCTCACATCCCAGCCACGATTCAGCATTACAGTGTGATACACTACAACATGATACAATGCAATACAACACTTTGAATAGTTACACCTGTATAATGATAGTGATTATAGTTATTATAAACCTGGAATTGTGAATGCATGGTGTAAATTAAGTGCTTTCCTGTGAAGTGTATTTACAGTGGTGGTGATAGGAACCAAGGGTTGGGGTTAGGGTTTTATTTACTATCCAAAATGACCAGTGAACCTACATATGTCTCCTAAATTAAAACATATATGTTTTCTTTGGCCTACAGTGCCTTACAGGGGTACCTTGCATGTACCTCTCCACTATGAATAGCCAAAAGCATGCAAAAACAAGCATGTGTCTCACACATTAGTCATATTCCTAGCCATTTTGTGCAATAACGTCCTGCAGTTAAGCTTTCAGACGCATTCAATTCTTTAAATCTCTAGTTTCTATCATAAACTGGATACGTTTCTCTAGATATGTTTTGCATCGCACCACTCTGAATGACCTTGCTGCCATCCTAATAATTGAATTATACATCAAGTTTAAAAACTTGACTGAGTTCCTCATAATACAGATTATATATTCTTTTTTTTTTTTAAATATAGGCCAAATTTCAATGTAGCTTATAGTTAATTACAGATAAACATATAAAAACTTGGCAAATACATAAAGAGAGGAACTAATAGAAGGATAAAGAAATAGCCAGGACTTTTAAGGTGGTCAGTCTAAGCAAACCCTTAGTCATGTTTGCACACAGACGTTGCCTCATGTAGATTTCCCAGAGCCCAGCTTAGGATCTGCTATCATGTTCCCAGGGTGCCGAGTCCAACAGCTCTGCTCACTGCACCTGTAAATATTCATGCTGTCTCGGACAACACGATCTCTTTCAGCATGGCTGTCTGTGTGGTGGGAAGGACAGAAAAACGCTGACGGAAAAAAGAACAGATTTCAGCACGCCTCTTTTCACTGACATCCAAGCTTTGCACTGAGTGAAAGAGCACCAGTTACAGGCTGTGGCCTGTCCATGTGTAGTAGGCCTGTGTTCCACCTGTATTGCACGGACATTAGAAAGTTTAAAGTTTGGGGTTGAAGATTCCAACCCCAGATTTTTGGTTTTCTTTTTTTTATATAATTGAGATGTAAATACAGTCATTCAGGGTGATTTGATGTGAAACGGTTCATTATAGAGAAGCTAACCAGCTCAGGTTTCTTTACAGTGGTGGTGAAATGAACCAGGTGTTGTGGTGTCAACAACTCAAATAGCCAAAACAGGTTATTTTATTTACTATCCAGCTCCTCCAGAGTGTTATATGTAAAACAAAAGAAAACATTGCAGCACTTTTAACTAAAGCTCTTTTAATAAATGTTGAAGAAGAGAAGAGAAGAATTGCTGCCAGCACTACTGACATGACCGGGAGGTAGGCAGGTCACTTCTAACTAGCACTTTCTGTTACTGGCTGATTCACAGACTTTCCAACTAACCCACAGACCAGTACAACACATACACACATCATTAACAGCAACAACTTTAAAATTATTTACATTTAAAATCTCTCTTATTGCAAATCTGGCGCTCCCTTTAAACTTGCCACATGCCCATGGGCAAACAAGCCAGTGGCAGGACGCTACTATATATACATACACCCACCGGCCACTTCACTAGATTGTATGTACGCTCCATTTTATCAGCTCCACTGTAGTCTATCTGATTCGATGCATACTTTGTTAGCCCCTTTAACTCTGTTCTTTAGTGGTCAGGACCCCAACTGGTGTGAGTGGATCAGACACAGCTGGCGTTTTTAAACATTGTGCCCACTCACTGTCCACTCTATACTGTCACTTCTACCTTGCTGGTCCACCTTGTAGATGTAAAGTCAGATATAGCTGCACAGTTTGAGTTCCCCTGGTCCTTCATCTGTGGTCAAAGGACTCACTAGACATTGTTGTCTGGACAGTTTTAGTTGGTGGATTATTCTCAGTGAGGCAGTGACACTGAGGTGTTTAAACACTCCAGCAGCACTGCTGTGTCTGATCCATTCACACCAGCACAACACACACTAACACACCACCACCACCACCACCACATCAGTGTCACTGCAGTGTTGGTTCATCCAGTGTTGACCTAAATAATACCTGCTCTGTGGTGGTCCTGTAGGGGCCTGACCTCTGAAGAACAAGGTAAAAGGAGGCTAACAAAGTTTGTGCCAAGTGTAGAAATTGTCTACAGTCTGTAATTATAGAAGTACAATGTATATATATATATATATATATATATATATATATATATATATATATATATATATATATATATATATATATATATATATATATATATACATGAGAACATTGTACTATATATATATTGGATAGATTTCATGTCAGACTGGACGTATCATAACGCACTATGACATGGCCACAGATGATAATTAATAAATTATAACCAAAGATAAAAATGGAATGGAGCTCCAGGAGTAGAATTTGAAGAACTAAAGGGAGCTAACTCGCCTACTGAGGTCAGCCTTTCACCTGGTCTTAGATGAAACACAGTCATTCACCTTGTCTTAAAGAAAACAGTCATTCACCTTGTCTTAAACAGAACACAGCCATTTGCCTTCTCTTAGATAGAACACAGTCATTCACCTTGTCTTAAAGAAAACAGTCATTCACCTTGTCTTAAACAGAACACAGCCATTTGCCTTCTCTTAGATAGAACACAGCTATTCACCTGGTCTCAGGTAAAACACAGCTATTCACTTTGTCTTAGATAGAACACGGTCATTCACCTGGTCTTACATAGAACACAACTATTCACCTTGTCTTAGAAAGAACACAGCCATTTGCCTTGTCTCAGGTAAAACACAGCTATTCACTTTGTCTTAGATAGAACACAGACATTCACCTGGTCTTAGATAAAACACAGCTATTCACTTTGTCTTAGATAGAACACAGACATTCACCTGGTCTTAGATAAAACACAGCTATTCACTTTGTCTTAGATAGAACACAGGTATTCACCTTGTCTGTTAGAGTTGTTGTTATTGTTAGAGTTATTATTATTAGAGTGTTTATTCTTCTTAGAGTGTTTATTCTTCTACACAACGGCTGCTACTGCAATAACTGCAATTTCCTCCTGGGATCAATAAAGTATTTCTGATTCTGATTCTGATTCTGTCTGCGTAAAATATAAGGACTAAGGTTTAAGTTGCAAATAAACAGATTTTTTGCAACAGTCAGTTAAGTACTATGGTGTCGGTACGATAAAGGCGCTGGAAATATAATGCCTTTAGCAATAATAATAATAATAGTAATAATAATAATAATAATAATAATACTATTTTATTGAACAAAGGGATGCTTCTAACCATACACCTAACTTCCTCAGAGCCCAGCACCAAACAGCACAACCTACATACCACTGCAGTGCCACGCGCTGCACAGACGACAACGGCAAGAAAGAGAAGATTATATAATGTTTTTAAATATGTACTTTGAACTAACCTTCCGAGCGCACCCAAACATTATGGTTTTGTTTAACCTACAGCCACCAAACTGCCTGTACTCACTCAGGGCAGGTCCCCAAGCTCTAATCCACAGACATACACACCCGCACTCCTCTGTTTGTCGTTTACTCATTCTTCATTCCTGGAACTGCTCACGCTTTTCTAGTTTTACATTACTGTTTATAGAGACTGTCCTTTCCCCAAAAAGGGGCGGGGACGTGTTGCTGGCCAAAGTTCCCGGATGTGCTGATCTAACGCATTAAGGGGGTTTAGCGAATGTTCTGCATATCTAATGAGCGAGGCCACGCCCCCTCGTGCATATGTATTAGACATGAGAACAGCGCCAGTCATTCAGTGGCGGGAAAACGCATCGCTCGAGCCGCTCGCGCTGTTTATTATTTTTCCCCCGGTTGTTTCTGGTTCCTCAGCCCTCGTCATCCCTCCTTCTTCATGTCAGCGCGTTTCCTTTCATTTCTCCTCAACACTCTCTTCAAAACTCGCTTCTGTCGTGACTGTTAAATGAGGGGCTCCTGTGTTGAGAGGTGAAGTGTATCCGGCTGGACTCCGCCGTCTTAACTGAACATGTCGACTGGAAGCCGTTGGGAGAGGCGGTGCTGAATCAGGCGCTGGCAGTTCGCTAGTTTTCTCGAGAAAAATACGTTAAACAGGCTTTCAGACTGGACACGTACCTCTTAAAACCCGAAAAAATGGCCATTATTGGTAAGCGTAATGATTTTTTTTCCAGCGTTCATAGATATTGAGGTCAACAGTAACTGACGTTGGCATCATTGCTTGTGAGATTCTAGTGAGATCCACAGTTGAATGGGAAAAGCTGATTTTATAGTCAGTAGTCAGTTAGGCTAAGTTCTGATTAAGGTGCTTAATATTTACCATTAACCTAATTATCATTAACCTTACCATCTGCTTGGTTTTGGAAAAAAATGGGCTAAACCTGAGCATCTGTAAAAAAAAAGTTATTCTTCATAATTCTTTACAAGAATACTGCAAAAATACTATATATATATATATATATATATATATATATATATATATATATATATATATATATATATATATTACCATACTACTTTAATACTGGATGATACATGTTCTATATATTAGAGTATAGCACATATATATAAATTATAACAAATATTTTACAGTGTAGAAATGCCTGTCATCTCTGTCCAAAGAAAAACTTTCACTGTGTATCTCATTTTTATCCATTTTCATTTTTCTGTATTATTTGATCTGCTCCTTACACTGTCTGAAAATTTCATAGTCGATGGACCAATAGAAGTGCTCCAAACTAGCTTAGAAAAAAAATGAAAGTAGAGACAATTTTTATCCTCTTCTGTAAAGTTGCCATTTTGGAGGTCCTTGTTTTTCTCTGGACAGTGTCTTTTGGTAGGACATGTAACTCTTTAATATCTGTTGTCCACATCTGCTTCTGGCCCCTCAAATTGCTGCTGGACTGCAGCAACACCTGCAGCCATATCAGCCCGTGACATGTGTCCCTGCACCTTTTGTCTCTATATGTAACCCAGTTGTAGTTGGAGCCGCTCCTGGTTCTAAGGATGCCATGTGACCAAGGACAGGCTCGAACAGAAGAAGAGAGTCTGCTTTCCATCCTGCCTTTCTCGATCCTAACACCAGTAATTAACAGGTCCCTCTAAACTCAGAAGGAAAAACAAAACGCATGAATATGCATCAAGGTCTATTATGAGCCGCTGCACACTAAATATAGAAGCTCATTAAATTCTCATGATCCATGTGCCAGGCTGCTGTGGCACGTGAGTGATGAAGCTCGTCACAAAATGTAGTCACTTTCGACAAAACAACATCACAACATTTGAACGGAGCACTGTAATACAGGGCACGTTCAACTGGGACAGGGCAGTCCATCATAACCATTCCGCTGCATCTTATGTAATATTTCTCTCATTTAAATTGCCACTCGTCTGCGTTTCTGTGCTAAAATATGTCCGTATTTGGTTTCTCAGCAAGTGCTGTATATGTTTGTATAATAGAGTAGAGTGTTTTGTCCCCAGTACTTATCATAAGCTTTTGGAATGCGATTAATCTAATAAACGCAGACACAGCAATGATGTTGCATCAATAAAATAACATTCAGCACACATGCAACATATCAGTAACATTCATTCATATATTCAGGATACATTTGTTATCCTTGCCTGACAAAAGCAGAAAACCTTGTGGCTATGACCTTAACTGTATCACCTGATGTCCCATTTAATCTAAACATGCCTACTTTTTATTGTTCTCTGTTTATATTTTAAAAGATTAATATAATAATTAATTTATGTACTCTGATTGGGCACTATATGAACAACACCTTGTTGTATTTACACTCACTCTCTATTTTATTAACTCCACCTACCATATAGGAACACTTTGTAGTTCTACAATTACGCTAGTCAGTTTGTTTTTCTTTCCACTTTTGTCTTCGATGGTAAGGACCCCCCACTATTAGGCAGTCCTACCGTGTTTGTCCACCTTGTTGTTGTGTTGCTGTGTTGTAGTTTGTGTTGGTCATGCTCTAGGCTTAATCAGTGGTCACAGGACGCTGCCCACAGGACGCCGTTATCTGTATTTGTTTGGTTGATGGACTATTCTTAGTGCAGTAATGACGCTAAGGTGTTTAAACACTCCAGTAGCACAGCTGTGTATGATCCACTTGTACCTGTACAACACACTAACAAGCCACCACCACAGTGCCAATGCAGTGCTGAGACTGATCCACCACCTAACTAATAGCGGCTCAGTTGTTGTCCTATGGGGGTCATTCAAAACATAAAAATTGACTACAGTATGTAATTGTAGAACTACATGGTGCTGCTATAATGGACTAAACGTTTAGGAGATGTTCCTAATAAAGTGGTAGGTGAGTGTATATTCTCCATTAAAAATTATATATAAACATGATTTGATTGTGTGTTACTGGATTGGCAGGTTAATTGTGGTAATTTCTTCATATTACATGCTTTAAATGAGACCCTGTTAGTGTTCAGGGTTCCTAAAGACTTGCTTCAGTTCAGTGCTGGTGGAGAGGAACACAGCCATATGATACAGATGACATCTCACTCAGCGTCGCATCAATATTTCACCACATGTTTTCATGTATCTCCTCTGCTTTGTGCTGAACACTGTCTTGTCATATGAGAAAGGCTGAATATTCATAGTTCATAGTCATTCATAGCAATCTTTGAGCATTGGATATGAAACAGAAATGTATGTATAGAAGAAGTACAAAAGAAAGATTTATTTGTCTTTGTGAATTTTTTTTCAGTTATGCTTTACTGTTAATTTTTACACAGTTACTTGCTCGGCAGTGTCATCAGTCTGAAATTCCACTGCAGGCAGAGAAATGGTCATGTAACCCTCTAAATATTGATTTATTATTGTCAAATATTGGAACTTCTCATTTGGGCTCATTATCTACTACTGTGTACTCTTGCCTAGACAGTTTTGCTGTGTGGTTATATGTCCACAAGAGGGAGCTAAATGACTGAGGAAAGCTGAAAGCACTTAAAAATCAGGATTACATGAGAGCAAAACAGTACTGCAGAATAGCTTGTGTCATTGTTAGGATGCTTTTACAAATATTTAGGAATCAGTGCACAAATCCACAAACCAGTATATCATTCACTCTCTGCTCAGGCATATCTAAAAGAGGTACTAAAACTAGTGACCTAAACTAGTGATGCTAAATTATAAGTATAGAGTATTTTGTGATGAGAAGGCATAGTAATACACCGTTCAACAGCAACTGCTAACCAGCTAAAAGGCCTCTACTACTAATGCAGTGTGCAGTGTTTTTTCTTCCTCCAGAGTTTTTTCTGTGTGGCTGTCCATTATAAGAGTCTATTTTTGGACACAGGTTCAATGACTATGAAATGTGCAAACTCAGGAAGAGAAGAAGTGGCTATGCAAGGGAAGAGGAATGGATAAAAAGGGGAGGGGAGTAGATGAGCATTGGGGTAATGCATCTCTGTCCTGTATCTCTGTTTTTCCAGCCTTAATCTCCAGATCAGTTATTGATTTCACCCTCCCTAATAGTATGTATGTAGTAGTATGAGGATATTTATATGTTTTTGCGACCATGTTGTGGATATTGTCAATACTTAAAATGCACTGCATTTTTAGGTATAAAGACAACCATAATTTGTCCTGTAATTTTGTAATGTAAAAGCATCTCAAGTAACTTCTGTACTCTTGGAATAAAATCAGAATACGTTCAAGATATTAAAAAGCTTTTGTTATAGATAACAGAGTGTCGTTTTTATACTGACCCCTCACTGTAGCTTACATTTCTGTCGGGACAATGCACATTGTTTGATGTGCTTTCAAAAACCTCTTATAATTTGGTGATGCTTGCAGAGAGTGACCTGATTAGCCAAGTGCAAATAGCCACAGAATAAAATCGGTCTTACAGTAAGAGAGGTCAAGCATAGCTAATTTTGATACCGGCAGACTTGACCCAGTCTGTGTCAATTCCATTTTTTTTTTAACCAAGGATGGCAAAGTAATAGCAGGGCATTTTGACTGGCTGGCAGCCTGATTTTTTTTATTTAACCTTTAAAATGAAGATAAAATATAAAAGTAGTATTCCAGCCTCAAAGCGCTTAAAATGATTGTTTGCCCTGTTCCACAGTTTTGGTTATTGAACATACTTTATTCAGTCCTACTATCACTTCAGTTGAGAAAAATCAGAAGTCATTTAAGAACACCATGGACCCATCACTCCCTGTTTTGGAAACTCCGGGAGTGATCAGAGAAGTACCCCAGTTCATCCCATGGCAGGGGAATGCTAATGTGTTATTAGATATTCAGGATGGAGAGAGAGAGTGCCCAGCGGTTCCTGGGCTCAGAGCGTGTTTAATTACCCCTGGCAGATAGTGATGGAGAGGAGCACCGATGCTGACTCTTTGCTAATTGCGATCGGGGGCTGGGTAAATAGGTCAGGGCTGACGTGCTGGGCCCTGGCAGGGGCTGAAAGAACGGAGTTATGTCCAGGAGAGGGTGGAGAGATCGGGCTAATGAAGGCTGGGAATGCCAGAGGAGCCAGTGGTTGAGCAGAGCAGCTTTAGGGTGGTCAGCGGATGACTCTGCTATGACCTTAAGGGTGAGGAGGTGACTGTCATTTGACCTGAGGGGGCAAAAAATGACCTTGCATTTATGTTGGTTATGTGGTTATGCGTGGAACTGTGTAGCTTTAACAGCTTTGCATTTGTTTGCCTTTCCTCTGTGGTGAAAGAGATATTCTGTGTTGGGATGTCTGCTTAGCAAGATGGATCCAACCCATCAATTCAGTTTAGGGGTATCCAGCAGTGGGATTTCAGATGTCTGCCCTTGTATATTGTAGGCTGATGTATGGATTGACAGTTAATATATTTAGGACTGGAGTATTTTTAGGTATTGGCTGCCATTAAATAACCAATAATTAGTGGCTTGTCTGACATATACCAACAAAGAACAACAGTGTACATTAAAAATCTAAGTTGTAACCAACATAAATCTAAATTATCAGAAGTTTTAGCCAGCATTTTATCAGTACAGTTCTTACAGCAGGACAGCTTAAACACTGATGGCCCAGAATCTTAGATCACAAATATTCCCATACACACATGATTCTAAAGCCTTCTCCCAGCAGTTTAGAACTAGATGTTACTAATAACTAGATAACTTGGCTTTTCACCAGTTTACCTTAAGTTAATTAGCAGCAGCTAATTAAATTGTGTAGACAGTAGAAGCCAAAGCGAGACAATGTAGTTACACCAGCTTGTTGTAGTTAACAAACACATGTAGACATTGAAGAGAAAGCATCAAGTGCATTTTAGTCATGTTTTTGTATTCTCTAAGTATCTGTTGACTAATCTCTTCTACAGATAGAACATCCTGACACCCTGTTCAACCCTTGCTCTCCATCAGACTGGCGTGAGGGAGAGAGGCATATTTCTGTCTATCTCCTGTCTGTTTGTGTATTCCCTTTCCTCAAGCAGCCGTTAAGGGAATAGATTGCCATACAAATGTTAACATTGCTAATAATAAATGAAAGGTGTGTTTGATTGAATGGTGATGAATGGTGTGTTTGATTTCATTCATGAATTGCTTTTGTTCGTGGTTGGCTGCGTTAGCATTTCTGAGCAAGCACTCCTTTAATGTGCTTTTTCTTCGCTCCCTCTGTTCGTCCTCTCAGGACTTCTCCTGGTGTCTCTCACATTGGGCAGACTAGTCTCTTTTTGCCAAAATGACAGGGACAGTCTGCGGTGCCATATGCTACTGCATACACACAGAGGGAGAGGGAGAGAGGGAGGAAGAAAGAATGAGCAAGAGATTTAAAACAGGTGGCTAAGACATAGGCAGAGAGGAAGAAAGAAAAAATGAAAAGAATGAAGGAAAAAAAGTGGCAGGCATCTGATGAAGGAGACTGACCTATCTATCTGCTAGACATTTTAAACAGCTGAAAGTTCATTCTGCATGTCTGTGACTGAAAAGCAAAAAAGTGATCTAAATGTTGACAAAAACAAAAACACAAATTGTGAAGCACACTTTAATGGAACCCTCTAAACTACTTGAGTGCTTATAGCACCCCTGTCCTGTATAAATTTGTCGATGAGTGAATAAATGGGTGTGTATATGAGTGAATGAGTATGTGAATAACAATAACTTTAATTTTTTGGCCACATTAGCTGTTTTTTAGATCATTTGTTGGGCATTCAGAGATCTGAAATGGCAGTTCGTTTTTCTGATATGATTATGTTCTTTATATTACTGTCACTCTAATAAGGTGTTTGTAATAACACTTACAAAGCCTGCTTGATTGTTTTCTTTTGGGTGGTCTTCACTGACGGTTCCTTCTTCACACTTACAACTGTGTTAGTACAACTGTTTTTCACTTTTCATATCTAAATGCTTGGTCCATTTTTCATAGTTTCATTCCATGCAGAGCTTTTATGAAACTGTGTTTGAGGGCAAACAATCACTGCTGATGTCACTAAACTCGACCACTGTATTTGTTTTTTTAGTCAGACAGCTCATTGTGGGAATTAGTTCTAATGATATTGTTCTAAAAAAAAATCTGAAAAAGAATTCTTAATTCTGATTTACTGGCTTCAGTGTCTCTATTGAAATGTTTTAATTCACTCTGGGCTAATGCTTGGCTAATGAACTGTCTTCTCCCACAACTGCAGTCTCTGCCTCATCCTCATCTCACGTGAAAGAGGTGTGGAGTGCAAAACCATGATAATTAACAAGACGTAGCTAGCAGCAACCTCACCGTGCCAAGCTTTATAGAGTTAGGGCTCCTATATGACATTACACGCTCTTGCTAATCAATCTTGGGAGATCAACTTCCCAACAGTTAATACCTTTGTGGAATCCACTTTATTTCTATTTTGTGCTGCGTACTTTCCACACTGAAACATGGTTTTGCACTCTGTATGTGGTGAAATGAAGACCTGCCAGTACTGAGCTCAGTATCTCACCTTCTTTCTCCTCTCTTGCTGTCAGGTAATGTGGGTATGCAACTTGTGCCGAAAACAACAAGAAATCCTCACCAAGTCCGGGGCCTGGTTCTACAGTGGGTCAGGGGCTGTGCTGCCCCCAGGTGTGAGTGACCCCCGGGGGGTCTCACGCAGGCGCCACGAGGAAGCTCCTCAAGAGAAGAAAGCCAAACTGCAGGAGTCGCCACTCCTCTACCAAGGTCCCCCAGGGGACCGAAGCAGGACCCTAGGCCTCTCCCGCCAGCACTCCCTTGACAACGGCTCGGGGCTAAAGCCTGGTGACATAGCTGTCGACAGGTGAGGGCCACAATGCTTAAGATAAATTTGAACTATCAGCGGCTTGGTGTGCATGTTTGTGTTTAGAGAAGTGCTCCAAGCTTTTGGGTGGAACTCAGTTGGTTCGTTCACTGATGCTGTATGAGTAGTTCCTGAAACTTTCGGAGTGAAATACGGATATAAATAATAGTAGTAAACCTTCACTGTGGTAAGGTGCAGTGAAGTCCTAAAGGTGCATACTGTGAGCTTTGTCTTGGTATGATACAATTTGATTGGTAAGGTAGAGACCAAGGTCTTAAAGGTGTAAATTTCAGCTTTGTGTTGGTCTGATACAATATATTTTCACTTTGTTATTATGCTAAATGGCAGAATTGGAAACATTTTCTATGTTTTTTTATTAAACTAACCGTGTTATAGTGACCATTTCAGCCTGTACTGCTATGACATAGTTTAATTGGGAAATGACCAAAAGTTTACTCTTTCTGTATAGTTGTAACTTTGATAGATTATATAGTAAATAAAAAATATATGGTATTAGGGATGGAATAATAATTTTTTTTTCTTTTGATACCGATTCCTGATACAGAGTACTAATGCAAACTCTGTCTATTTTTCTTTGTTTAATACACATATTTAGTATTTACTATTAGATAATAAATATATAAGAGCCATATTGAACCATCATTGTAGTCTTGCTGGGATTCAAACCCATTAAATGGATAAACCTTAGAGGGTTGTAAAATGTTTTTGTTATGCAAAAAGGTGGAAAACACTTCATACACTTTATAGATAAACAGGTAGTATGTAAGCACCCAGCAGCTTGTCTAACTTGGCAAAAATTGTACAGAATGTTTTTAAATTTCAAGTTATTTGTCTCACGTTCATCTCGTTCACTCGTGCTTCATCCGTGAGCATCAGACTGTCCTTTTTTCTGTTCTTCCTGCTGTCAGTAGTAAAGAAACTATGAGACCCTGCTGCTGAGTGATACAGGTCACTGATTGAGGCGCACCCAAGGCAGGGCTAGTGGACACACAAGCCAGGCTAGCTGACTGCCATGCTTGCTAAAGACTAAATCAGGACTGGAGGTTAGACAGTCTTGACTAACTTCAACACAGACTGTGAGAATCAGAATCGGACTTTATTGGCCAAGTATGCTCACACATACAAGCCTGGTTCAGCCATTCAACTAAGGGGCACCTGTTGGCTTGTATTTTCCACAAAATACTGCCATTACAGATTATGCAATGCATTGTTTTTCACTGCTGCTTGTCATCCCATGCCGACAATGTGTTGTTAAGATCAGCATGTTTTCGCACTAGAGATTGCTTTGTGGTGTTGATCAGAAGTAGGCAGCTAAAGCTTAAATATCTGATAGTGTTACACCAATGCTGTGTCTGCTTCAGTGTTGATGGTTTCACTTAAAAACAGCATTGGTGATGGTTATACTGATACTCAAAATTGGGTTGAGCTTTTTTGTAACTCTTTAGCTAAATTATATGCCAGACTAAATGTGAATGTGTTTTTTGTAAATTAATAACATTATCCCACATGTCCATGAGAGCCAATGTTCAAAGCACAATTCAAAGTGAGCTAATTAGCTAGACTGTTACAACTAATCAATAATGAATTAGCAATGTTTAGTTGGAAGTTTGCACGACAACATTACACATTTTATATTTTATATACTGTTCTCTCTTAGCGTTTGTATGCTTTTTTCTTCACACAATGTTAATAGTAGTATGCAATCATTTAGGCATTTTTTGATCATGTAAGTATGTTTAGAAAAAAAAATTAACATTAAATGTGGCCTACTAAAAATTGTAGAATTCTAGTTTGGCCCATCAGTGCTTCAATAAGTGAAATCACATGTTCTGTTAATAAAATGTAACAAATTCATGCAGTGGCTAGAGCCATTCAGAAGAAATCCAGAACCAAACCTTAATCTCGAATGATCAACCATATTTTTGAAAACAATGAATTTGTTCAATGCGTTAGTACTTGTTTGCATTTTTTCTAAGGTCACTTGTCCAGATACTTTAAACAAATTGCTTATGTGCCTTTTGCACAGTACTGTGTGTGATATTTTTTATTTTTTTTTAGTTTTAGCTTTATTTTAGGCGTATAAGTTAATTAAAGACCATTCCATGTTTGTATTATTGGTCAGGTCCTTTTCAATTGTTTGTTCTAATTTTTAAAGTAGATCGGTAGGTTATTTCTATATATATAAATATAATCTAGTGACTAGCCTAGTTCCCCTACATAGTTTTAGCAAGATATGTGAAGTGCTGTGAGCCTTCAGTTCTGCTCCTGACCAAAAGAGGGCTCTTTTTGCTCTCTCTCTGTAGACAACACAATCGCTCTTGCTCCCTCAGCACTGTGTGTGAAGTGCCCTGACAGTAATTCTGCTGGTCCTGATTAGATTCCCTCATGCAAACAGATGTCTGCACCCTTGTAGCCAGGCCACCTGCTGTGTGTCATGTTGATCCTGTGTTCTTGTGCGTCCGCAGGAAGCAGGGGATTGTGGGCAGTGTGTCGTTCAAAACGCCGCAGGGAAGGACAGGTGATCTCACCTGGACTTGGCTTGTGTGTTAGTGAGAGAAGTGGAAACAAGAGAGAGTTGTAGAGCATGAATTTGCTTATGTTGTGTTACAGTTGAAACCTTAATTAAGTTCTATGAATCATGTTATGTTGGCTATGATTACTACCTATCCCATGAGTAGAACAGTGAGATGAGGCTGAATCTGTAGAAATGAGGAAAGGAAGTCATGACAGATGGTGTAAGGCTTTATGTTATAACAGTATATGTTGCATGCAAATTTTTGCTGTTACATTACATTACTAAACAAACTCAGTCATGACAACTCGAGACAGCATATGACATCTTGCATGTCATATTTATGGGATGGTTTTATCGATGTTATGTAGCAGTGCTCAAGTGTTAACAGCTGCTCACCTACTTATTATTCTATAGTGCTATAATGTAGCATGTGAAATGTGTATGCTGTACTTAACTCCAATAACAGGCATTCCTGTTTTTGAGGTTTTTATGCTATAGATTTTGTTTCTTCAGTAACAGTAATGGAGTATATTTGGATGGAAATTAGTATGATTTACACTGTTATCTTTTTATTTTGACAGTCATCCACTTTTCTATCTGTTTTTTGTCATTGGCAACTCCACCTGCCAGCTTGGTTTCTAGCATTGTTCTAAGTGATGGGAAAAAAAGTGCTCTCCTACCCACTCAGAAAGAGCGAGGGATGCTTTCTTAAGGTTGTGGCTACGGACTTCTAAGGCTTTGCTGGGGTTCAGACTTGCAATCTCTTGATGTTATGGCCAACACTTACAGGTGTGCCACTTGGGAGCTCTCATACTCGATGCTATGACATCAAAGAACGCTACAATTGTCTGCTTTATCTCAGAACAGTAGTCTTTTTACAGCAGGATGTTCTCATTTCTCTGTGTTCCATCCATTGTTGCTCGCTAACAGCTAAACAAGGAGTCAACGTTTCAAACATAGAAAGACAACTGTGTTGTGAGTGACTATATGACAGCCAAACAAGTCGATTTTCAGTTTGAGAAAAGTTTCCCTGGGGGGTGTTGGTAGAAAGAGGATGCAATCATTAAATACATGGGGACATCACAAATGGTAGTTTTACATTTGAACGTTTTTAAAACCATAACTTTTTTTTCTGTGCCACAAATATGTTTGTTTATTCTTTTTAAATTAGCTTTTCACTTTTTATCATGTGATTTCTGTGAATGCTAGTGTTGCATTCATTGTGATATGTAAAGAACAACTACAAAAGCTGAAGATTCATAGGTTCCTGTGTCACGAATTATCGGGTTGAACAAGTCAACGTAAGTAGGAAGGTCTGAGTCTGGAAATAGAATTCCTAGCTGTTGGGAATGATGCATTATTTACTGGTGGGCTTCATGTGGCTCTAGTTGCCAAATGTACCTTAAAAACTCAGGACAACTAGTAAGATTTCAGCTGCTTATACTAAGGCAACCTAACATCCAGCTGTAGGTCAGAAAGAGTGCTGTTACATGAAAACGCACACACATACACATGCACAAGGGGGCCAAGCTGCAAATGTTTCTGCTGTTCTTTTAGATCAGGAGGGTTGGCCTCATGAATTATTACAGTGAACCCCTCACAAGTAGATATGCATATTGTTCCTTCTCTTGGCAGGCACACGTTGAAACGCTTCTCAGCAGAAAGATGAGAGGTTTAAGGCGAGTGTACCATATGGCTCTGAAACTGTGCCTGCGTTAGTCGAAGCTTGCTTCAGCATTATGTAACGGAATGCATTAGAGCGCTGTGGCCCTGACTCCACAGCTCCTTTCAAGGCCGCATGAGTGAACTCTTTTCGTGACTACAAAGGCTCATCCAACACCATAATTTTTAAGATAGTTATCATAAAAAAGTCCAGCAGACAGACTTGAACAGGTCATTGTGATTAAAATTGTTCTTGTGGAATCATAACATTAAAAAAAAGTGCTGCATTGGATGCATGATTCAAATTATTCAAAAGCATACATATGTAATGATTCAAATGTAGAAATACATTGTGTCCATGTAAGAAAAATATTACTTCAGCATAACATTTGGTGATAATTGTATTGATGTAATATATTTTATTGGTGAGGAAATTATTTGATTAAATGCATTGCCCGATTCACAAGTAAATTTCATCATCACAAGATAAAGCAAAACCATATGGACAAATATTTCTTGCTTTAAGGTGAGAGATTTGTTTTTGGCCATTGCCATTCGGCAGTAATTTAATTAATCTAAATCTTTAGGGCCATTTAGGTCTTTAAATGAGGCCTGATGATCTTTGTAAAATGAAAACCTAATGTGTCAGAATAACCACTAAAGTAACATAATTAGGAACTAACAGAAGAATCAACCAGTCATTAAATAAAAAAGTCCTAAGAAAATGTTTTTAAAAGCCTTGCTGAATTTCCAGATGTTACAAATGTAAAGCAATAGCAGCACTATAACAAGTTGATGAACTGTTGATGAACTGCTGTAAAATATACACTCAGTGTCCAAACGTTTGTAGACACCTGTTCATCAAAGGTTCCCTCCAAATTTCAGGAGTAGTTATTGGGAGTATGTTCCATCATGGCTGCAGTAGCACCCTCTACATTTCTGACATACTCTTTACGCTAGATATTGCTGCGTTACTTTTTTGCAGCAGTTTGATTGCATTCAGATACAAGAACATTAGGTACTGATATTGGATGATAGGTTCTCAATCACAAACTCCATTCACAGCAATATTTGAAGAACACAGTTACACCGTTTCATAGCCTGGAGCTGGGAGGCTTTTACCTAACTGCCATTGGGTATAGTATAGTAACCATAAGCTAATATGCAGCTGCTCTAACAGCTTCTATTCACACTGCTTTTCTGTAGATATCATTGAAGCTCTGTACGCACAGTTAAATGTCTCAGTCAGCAATGGGTACTTCAAACTTGTAGCAAAAAACTAAATGCCCATGTGAATCACCATTAGCTTAGAGTTAACATACTGGTAGAATCCCAATAGGGATGCAACCAGAAATGAGCATTATTCGTAGTGGTGTTTTTTTTCTTTGTTTTTGACCAAGTTTACATTGACATTTGAGTTGAGAATTGTGCCATGGTTCGCCAATGATGTAGCCTATAGAAAACCATTTTGTTACTTTAACAAGGCTAAATGAATAAATACCAAACTACAGAACATTTTTGTTGGTTATGCATATTTTATCTGGTTATACAGGCTTTCTGTGGCATTACCATATTACCATACATCATTTTGTCTTTTTTTAAGACTTCATCACTTGCCTGCCATCTTAGCTCTTATTGCATGGTATTAATGTAAATCAGCAATGGCTGGGGGTTGTGATCATGCGATGCATCAAGTGTCCTGTTTATTCACCTTTTTAAGCTTTTGAATCCCATAACATAGAGCACCTTTGATATTGATATGTTTATCTCCTTGACAGTAGCAGTCTGTTGGCACTTCTTTGAATGTTACGTTAGCATGGTTTAATGATTCTTACTGCTTTTGACCAGCTTTTAATTATGGTTGCCTTTGTATATTCTGGTCATCATTTTATTACACACACACACACACACATATATATATATATATATATATATATATATATATATATATATATATATATATATATATATTTTTTTTTTTTTTTTCCTGTTTAGAAACATACAGGCGTAATGGGCATTGCTTGGTAAGATCAATGGAGAATGTGTGGAGAATGTGAGCCCCAAAATGGCTTAACAATGCAACAATAGCAAAAATCTTCTTGATGCTTTGTAGAACTATTTTCTACTCCTTGTTAAATTACATGGTTTGTTGATTTTCTAAGAGAGAATAAGTTAACAAACTTATGCAAAACTGTGTGAATTGCTGAACTAAACAATTTTGAGGAAAAAAAAATAAATACAATGTAATACGTGTGAATAAGAAAACTGTGTAAAAGTAACGGCATGTTTTATAAAGTGTGTTTAGTTTTTTTTGTCCAAAATGTTAAATAGAAATTAAATATTTAGGTTTGTTCCCTGTAGAATGTGTTTACGTGACAAAACATCTAATTTGTTTGATCTGTATAACTGCATATAAACCCTTTTAAATGGTCAGTCTATAGTCTTTAGAGAATAGTGAGTGATGTTCTCCTTGTGTTTGCCAGTGCTTTCTCCAGTTCTGTTGCCTTTATCTTTAGCAGATCTCTCTGCTGACTGATCTCTCTGCTGACTGACTTCAGTTCAGTTAACGCTCTGCTGAATGAGTGGCTGCTGGGACCGGACTAGGCCCGTCTTAACAGTCCCAGGAAAAGCGTGCTGATGTATCCAGCTCCTGCCGCCTAAGCGCTGAAAAAGCACGTTCATTAATCTTAAAGAATGTTTAAATTAACTCCCAATCTCCTCCACTGAAAAAGCGCTGACAGCCTATTTATATCCTGGAATAACGTGGGAAGGGGCCCTAATTTGTCTTGGTCTCCGAGGTGTCATTCGAGTGAACACACGGTTTCGAAGAGAGAGGGAGAGAGAGAGAGGAGGGAGAGAAGAGTGGGAGAAGAAAGCGGTTGGATGAAACAACAATAATTGCGCTGGGATTTGAATTTAATTATGGCTGTGGTGTTTTCTCAGGGTTTCACACTTTTTTCTATCGCCACCTCCTCCCACCATCAGCAAAATGCATTAGTGTTGTCTTATTAGTGCAAGACGCAACATGGCGCCTAACAGGCTGAGCTCGTTTTAGAGGGGGTTGACAATAGCAACCGCTTTTATGAAAGGCCTTGTGTATTGACAGTGACTTTGCTCTATCTGGGGCAGGATATTAATTTTTAACATATGTCTAATACTATCTGCAGCCTGTTATTTGTTGTGATTACAATAGTATAATATCATTGTTGTTGTTGGCCCTGTGTACTATAATACATTTTACGCAAACAGGTTGCTGTTTTGTTATATCACACCGTATTACTTGCAGTTGAGTTTAATGTTAAGTTGAATAACACCTATGCTGACAACTATTTGTTGTGTTAAGTCTGTGTACTATGAACCATTTGTTGTAGTGTGGCCCGCATAACATAATACAGTTACACAAAGGTTTTACTTTTAATTCATGTCACATCACGTGATGCTTTTTTTCTTTCAGAGCAAAGCTGAATAAAGCGTGTTTTAGATCTAAAGTGGTAACCACACAGTTTCAGCACCGCCAACGCACTTTTGTTACCTGTGTGGCCTTTAACTGACTGTGTGCAGCATTTATGGTCACACGCAATTGAAGTGCAACTACCAAGTGTCATGGAAACGACAACAGCAGGGTGGCTTGGTTGCTGCGCTTAAAGCTTTGGGTACTTTTTTTCTGCTAGCAGTGCTACCTGCCACTACACAAATGTATATTAATATTAAATGTATATAATTGTCTATACAACATCTAAAGCAAGTTTGCTTTAGCCTAATTAATCAAAAAAGATCAGAGTACAGCTTTGGCTAGCCTTCTAATTTAGCTAGTATCATGAAAATCATTCGAATGTATTCAAATAAGACTTACATAATAAAATCTTTAGGCTGCCCTCACTTAGGCTGAGAACTAAGAAAAAGCTATTTTGGCATTCCCAGCATGAACATCATGAGAGAGGCTGCAAAGAGAGATTTTGTCAGAGGAAGCAGGAAAAGTAAAAGTGTGTTTCACCCAGATCTCACTTTGCGAGCATGCGTGTCACACAGGAATATGGATGCTGCATGTTGCACTCTGAATTTTGTTATTTGAATATAGAAACCAAGTACAGTTTGTAACGTCCATATGCCTGCGTGATGCGTGTGCACGTGAAGGGGAAATGAATACTCTATCTTTCAGCTCATCAACAAACACACATGTACACCTGTCCATAAATGGGGTTTAGAGCAGTGATGTAAAAGTGGAATTATAATATTCAACTGTTGGGCAAGAATACCAGTTCTCGCATTGTACTGCTTTAAATTAGACACTGCCTGCTCTGCTCTACTCTACTAAAAAAGCTACTAAATGTTCAAATCACTCCACACAAAGTGAGAGAGACCTGTCTGACAGTGTGTAGTGCAAGTGTGTTATGGTCATCTTCCATATGGTTGAATAGAATCCCTACTATTGATATGACACACTGCTCTTAAGATGCATGAAAGCTATTTTACTTCTAAATGTGATTAAGTGAGGTAGATTTAAAAGTTTGGTTTGCAATGTAAAACAGCTGGTGAAGCTACATGTATTGTAAGTTTTGTATGTAATGTTGGTATTACTAAAAGAGAGATAAACCCAGACAACTCTTTATTTCTATGTGGTAACAAAAAAGCAGAAGACACTGGTTTACACAACAAATAAATGGTAAAATTTGTGGAATTCCTCTTTGCACATACTTATATGAAAAGAGGATTCCACTAATATTTCCAAATTTCTGCATAATTCAGTCACTGAGTTGCAATTAAAACAGTTCAGTGTGGTTTGATTTGAAATGGCTCTTTGAAACTTTGCCACTGTGAACAGTTTAAATATAGTCATTATATATGTCCTTGAAAGAAACCAGTAGACCTTTGAGATTTAATATTTACTGTTGTTTTAGGCCAAAATCCTATCTCAAAACTAACGCCTCAGGCAGCGTATTTGTATTTATTTCAGATTTCTTGTTCCTATCACCACAACTTTCAACTGAAATTTCTCTAAAACGGAACATTTCAGCACAGAACACGCTGATTGGTGTTGTAAATGTATAAATTTAATATCTAATTATGTACATATGTTAGAAAATCAGTGAAATCCACTTTAGCAGGTTTGTGCCAATGTACTATGATGTAGTTGTTGCATTTGGTCCAGTTTTCTGTAATACGTTTCACCGAAGTGCCTCTATTTTAGCCGAGGCTTCTGTCGTACCACCTTACACAATGCAGTTGATGGAGCTGATGGCATGATAGAAGCCTCAGCTAAAACAGGGAGCTGTTTGTACGAAATGCTGAGGCGGCACATAGGAGTGTTTCATGGTGTGCATGGTCGTGCGTCTTGAGAGCAGCGTTTGAATGGTTGGGGGTGGGGGCGGCACATAGCTTAAACTGTACCTGCACATGTCTTGGGATGCATTTGTTCATATTAGATACCCAGCTGTATTTCCACGCTAAAAATTAAAGTCTAATATTTAATATACCAATAAACTGCAAACTGCAAGATTTTTACATCAAGATGTGGAGTGGGGGGATGTTTAGGGGGTTGTGTGGGCCAGTAGTGTCAAGGACCAGGCCGGTGCTGGCCACTGTCTCATTAAAGGATTGTAGCTGACTTATTGTGATCAGCTCACTGCTTTTTTAGGTAGTAGGTCTGATCTGGTTAGCTGAATAGGCAGCTAGCTCACATAGGATATTAGCTGGAGTCAAATTACTACAGTAGTCTTACACAATGCATTGTAGTGTGTTCAGGACAGGCCTACATATGGACTACATTTGTTTAAAGACAAAACACTATCCATCATTCAGTTTAAGCACCTAGCTTTTATTTACTGCAGGGAAATATTTATTTCTTTCTGCTAGCAGCTGAGTGATTTGTCCTATAGTGTTTGTTCCTTGTACAAACCATTTGCCCAACATCCTAATATAGAGGTGGCAATTGTGTTCACACTGCAGACAAAGATTACGTGTTAAAGTCTCGTTTTTAGCACTGACTATGCTGTTATTTGCAAAGTGACTACATTTTTATGTTGCTGCTGTAATGTGAGTTTGGCTATAGCTGCGTAAGTAATACAGCTGCACAAGCGTTGCATGATGTACAGTCTGACAACTTCTAACTATATTGAAGGGCAGTACTTTCATCTAAACAGGTTTGTGGAAATAAGAATCATTCTTTTTTTCATGTTTTTTCCTGCTAATAAGTCTGACCAGGATCAAATCATGCTGGATTTTGCAGTAGATTTTCTCAATACCTACATCAGTAATTACACAGTCACCGTCAGGTTTTCTGCTCTTCTTCATGTTTTTGCTTTTTCAGTGAAGATTGGTAAATAAGAAACTGAATGACAATGAAAGAACAATAACACTGCACCATTTAAGGTGGAATTGGAAAATACAAACAAGAAGCTGAAAGCCAGTGAAAGAACAGCAACTCTGCACCATTTAAAGTGGGATTGGAAAATACAAGCAAGAAGCTGGCAAATAAAAAGCTGAGTGCCAGTGAATGAACAGCAACACTGCACCATTTAAGGCGGAATGGGATAATACAAACATGTAGTTGGAAAATAAGAAGCTGAATGCCAGTGGCAGAATATCAACACTGGACCATTTGAGGTGGAATTGGAAAATACAAACATGAAGCTGGCAAATAAGTAGCTGAATGCCAGTGAAGGAACAGCAACACTGCACTATTTAAGGTGGAACGGTAAAAATACAAGCAAGAAGCTGGCAAATAAGAAGTTGACATTAGCCTTTTTTAATTTGTAATAGGACTACGATTTTAATAAGGACGCGGTTAAAGAGTATTAATCCTATCTGGAGTTTTATGCATAGATTTACTGGTAAATGTGCAGCTTTATAACAGGATTCTTCTTGCAATAGACGCGAAACTCAAGCTGCCAGAAAATGTGAAAGGCTGCAGCCAGCGAGTGGTTTGTCTGTTTTGTACCACTGTAGCAACACTGCGTCTCTACCTGCCAGTCTTCTTTGAAATACGATATGCTTGTATGCTCATTTTAAGCTAACAAAGACACGTTGATTTATAGTTAACAGGTAATTACAGACCAGTGAAAATGTGTTTTTAAATATTATATTCTATTCCTGACATTCGATTGCTCCTTAATTATACACACTGCTCCTTTAATGTCCTGTGAAAGGCAATGGAACATTTTAGGTACATATTATTTAATACGATTTGGAAGTCTGTTTACGATTACATTCTGCCTTTGTAGTTCCCAAATAAATAAGCCTCTCCAGCATCATTAGGTTACTTGTCAGTCATCACCAATATCATTGCCAAGTGAACTAGCCTTTGAACTCAGCTTTTAACCGACAATCATTGTGAAAAAGTGAGTCAGCCAGCAGGTTTTCACTACTATGTTGCTTGGCGTACATGAACAACATCTAGGAATTGGTTCACCTGGTCATTAGCGTGAATACTGATTGGCAGTTGTGATAAAATTTTTGCAGTATCTGTGGATTCCCAGTATATATAGTAGATGAGCATTTTTTGGTAAGTGTGAAAACACTACTCGTTTAAAGATTGTGAGCCCTCGGTTGGTTTAACTTGCATGAATTTGGCTAATCACAAGCAAAGGAATTGCATTTGTGCGTTTAGCCTCCCTGGCTTCATATAGAAGCCTCTGCTGTCCTTAAAGCCCTCCCTTGTCTGTGCTTGGTGTGTAGTGGTCGAGCTCTCTCTCCGTCGCTTTGCAGAAAACCCCTCAACGGTTTGAGTAAAAGTTCCCGCCCCCTACCTTCCCTTCCCTTCACCCCCCCCCTCCCCCTACCTTCACCACGAACTAGCTGGAACGCCTCGCATTTGCTAGTATGCTTTTCTTTAAAGCGGGCAGTGGCAATTAGCTTCGACTAACAACAGACAGAAAAAAATAAATAATGAATTAAAGAAAAGCCCTGACGCCGGCAGCATTTCGCTCCTCGTTGTTCGCCGGAGCTAAAGGAAAACGGGGGCGCGATATTGTACTGGGACTTTCTGCTAGCTGCTTAACCTCAGCTTCTTCTCCTTCTTCCCCTCGGTGGACACGCTGCCGGATCCGCTCGCTTTTGTCTGGGATATATTTATCTCGCCTTTCTCTTTCGGTTTGAGTTGGGATCGCGATGCCTGAAGCAGCCCGGCTCGGCCAGCTGTGCTGCGGGAGCCCGGCTGGATCAGCAGGGCGCTGGGCTGCGCTCCTCTTCTTCCCCTGGAGGTAGTTGCTCCGTCGGTCGGTTGATGGAGGTGCAGGGGGTGAGCCTGAATCATCGCTGAAGGAAGGCAGAGCCAAGAGCACGCAGGAAGGAAGGGGAGAGAAGAAAAGCGAATAATAACGATGCAGTTTGAGACGCTGCGTCAGTTTTGTAGCTCGGTGCTGTCCCATTTTAATGGGGCTTTCACTGCGCCCCAGAACATTTTACAGACGGAGCTGCTGGAGCAGGCGCTCAGCAACATCGGGTGAGCAATCAGTTCCTGTGGGACAGAGTGTGGCACATAAGCAGTTTTTCTTCGCTGTGAGAGAGAAAGAGGGAGAGCGTGTGGAGGCAGGTATCGATCAGGAGATGCTGGCTGGATGCAGTTAATGCAGTTCAAATGCGTTTGGCTTTCTGACGAAGCAGTGCGGCAGACGAGCCGACGGTGATCGCAATAAGAACGGAGAAACGTTACGATTTAGCCGAGCCGTGAGTGGGAGTGTGCGCGCGTGCGCGAGCGTGTGTGTGTGCGCGCGCACTGATGCTTCGCTGCCGCATGAGTGTACGTGTGTGTCTATGCGCCGCTGCTTGGACATCACGAGCGTTTAGTTCACCAAATTCCGGCTATTTGCGTTGTATAAGCAGATCTGTGGCGCCCATACCAGCCAGGTGGTGGAGACGAGGCAGCTGCATCTGGTTTTTGGCTGCTGTATGTGAATATTTTGTAAGAAGGACTTATTTACTCGTGAGAATAACCTAATATCTCGAAATAATGGCTTATTTTTCAACATTTCGCAACAGTGAACTGTTTTATCAAAGTACATTGATAGAATACATCAATATTTTATATCAATATGTTTTCTCAAAATGCAGAAGGCTTGTTTTCTGAAAATAGTGATGTAATATCTTAAAAAGGACGTCTTATTTTCTCAAAATCGTTGCATAACAAAATCTCTCTGAAAATTTAGGTGTTATATCAAGATGATTAATGAGTAATGAGATGCTAGATTTCAAGAAAAAGTTGTTATTCTGTGATTGACAGAATTTAGACAATGTAAGGATATTTTTTATTAGGGGTGTAACAATGCATTGTAAAATTGTGATATTGATATTCAAAACTGTGAGAATGCATTTTGGGGGATTGACATTCTAATAATTATATATTAGAATATTAGAATATAAATATACTAATGTAACTGCGGTGGTTAAACACCAAATTTAAGCAATCAACACCAATCAACACCTCGCTCCAGCACTCCTGACTTCTCCTGCAGTTTCCTGCATTCAAAATATTATAAGTACACAGAATCATGGCCAGAGTATTGTGAACCGAATTGTGGGCTGAGTATATCATTACACCCCTAGTGTTTATAAAGCATCAGATTGCACTAATAGTCATCCTCAGTGCTATTTCGTTGATATGCTTTATTAGCTTGTGTACACTTGAGCTTAAATAAATAGACAGATACACAATATTTCCAAATGGATCCAGACATCTCTACTAATTAGTGAATTTGGCCACTTTAACGTGCACCCTTCGCTGATACAGGTCAAATAACGCTTAGAAAAGCATTGCTTTTGGAACAGGATGCTCTGGAGCAGCAGCACATGAGGCCACAATACCCAATGCCAAATGTTGGTTAAAGGGGCATTTGGCTATGCAGCGCCTGGACTATGCTTTCTCAAGTGTTGAAACTCCATCCAGTATCTTTAGAAAGAAGTATAGTGATTCAGAACTCTGGTACCTTACCTCACTAATGCTGTTGCATCTGAATGCAATGAAATCCTCGCAGCAATGTTCTAACATCTAGTGTAAAGCCTTCCCAGACGAGTAGCTGGGGCACACGCCCAATTAAAAGTCTTGATACTTGATTAAAAGTCTAAAAGAAGAACTGCTGAATGAGGTGTCTGCAAGCTTTTGGACATGTTTCGTACTGTATAGTAGGTAAGATGGAGTATGCAGTACTTTTGATTATTCAGTGCTGGGGTTTTAATGGGATAGGAAAGATTTTTATGGGTTTTATGTTGACTCAGAGTGTGTGGCTATGTGTCAGAGAGAGCGAATGAATGCTGGAACGCTATTTGCTAAGATGTGGGCAGTATAGATTTCTGTGATGTATAGAAGCATAGCCACAAGCATGAGTTAGAAGAAGATGTGCACATACACTTGGGATGTGTGCATGCATTTAAAAGCCACAGAGCCCCTCAGTGCCCACTGCTTCGCAGCTCCATTCCCTCTGAGGTTTTAGGGCCTGTAAATGGCCAGAGCCTTTCAGTGCAAAACCATGCTGGAAGGCCCTGAGGGTTTGAGTCATGAAAGCTTAGTGATATGCTTTGTCCGGTGGGGCAAGAGAAGCTCATGCTCCTATAACGTATCCTGTCTTTTGTACGCTTAACAAACCAACACAGCAAAGTTCGCACATGCTTTTCACAAGAGGACGTTCTGCACTGATGGAACTGGCTTATTCTTTGGCTTTTATCTGTCTTACTTTGCCTTAGAGCTTCTTCTGCTCTTCTGTGTGACGCTGATTTTTATTATGAGATGTGAAAGAAATGTTCAAGGGCCTGTGGACTTCTTACTTACGTTTATATTATACGTCATATGTAATATGAACCAGGGTTTGTAATATTGTGATGCAAATACATTGTAAAAAACTATTTTTACTATTAAAATTTACCAGTGAACCTGCATGCGCTTGAGTTCTTAGAGAATATCTTATGTTGATAGTAGTAAAATAGTCAAAAAAAATTGGCCTTCTTGTAACTCTCTACCCTGAACAGATTTTAAAATTACATATTAGACCAAAATCCTATCTAAAAACTGTTGTAATACTATCTTTCAGGCATACTCAGCATATTTGTAACTGTTCTATGTCTGTAAATTGGCTTTAGAGGCATCAAACTCTTCAGGGGTCTAGCGCCTATGTGAAAAAGACTCTCTAGAATTAAGCATTCCTCATAAAATTACTGTGAATAGCTTTATGTACTTCCTAGCCATTCAATCGTGCAGAAATGTACAAGCAATGTGTGGAATTTACCTTTAAAATAAAGAGGGCCAAAAGTATTTTTTCCAGCAATTACATAGAAAAACTTTGAAACTGCTGAATAAACTGACTTTTTTAAAGAACCACACATTGCAGGCTTTCAGAGATGTTTCTTTGTCATTGCTTCAGATAACCCTTGTTTCTTGGCACATTCAATTTCAGGAATGCAGAGCAAGCAGAACTAGATGTCATGCTGGTTGCTGTGCGTTATACAAAATCATTTATAGCTAAAAGGTGATGCACATGTAAAATGCGGCGACATCTTCACTAATAGTCTATCTAGCCATGTCATATGAAGGTGCTTATGAATGTTTTTTTATTGAATTATTTGAAGTTGAATGTATAGTTTGAGCTGCTTATATAAAAAATGTCTTTAGCAACCACCTTGCTGTTAAAACTTCTATCTCTAACGATGATGCTTGCATGATACTGTTATGGATTGTAGGCAGTGCTGAAAGATACTCAATGGTTAATAGTCAGCACAGTAAGTTACATGCAAATTAAGTCAACATAAGCCAATAAAAGTATTGCCCTGTGAAATATATTGGAAATAATAATCAATAGTATAAAAAATAAGCATTTTGCTTGCATTAATATTCTAGTAATCAAAGAGGACATTACATATTCTACATAGTATCTCTGCCTTGCAAATTATGAACATTTTCATGACTGTGACACACATTTTAAAAAGTGAATAGTTATTATTTGGTTTAGCAATGCTGTTTGATTGTACTTATGTAATTGTATATGTAGTCATGCAGCAGTTTGTGCAATTAATTGTATTTACATTCAGTTCAAACCATCATCAGATTTGACACAGTCTGCACTTCTGACTTTTTTTCAAACAAGACTGTGTAGGCAACAATAACTTTTCATCGCATTTTAAACATAATCACCCCTTCTACTTACAAGCACAAATATGTTATTGATTCAGAATTTAGTAATGTTTACAGAAGTTCTGCAATTATTTAATGAGCTATTCATGCTACTGCCATTGATGACCACAACATGATCCTATGACAAAAACTAATACTTTGATATTGGATTATTCATGTTTATTAATAATCTACACATAAATCGATTCATTTGTTTAAATATGGCCTGTAAAAATAAAGAGCTGTGGCAGTAAAATGTTTGACAAACTAAGGTCTTGTTCACCAAGGGCATAGTTACTACAGTAAGCAATAGCTAAAAATAAGTGATAAAATATTAAATACGTAAAGTAATTTTAGCTCAGGCTGTGGCATCATTTAACCCATTCAGCATTTTAATGTGCTAGTGCACTAGATGAGCCATGTGTGATTTTTTATGTGAAGACTATGTTTACAAAATTATATAGTATTTAAAGCTAATTAACCATTAATTTAGGTCTTTAAGTGTTTTGAACTGCTCTTTCAAAACAATTTGAGGCACCCAGCAAATGGCATACATTGCACTTTTACAGTATACTGAAAGAATGTTTTACAAAGCTGACAGTGTGTTTTGATTGGCCTGTTCTGTTTTCTTCTTATAAAACCCAAAGTCTCCAATATATCACACTGCAACAAGACAATGTGCTGAAACAACATACTGTAATGTAGCATTGCCAATGAAGAAGATTGGCACATAAATTCTATTAACTACACCTTTGCGGTTTGACTTCACCATGCTTGTTTCATACCGGTATCGTGCTGGCCTGTCCATGTGCGCTTCTTTTTCCTTTGCAAAGACAGGGCCTCTGATCTGTGTCCAGTCCTGCTGTGTCCCTCACACTAATGCACTCCCCTCTCCAGCCCCATGTATTATGCATGCCTGCCTCAGAGTTGCTTCTAATGGGGGCTGCCAATCGCTTGCTTAAGTCCAGAACTGTACAGATCTGCTGTACTGTACAGTGCCTTCCTCACTGATGCCTGCTTGACACTTGCTATAGTGCAGAATTCTGGAACTGAGTGACAAAAAAAATGTACAGCTAAATTAACTGGATATCACTGTAATTGTTCTGTTCCCCCTCTCATTTTATTGTATTTCATATATAATGTTTCATCTCCACTCTGTCTATTTAAATCTTTAAAATATGAATTGTCACTTGCAGGCATTGTGTAAGTCAATCTTCCTCCTGATGGCATTGGTGCCTGCATGGTTTCTTAACTGTTAAACTGTTCAAACTTTGAAAATGTTTCTTTGTCCCACACCATACTGGCTTCTTTACATATTTGTCTCACTAAAGTGTTATCAGGCTAGGCTTTCTACAGTATTTTTACTGGTTTCATGTTCACTCTGATGGGCTTCTAACAGGAGTCAGTGGTTTTCATAGAGGTATTCCTCAGTGTCATTTTGAAGATAATCCTAACAGTAGTGCTCAACAGTAGTTATCAGTCTTTGTCGTTTATCACTGCTTAGTTTAAATATTACAGTAATGGTTATCACTGGTTAGTATAAGTACTTTTGTCATCATTGATCACTGGTTAAACTAATTACTTCTGCCTAGTGATAGGGTCAGTTTCTTGCCTTCATTTAGTATTAGCTATTGTAAATTTATTGGTTTTTTTTTTGCTCTTGTTTGGCTATCCAATGTTGATCAGAGGAGGACGCGTTCCCCTATTGAGCCTCGTTCCTCTCAAGTTTCTTCCTTTTTATCACAAGTAGTTTTTGCCACTGTTGCCCCTTGCTCACATAGCACAATACAACAAAATTTGTACTGAACTGAATTACTTCAGTATTAGTTATTTAGTAGCTTGTAGCTCATTACACCAAGAGGAGAAATTTTTATTATTCTGCATTCTAAATTTTCACTTCATGCCACATATTTAAGTAAAACAGTAATTATTGTATCATGATTTGAGTTTGAAAAGAAGTCTTGTTTTGCAGAAGAAGAAATCTTTACATTTTTGCCATGTTTTTATCATTTCTTGGCATAAAAAACAGAAAAAGCCAGAAGTGCAGACTCGCATCTGCTGATATCAAATGTAAATTAATGTACATCACAAATAACCTAAAATTCCTTTTTTTACATCCTAAGGAGTAGTATCCAGTAACTACAATGTAAAATAAAAATAAAACCCTGGTCATTTATGGAGTTGAATGTGTAAATGTGTGATACATTCTGTATTAGAATAGCAAAACAATTTAGTGCATCTAAAGGTTGAAGTATCTAAAGGTTAACAAATTATAAATGGGTAAATCAGAGATTGGTAATGGGAATGGGTGAGTCAGAAAAGGCACACTTTGCAGGATATGGGTATTAGGAAGTCAGGGTTGAAATGAATACTGTGATATTAATATGCAATTAAATGTGTAATCATTTAATTAATAGTGAAGCAAAACTCCTGACATCCAAAGGCCAATTTAGTATTCATTTGGATTCAGGTCTAACATTAGTTTTAAGTGTTTTATGCTTAACTGACATAACAGATTTCTTTATTACTGGAATTAAAAGACCTTTGTAGACTCTGGCGGCACCCTATAGTTTAAACAACAGTAAGAGAGACAAAAAGGAAGGAGGAAAAAGGATAAATCATAATTGGAGTTTCTCAGCACTGGAATATCCCCTACTGCTATGCACTTCCTTTCCATAGATGGGTTGCCATAGCAACGTTGTTTGATCAATAGTGTGGATGATGTGTAATCCCCTCTGTCAGGGAACCGGTCAGGCCCGACTGAGCGAGGCCTAGAGCAGAGAAAGATATAGGAGTGATAACTCACTATTACAAGGTTAAATAATTGTGTAGGAGATCCCCAAAAAGTCTAAAAGACCCAAAATGCTGATGTAACAGTGTAATGTTGGTAACAACTGGTAGTTGTAAGGTGTATGATTGTCTGTATTGGTAGGTGTCACACTCCATGAGGTCCATGAAGCTCATGCTCGTAGGAAGACGGGTTTGGACAAAATTTTGTTTGGGCTCGAATTCGATTTGTACTCAGACTGCAATGCTGTGTGTTGGATTGAGTCAGGCTTGCACAGGAAGTTCTTGGCTGTATTGGGACTGGATCAACATTTCAGACCTAATTACAGCTCTAATTTGCTGAGTGCTTCAGTTTTGTAAAAGCACATCAAAGCTAAATAAATAGTAAGTTTAATGAAAGAGTATGTCTTTCTGAGAGTCTGGATTCTGTCTACTTAACATTTACAATAATGCAGTCTTCCTTTGGAAGGTACTGTAGACTCTCTACTTTAGACTGGGTTTCATGAGAAGAAAAAAGAACAAGCCAGTCAAAACAAATCAATCTGGCTATGTCAAGACATTCTTTCAGTTTACTGTGCAAAAGTGCAATGTACACCATTTGCTAGGTGCCTCAATTTTTTTGAAAGAGCAGTTCAAAACACTTAAAAACGAAATAAATGGTAAATTTTATTTATTTAGTTTATGGGAATATAGATACTCTAATGGATACTCTAATGCCTACAATACTGTGGGCTTCACTAAGGAAGTGTGTGAAGCACTGTTCACACAGTGCTTAAAAACTGTGGCCCCTTTCCCACCAACGCTAACTTTTTGTTTACTGTTTAAAATTTCTTTTAAATGTCAACTGTAACCAGTTGAGTTAAACAGTCATGACTGACTAGATGAAGGTCAGCGTCCAGAGGTTTAGTTTCTCTTTCAGATAAGTGGCTGTTAATTTAGTTTATGCAGAAACACCCCGTGTTATGTTGTGAGGTCACAGCAGTGCAAAATTATGAGGAATGTTGAGTACGATTGACATAGAAGTCATATGAATTCCGATTTGGCTGTTTTGCTTTGCTGCATATTGGATATGTATCGTATTTGTGAAAGGGTCCCAAATTGGAACTGAAAATATCAGATATAATGTGTTTTTGTGTTCAATATGTCACACAGATAACACATATCGTGTGTCATGTATGAAGAAAAAGATTTTTTGGCTTTTTGTCCTGCAGTGCAAATGTAGCCAGGTTAGCCGGTTAACTCTTTACTGTAGACTGTGTCTTTTGATTTTAAGAGAAGAAAACAAAACCATTTGAAACAGGATATGTAAAATTTATAATCAGTACAAACTTAAATATCCTCTGATATTGTGATATGCTTAAATTTTTTATTTTATTAGCAACACTAGCCTTGGGTGAAGAGGTCCTTTTAACACAGTAAGATGTGGTGCAAGTTTGGGTCCTGGGTGCCAAATAGTTTTGTCAGGATATTAAAACTACGTCTTTGATTTGATACCTGCCTAAATATCACGATACTGAAACGATACCACGACAAAAACTTAAAACACCAGGAAAAGTATTGGAATAACAGATGACAGAACATAAAGACATAAAACTAAAAAGTTTATTTATAAGTGCTGTTATATGTTTTCAGATTTTATATCATATATGTATGTGTTTTTGACAATAGACAGGTACATTTATAGCATTGAAAACTGGATTGTTTGAAGTGGATGAAAGTCATAGCATTATTAAAGCTTTTACATTGTGTGCACAGTACTGAGAAATCCTTAAGTTTATGTGATTTCTTCGATATGGTAAATGTTTTTTGGTAAAAAATGTCATTGTCTATAGCAGTCTGAGCAGTACTAGGAGCATATTAGTAATAATCATATGAGAATACACTGATCATTTATAACTGGTGTTGTAATTACTGGTTGCTCTTTGAATTCTTCGTCGGCATATTTGTTGTAATACATGTTTTGCCAAGTTGGGCGTGTTGACTTCCTTTACATAGGTTTTAAACATGTTTTGCAGACAGGGCTTGTTGTGTTTGTACGTTTGTCCTGACTTTATATGAGAAGTAACTGAGTCTGCTTTTTCTGCAGGCTGTGGACGGATAGCAACAGAGCTGCCAAAAGTGGCGCAAATGGCGTTTGATTATTCATTCTAAAACACAGAGGTTCAAACCATTCTAAAATGTTGTTGCATCAGATTTAGTCCTCTACAAATTCACAATACTCTTCACAATCCCCCAGGAGCACGCAAGAACTGAGAACCAACACTGCGTTATCGGAAAGCAAAATGGTTTGGATCTCTGCTTTGTGCTTTCGCTTTCCTTTGTTTCTGAGCTGCGTGAATGTGCTGCCTGTGTTTTATCAGAAGATGGTGAATCTCGTAGTTACACAGTTTTGCTGTCTACTCTCTACCTCTAGAGTTTTGCTGTCTACCTCTAAGCACGGCTCTAAAGTGTTTTCAACCTGGTCTTTTTATATTGCTGTAAATCATTCAATGTGGTGTAGTTGGGTTGTGAACTCTCAATACAACACGACTGTTGTTGACTTATTCCCTTGTTTCATTTTGTTTTAAATCATGACAGTGACGTTAAGTTACTCTTGTCCATCATTTAGTGCAGAGGCCCAAGCCTCAACAAGAACAGCTTTTTTAATTAAATGTCAGATATTTTGCTATTAATTTGTTTTACTGAATTTAGAAAATGTATGCGTGGCAAGAGCGTTTGTATTAGCAGCCTCTCATTTTGTCGTTTAACAAGCTGGGTATGCCTGCAGGCAGTGTCAATAGAGTGCTGCACACTCACTCTGCTCTCCTGTGGCACATTAAAAAACTCTTGAAAAATACGTCTTTTATTTGAGACGCTGTCGTTCTTAAAGTTCGGGTACAAATACGAGTATTGTGCGTTTTTTAATGGCAGAATATTGTAATAGCTTTTTTATTATTGGGATACCATGCAGCACAACCCAACACACTAGAGTACTGCTGGTCCTGAATGGCCTACACTGGCTTACAGTGGAGGCCTGCCTGGCAGTGTGTTGAGAATGTCGGAATGTGGAGGCAGCTGTGGAGGCAGGCAGGCAGAATTAAGAGCCTGAGCGCTCAGCCATAGTCTCCAAGGAGCAGCCCTGCGCCAGAACCAGAACAGGGTGCTCATCATCTTCAGGAGGGTTTGATGGGGGTGAAGAATAGAACTGCATAGGAAGTGACATGCTGTTATGGAAATGGAGACAGGACCCTTGGTGGCTAGTATGATGAAATGTTATCATGATAAATTCAATTTGTTGAGCAAATTAAAGATATTGTTAGTGATTAAAGACGACTGAATAACAGCACAGTTTTTTAAAAAGATGGGGTTTCACCCTGTTGCACGTTTGAATCCTGATTGTGCTGAGCATAATTGGCTTAATTGGATGTAGTGATGCACAGTAAAATGTTAAATAAAACAGTCATTGTATGCATACATATTAAATGTGGCAATACCAGAGGCATAACATAGAGGGAGGCAGTTTAACGGTTAAAACATTTTAAACACGTTTAAAAGTTTAAAGTACATGTTTTATTGATTTTACATTTGAGTGTACATCCTATACAAGGAACACATTTTAATATGCATTTTTTTCTGCAGATCGTTTATTTAATTTTTTGAGCTTAACATTTTGGTGTAAAAATAAAAGTTGGAAGAACTTTTGTTGGAAGAACTTTTGTTGTTTTGTAAGAACCATGAAATACTTCTTTTTGATTTCATTTATTTACCTTGGTGTTCTATTCAGTCAAAGATAAATTCATGTATACTAATTATAGTCACAAATGTTGACACTAGCCTATGTGTCTCCACGTGTATTTGTGAACTGGTTTTAATTTGGTATTTGTGTGTTTAAGAAAAATGTTAAAAATATTTTGCTCACTATCAGCTTTAGTAGTGGTGCTTATGTAACGTTATATGGTGGTATCTGATAATTGTATCAGTGTTTTAGTGAGTTTGACCATGAGTAAGTCAGAACTTGATGCCTGTATTGGTATTATAGTGAAGACTGACACGTTGCTAACAAGTATTGGAAGCTTATGGCAGTGTATAACATGCAATGCACAACATTTATTATAAGTAATTAAAAATTGTATTAAAATGGTAGGTTTTATTAAAAATTGTAGCTTTATGTGTAACTTGGTCCATTTTTACAGGTACTGTATGACATATGGTGTCAGAAATAACATGTACCTGAATATTGTTTGAGACATGTTTATGATTTATGCATCCAGTTTGCATGATGTTAAGCTGATATCAGGCTGTCATTACTTGCATTAGTCTTGTAGCTTTAGTGCAAAACTTTTAGTTTATCTAAATTTAGGGTAAATGGGTCCACTGGGGAAATTAAACAACACAACATTGAACATTGCTAGTTGGTTGAATATTTAAATCACTATTTGGTAGTATTTGCATTTAATCACAGGAAGACAATTTTATTAAATAATAACACATATTTTGAAATGTGTTGTTCTGTGGGATGCATTTTATGTGTAGTGTCAGTGCTGTCCCTTATAATGTAAGCCACAGCTTTACATTCTTTTTTTCATTCTGTTATTGTTTTGCCCTCCTCCATGATTAACTGGATATCCCAATGCATGAACTTTTATTGCTGCTACAATATCAAAATCAGCAAACAAATTCCTAAATTTAAGGAGAAAATAGCAATGGCTAGCCTACAGGGCGTCAGACAAACACCAAACATGGCTATGTTTGCACGTCTTATAATATCCACTCCTTTCATAGAGGGAAGCGAGACAGAGGGAGGAAGTATCGTGCCATGCTGTAAGACACAGAATAAATGAGGTAGACAGAGAGGAGTCCTGGTCTTTCTCAAAAGAGTGTCTTGGAACAGGGACATCTGCATTCTTTCATGTTCACTGAGCGCGACTGATTCTCTGAAAAGATGGAGTGTGTATAAACAGAGGCTGGGCCAGTGCTCTAATGGCAGGAATGCAAACGTTCCTCCAGGTGACAGTGTCTTATCCTGCTTTCCATGCGTCAGAGTGGCCATTTCTACAGAACAGTGCCCTCAGGTGTGCAGCATGGCTTTGTACTGCTGGAGAGTATGCCCAATACATTTAGTACTTTTGTGTGCATCTTTATTAGGGATATGAATAGAGAGAGGGTGTGTGTTAGGGCTCTGCATGGTGGTGGTAAACTTGAAGATAACTGAGGATAACTTATAGTAATAGTACACAGTCACGGCAAAAACTGTTTTTCATTTATTGATGTATTTCATGCAAACTGCAGAAAGACACTAACATTACCACATGTGGACAAAACTTCTGAAAAAATGCTGATGGATGGATACTACAGCTATTGTGGTATTAGAATATATCCAAACTCATTTTGGTGTTTGTTTACTTAGTCAGCTATTCAAATAAGCCATGTGTAGTTTGGAATAAAACATTGAGTAGTTTTATAATGTATTTGTTTTTGGCTGTTTTGACATAACCAGCTGACATTGCTTCTCACTTTATTTGAAATAATACATTTAAGTGAAGATATATATTGAAATATTAGACACAAAAACAGATTTGTTATTATATGTGTTATTATATATATATTATATATATAATGTGAAAATGAAATGGTTTTCCCATTTGAATTTATGACTTTGGATATTAAAATATCAAACATTTTCATTTAAAAATATTTACTGCATGATGCAAACAAACTTGTATGTTTTCTGCAACAAATAGAAAACAACAGAGAATGTGCTGTATGCATAGTACATAATTAGCTTTCTACAAATACTGTCCCAGGAGCGAAGTCTGTCTCTCTAGAGAATGGTGTGTTCAGCAGTAAAGCAGATGCCATGGATGTGGTTGTGCAGTTTTCATCTTTTTAATGAAGAAAAGAGAAAGGCTAGCATCATGCTCACTTCATGTCTATATATTGGACCCATTCATTTGCCTAATGCTCCCTAATGCTCTTATCT
This sequence comes from Megaleporinus macrocephalus, assembly GCA_021613375.1. Lineage (NCBI taxonomy): Eukaryota > Metazoa > Chordata > Actinopteri > Characiformes > Anostomidae > Megaleporinus > Megaleporinus macrocephalus. The sequence goes on along the minus strand of CM038727.1, from coordinate 26,685,296 downwards.
AACCTACTGCAACTCTACTATTGCTTTCACCCACTGAACTGTAACCCTTCTCAACTGTATAATGTTCCACGAAGGTCAGCTGCTCTCAAAGAGCAACTCACTTTACCTAGGAGTCATGTTCATTATCTATGCCTAATCATTGATTTTCTTTTAAAGACCTTCTCTGGTGTGTTCCCTCCTAAAACAGTTCAAGCTACAAGAATCTGCACATGAGAACTTTACAAATGCCTTTTCAAAGTACCAATAGTACCAATATTGAAACATTAAGTATTGGTTCCTTAGCTATCATTGAGTATTACGATTGATAAATTTATTTATCAATTCATAAATTTAAATATTAGTGCTACACAATATTAACCTAGCATGGACATCAGACTGCTGCCTTTCCTCTCATAATACAAGATGCCGTCTTATTTGGTCAGCTGCATTGGGTGTTGCCATAGTCTCAAGGCATGATCCATGTCAAGTCAGCTGGTACTAAAGGCTTGATTGAGTTATTTACCAAACATATTCCACCCTCTACTACCACAGCTAGGGATGAATCGATACTGATATTGGTGTGAAGTATCAGCACAATGCTGTGCTCATTACTAGTTGTATTTCATGCACCAATACTAATATTCGATACAGCTTGATAGCTGATATGTTATGTAAGACTTGTCGTTGAGTCATGAGAAGTGTTGCTGAACCATGGCAGGCAGTCACAAAGTTGTTGATAATTTTAAACATTCTGTCTTGGCAAATTCCGGTCACACATTCACTGTTTATGGTTGTGCGTGGCAATCAAAGTGCACAGTTCTTGACCACAGAGAGCAATAAAACTTAACAGATTCTGCTGATGAAAGTCTGATTTGTAAGGCTACATGGGACCAGACTTAAATTGACTGCATGTTCTACGCATTTTTAGAGCAAAATAAAAATGGGGTTTCAGTAGTGATGTGTTTTTTTCACTTCTAATCCGTTTCCAATAAACACCTACCCACATAGCTGTAACATTTAAATGCTTGGACTGATTTTTAAGAAACTTTACAGCATATAACTGAGGAAAGTTGTTGCCTCAAACAGTTGCATTCTACAAATGCGCATATAAAGACTAGATGTAGAGTTTACACCTGCTAGTGTCAGAATTGGTGTAAAACAAAAACTTTGTATTATAGTAGTGTATTAGTAAATAATTATATTAAAATAATATTTTTTTTAATACAGGGTTTTTGCAAAATATTAATCCATCCATCTAGGTGGAGTTTTTGTGACACCAGTGTCTTTAACACAAACGTACATAATTTTGTTTAGATTAAATGTGGTAAAGATGTACAGAATTATACTCTGAGGAAGCACACTATTTGTTGTCTGAAATGACCCATAGGGGGTGCTAAAATATTTATACACAAACTAAAGCAGTCATTTCACTGCAGCATGTAAAGCCATTGCAGCCAAAGTTACCGAATAAGTTCATTAAGTTTGCATCCCATCTAATTGACTCTTGAGTCAAATTGAACTAATAAGATGACTATTACCCATAATTAGAACACAAAAACAGCACATTTTGGTTTAAAGTCTGTCACACTATAAATATATTAAAGATGAAGTCATTGTACTGCAGGATTTTAAAATAAAATTACCAAAACAGTTCATTAAGTTTGTGATTTGCACTCCATCAGAATGACTCATGGGCCAATTCCCATGCATCATATTATGTCCAAAACAAAGCAGTAGATTTTTGTTAGACTCCGCACAAACCAAGTATGGGGTAATTTTACTGCAGCATTTTAAAGAAACTGGCAGTTACCAAATTAGTTAATTTAGTTATTGCTTTGCACTTTAATTGACTCATGTGTCGAATTCAATAAATAATAAATATTACCAATAAGTACACTAAAAACAGCACATTGTGGTTTAAAGTCTGTGTTACTATGAGCATGTTAAAGTAGACATATTTCGTAGACATATGTTACAATTCTCCCTTTTCTACATGCATATATTCTTATGTTATACTTTTAGAGGAATGCTTTGTTTGGGAGAATAATAAATTAGGCTTATTGCTTGTTCTGCCAGAACATTGTGTCAGGAGCATGCAAGGCCAGCCTTTGCATTGCTCAGGTTTTTTATCTGATATAAAAAATAAATAATGCTCTTATGCTCAATAATGCTCAAATAAACCTAGGCTGTGCTCAGCAGTTGCTAGGACACTCAGCTGTTAGCAGTTGCCATGGAAGAACTCAAGGGCATTTTATAGTTTCCAGATAAACGTTGCTGGAGATAAGACGAGCTTGTTCAAGTGCAGACCCTCCTTAATTCATTACCAGGCAGTCCATATCAGAGCTGCTGTCTTCTTCAATTACCATTAACCCAACTAACTTCTCTGTTCTCTGTATCTATCTGTTTATCCTCCTTTGTCATGTTCTGTGTAGTAATGAGACATTTTACCACAGCAAAGACAATTTGGTGATATAAGGCCATTTTATTATTTTGCCTGCTGCTACAAATGTTGTAACAAGTTGCATACAGAGTTGTTGCAAAGTCTTAGCTGCACTGCGATGTTGTAGGCTAGGTTTCTAGATTCATATAGTTTATCTGACAGCTGCTGATGGCTGAAGAAAAAAAATCAACAATTTTACAGCAGGTGCAGCCCTGGACGTGCTTTCAAACCTGGATTTTCTGTACAACTTTTTTGGATCATCCCTGAAAAAGCCTCTCTTGAATATGACTTCTGCTGTGTATAGTAAAATCTTAACTTGCGTTTGTGGATGCAGTAACGGACAGTGTCTATTGAAAAAATGCTCTTGGGATTGAAAGTCCCAGAGTGCATGTGTAGTGCGAAGTGCTGCTTTACTGCAAAGTGTTGCACACCAGACATAAAGGTAATTATTACTGTAGCACTTGGGCTTCCTCTTATCATAACTGATGCCCATTATTTCCATAATCTAATGGAACAAAATGACAGGCATCTAGTTGTGGTTTTTGGCCTTGTCCTTTACGTACAGATATTTCTCCAGATTCCCAGGATCTTTTGATGTTGTACAATGGAGAGGATAAAATACTTAAAATCTTTGTAGTCTATAAGAAACATTATTTTTCAATGATTGGAATTTGTGCCTTTGCAGTTTTTACAAAGTGCCAAACCTTAACCCATCCTTGTTTATAAGGTCGAGGCCTGCCCTAAGTGATCCCTTTAAACCCAAGCATAATTGCTTCACCTGATTTTCTTTTTTGACATTTTAGATCGTTACTAGTCTTAAATTTCAGCTGTTTCAACTTGTTTGGAATGTGTTACAGCCCTAAATTTCAAAATAAGCGTAAAACAAAAAAACTCTGAAGTGCATGAAGTTAAACAATACATATTCTGTCTTTGTTTTCCTTTTATTTGAGTACTTGATAGCTGAACATATGGGTTAAGAACTGTTTAGAAACCTTTATGTTAAGGCGAGAATTATAATAATTCTAATTATAATAATTTTATCAGGTGGGATTTTAGTTCTGTTTTTCAAGCCATTTTAATAATGTTAGGCTTAATCTGAAGCGGAGCCATTAACCATATTCCATGCTACTCTACTGAAACCGTTAAGTGTACCGTTAAGTTGCCAGATGTTCTGCTCAACATCAAAGTCCTATGTGTTTGCAAGGGGTGTAACATAATGCATTTTTTTCTGTACTGATAAAACTGATGTTGCAGGAATTACATCCTTATTATTTTCCCTTCACTACTTGTGAGGTGTTTCCGCAGCCTGTGAGGTCCACGGTAACCACAGCCTGAGTCCTTCATCTTTACCTGTAACTCTCTCAGCTTGAGTTTATTTTCTGCCTCTATGCCTTTTAGTGTTCTCCCCCTGGGATGGTACGCTTCCAGAGTGTCATACACAAGCGATGTGAGTGAACATGAACGCAGAGCCGTAGCATCTCCATCTCGTATGCACTCTATGAGTGCGTTTGCGTGTGTGTGCTGGAGCAGAAGGGAAGGCCAGGCTGCGGCCATGCATGCTGTTCTAGCTCCAGGCGACACAGCAGGGCGCTCCAGTCTTTCTTTCGCTCTTTCCTGGAAAACCTCGCTGAGACAGCAAGAGACCACCAGCTGTGACGTCCCTGACCGGAACAGCCCTGAGAAAGAGATACGGAGCAAAAGAGATAGAGGGCTTTTAGCTCCACACAGTTTGTTTTGAACCAGGAGTAATTTTTCTTGTATAAACAATAGAATCTTACACCTGGGGGCAACATGTCCAGTTGTTCAATCTATGTTCTGGTTAAGGCTTTCTGATAGTTACAGAATTTTTGTTGTGGCCATTTTATACCTGATAGCTAGGTCTCCCCATCACACAATGCTGCCAAGCTATGGGGGTGAATACTAGCAAGTGTGTCTTCCAGGAACTAATGAAATGTCATCGTACAGTGCAGCAGGTTTGGAGGAGAATGCTAGCTTGGCTAGCATTGTGCTATGTGATGATGGGAGAGTGTGGGCCTACCTAACCACCCAGACACAGTAAGACAATAATGGTCTCTTTCATTGGTGGATATGGAACACTGTGGCATTGCCAGGGACTACACATCTTCGGGTGATGGGTAGCATGGTAGTGTATGCTTTGAGGGTTAAATTATTGTTAAAACAGTGCGCCTCTGTCTAAATGTGACACAAGTGCCAGACACTCTTTGTTTGATCATTAAATGCTATAAAAACTCACCTGCTATTCCAAAAGCATGTAAAGTGCATATATATTGAAGACAGGAGAAAAATGCTCTTGGGATTGGAATTCTCAGAGTGCATGTGCAGTGCAAAATGCTGCTTTATCGCATAGTGTTGCACACCAGACATAAAGGTAATTATTACTGTAGCACTTGGGCTTCCTCTTATCATAATTGATGATATTTAAAAATAAACTGGACTCAGACAGTCTATGAGACTACATGGATATTTTATGTTTCACTTTGTCTCTTAAATATACATTTACTCTTATTTTTTCTTGTATGCTTAGAATTAGAGATGCTTAAAAAATAATGAACATTAGACTTGATTTGCTTGTGATATTTTCTGTTCATGTAAATATTATTTAATGTAAATGCTTGTATATAACATTTATAGACTTTTACTCATGTTGGCTGTTCCCATTGCCCGTGGTCTTGTCCTGGTATACATACGTCTAACGCAAAAGCTTTGTTAAGTTATGAACATCTAGATGCATCCACAGCATGTGTGTTCAAATCTCGCCCATTATTTTCTGCCTCTATGCCTTTGCCTTATTGGAATTTCTCTGTAACACGATGATGTCATCTTGTCACATTCCTCAACTGGGGGCCGACTTTGCACAACTTCACACAAAGCACAGCAGCTATTGGACGCTGGGAGGAGCTTGTTGAGTTTTGTAGCCAAGCTGAAAAGACAGAAGTGCAGAAGTGTTTTCTGTGTTGTGAAGGGAAATCTGTATGCCCTGCCAAATGAAGTGCTGCAAAGAAGTCAGTTGAAATTCCTTTTTCACTGCTGCTCCCTTCACATTTTACTGAGTGCCTGGCTCTTCACAGAGGGCTGCTTTAAAAACCATGCACAGTTTGATTCTGGATTTATTCAGACTTATTCTGGAAATTTTCTACTTTGTGTGTCCTAAAGGAAGATTCAGGTTCACAACCTGTATGTATGCATTACTGTTTGCGGATTTGTGATGGTTAAACCGAACGTGGTAGCCACTATGAGTGTGGGGTTGCTGGCTAGAGTTAAGCCATGTGCTCCGCTGTAGGCTTCATGTCCACTAAGGCTAACTTGCCAGTTAATCTTATTGTGTTATAATCATTTTGCTGATCAGCTGCAGGCCCACTTATACCTAAAATGGTGTGGAAACATGGCGTGGAAACATGGCAGGGTTTTTTTCAGTCACTAGATGTCGAACAGTGTTCAGGTGTGGAAGTGGATTTATGATTACAATGCTGAGTATGCTGAGGTCTGCCTGCCAGCAGAGAAGTGTATGTTTGTTTGAGAGACTACAGACAGCTTGGAAATCACCAGGCAGACTACAACTTGAAGAAAAGTTGTGCCCAAACATAAACAATTTTAAGCCCAGTCAGTCCGTCCTCAGGTAATTTATTATCATTGATAAACCAAACTATTTTTGTATCAGTTTCAGGCAGTAGTTTGCTTGAGAAGTCATCATCAAATGTTGTCACTTTACTTTTGTTCAGTGCTGCTCCAGTGTAGCTTGCAAAGGTGGATCGGGTCTAAGGACTTGTATTTCAAACTGATGTGTGAGAACCAATGCCATCTTAAAAACTGCCAGAGCGGTCTTTACAGCTGCTGGCAGTTGGCCAGTCAGAAAAGTGTGGGTGAGCGGACTGGACTCATCAGGAGGCAGGACTTAGGACACAGATGCTCTAACAAAGCGTTTTAGACAAAAGGTGAAAAGAGATGTACAGAATGAGAAAACTACTGTGTTTTATGGAAATTTAACCATGTAAATCAATTGTAGTAGACCCCAAAAATAATAAAATTACCAACATTAAAAAAATGAGTATCTCTCCTCTCAAGTAAATAAAAAGTAGTTTAACAGACCATTTTATTTTTGTATTAATTAGCAGAGTGGCACATCTTAGTTTGTGTGGTTGTATTATTTTTGAAAACACAATTTTTGTCTTAGAATCTGACAATGTATGGTACTTTACATGACAGAAGACATAAAATAACAAAATTAAAAAGGTTCATTTAAAATTTCAGATTGACTTTAAAAGATTTACATGTGACATTATTATATGTATTTTAGACTTACACTGCCAACCTCACTAAATGCTACAGCTTCTGCAGACACCTGTGTCATAACATGTCAAATAGTTAATGTTCACAGGGTTGCAGACATAAAGCCAGAGCAAGAGAGAGAGAGAGAGAGAGAGAGTGAGAGAGAGAGAGAGAGAGAGAGAGAGAGAGAGAAACGAAGGATAGACTGCCATGAAAAGTAGGGCCCCCAGCATTAAGATGTGGTTATTTTTGGGGCTGTGATTATTGAAGCGTCTTCTGACTCACCCCTGGCTTTTTCATTACCTTCTCCCCCAATCTCTACTGCCACACACACGCACAGCTGCCTGATGCTGCCGCCACTGCCTTTGATTTCAAATGCAGTCTCCTCACCGCAATAAAATATGCATAGTTAGCAGACGCAGGAAAAAAAGTATTGAAGTAAGAGTGTGTCGGGGTGAGAGAGAGACTAAATGTGCCTTAAGCTGGTTGTTTTCCTTTTTAGAAGGAGTGCAATATCCTGAAGGTTTGTAAGCAAGTTCACAAATACTAATATGCCTTAATGAGACTATGTGAGTGAAGTGAACAAGCTTTTACCGCATCCCTATGTGGTTTATTATTTAAAACAAAACTCTTGGCTGATATACATCAACAACTTGTAACTGTTTGCTAGTATTTTTAGCTCTTTGATGTATACATAGAACAGCTACCTGAATGATGCAAACTGAATGATATGTAGCACATGTTATAAGAATTTCCTACTTTCTGAAGTGTCTTGTCACACAATGATGTCTACTTTTTCTAAATTCACCGGTTATGAAATGCTGGTACAGGGACAAGTTAAGGCTAGGAACATTATACCAGCATTATACCAGAAAAAGGAGCATCCAGGAAAGTCCTAGAACTTTATGACATGGGGTCCAAGGCTCACCACTCAAACCAAACAAAACAGCAAGTAATCCAACTGTTCAAGAAATGTTTCTTTTTTAAGCATATGCAATGATTTTTGTGTTTTACCCTCTACAGTACACAGTATCTTAAAAAGATTTAGAGAACCCAGAAACCCTCTGTGTAAATAGTGTTGTCTGCTGGGCACAGCCATATGTCAGCAGTGTCCAGAAACACTTCTCTGGCTGAAGCTCATTGAAAATGGACTGATGCACAGTGGAAATGTGCATTGTGGTCTGATGAGTCAGTCTTTCTGAAGGTTTATGGAAATAATGGATGTTGTGTTCACTGGGCCAAAGATATTAAGACCATCAAGACTGTTCCCAATGTAAAGTTCAAAAGCCATCGCCTGCCTTGGTAAGAGCATGTATTAGTATCCATGGCATGGTAACTTGCATATATATCATTACTGTACAAAGAAAAACTTGTGATACATTTTTCTACATCATTTGAACAGTGGCCCTTTATATCCTCTAAAAGTTTCATGATGAATGAGAAATGCATAGAAATCACTTATAAAACCTCTGTATTTTACATTGAACCTTAAGAAGGGGTTTGTCTTCTCCTGTAAAGACAAACCCCTGTGCTATTTTGGACATAGCAACAGCAACCATATATATGTATATATAAAGTTTATATATAAATATAGCAGCAATGTGTTGCAGGCGTCATATTTGGAATTAAGACAAAAAAGTTCTTAAGAAAATTCACTTATTTCAGCTTTTGGTTTTTATTGGCATTTCATACACTGTCCCAAGATTTTTGAAATTGTGTTTGCACATGCTCATTTATTTTAAACAGGTCACGTTTTGCTTTGATTTGAATTTCCTTTATGGTATTTTTCTGAATTTCCACCCAAGCAGAAACTAAAAGTAATTGGGCTTCTGAATTCTACTACAACATTGTTTACATTACTTGGAATTAAATCCATCCTCCATTTGTTTCATTTTCAGTCAAAATGGGCTTAAGGTACACATCATTATTCGGTGTCAGAGAAAAAAACTGAAAGTTACAAAGAAGCTGGAAAAGAAACTAAATGTATATATTTTTTGTTTGTAGTGTGCCCAGACTCAATCAGCCTCTTTGTTTGATTTGTAGAGATTCTTGACAGTTACATATTGTTTCAGACCCAAAAGAAAGGTTTTGAGTTGTCTTTATCTGTTAGTGGTCTAACAGTGGTTATCCAAGTCTTACATTTTCTCTTTTGTTTCTGAGCTACATGTTTTGCCATTCCTGCTTTTTTCCACTTGTTTTTCATAAATGTTTCTCTTTTCAATGCAAAAGGACTATTTTACACCTGATATCCTCAGCAGTGTCTCCCGATTAACTGTGATTTTGACTGGAAGTCAAATGAATGAAGGGTGGTCTCTGACTTTTACACCGTACCATATGTTTAATACATGTGGTACATATGGTAAAGCCCAGTACAACCGTGTAAAAACAAGTGCATGTCTGGGTGTAGTTGCTGTCTTTAATGTTTTGTGTGGGAAAAGCCGCTCTGTGATGTGGCCGAGTTCTGTCACAGATCAGTTCAGGCTGTATGTGTTTCCTCCTGCTATGAAGCAGTTTGCGTAAGATGTTAATTGCTGCCCTTCTGGTGTTGATTGCTCAGTACGGATGTTGAGGTTTCTTCCACACACTGGAGGGCCTTTGTAATCTTAGTATCTGCAGCTGAAAGCATTACATGAAGTCTTTCTGACATATATTCCAGTTTAGATGATTTTCTGCGTACACGTGCTTGGGATTTTGTATGGTCTGTGACTTTGTGTCTGCAAGACAGCCAGAGGTACAATATGTGGAATTTCTATTTAAGAAAAGTTGTGGCAAATGGGACTGCGGAATAATGGGACAATAAACCTTCAAGGGGCCCAGTAACTAGGAGGGGCCTGAGAGATCAAGGCCTAGGATAGAAGATACTATTTTTCCAAGACTATTGCCAGCAGAAGTATGCACATTTGTATTTTTATTAATTTCAGTTGCAAGATGGTATAAGTTTGGAAGCTGTTAATATGCTGCTTGATGTTGTTTAACTGTAGTATTAAAAAATGTTTTGGCCTAAATCAGTATATAGCAGACATGTATGAGCAATATATTACCAAAAGAAAATATTTAAATATTAAATATCAGGATATTATTTTTTGTTGATACTGTATATTGGTTCTAAAAAACACTGTATCTATACACAGATTCCTGACATACAGTGAATCATTGTGTGTTGTGTTTAAACCTCTGACCACTAGGTGGCAGTGTTGTAATCCATTTTCAGCTCCCCCCAACATTAACAAGCAGCACAAGGGCGCAATGCTATTGCTACCTGCTCATATAGTGGTGTGTTTTAATAGTAGGATTTGAAGAATGGCAATATATCGCTTTGCTTGCAATATTGCTGTACATCAGGATATATTGAATCAAGATCGCTGTATTATGATACATATTGATACATACTTGCCAATACACAGCCCTACTTTTTTGCAGTTATCAACATTACATACAAAAACTCTTAAGACATAGGTTCTTTTTGGATAGTAAGTAAATTGGCTACACTTAAGTTGTAGACATTGCATTCCTTGGCTAACTCTAATCTTATGTAAGCTAAGTTCCTTCATCACCACTCTAAAGAAAGTGTTTAAGCTCCTCTATTTTTTTCTTACATTTCTTCTTGGTCAAAAATACTTTTTTGTCTTTGCTAATTAATGTCACTGGTATGTCCCTTTTGTAATCTTGTATCACAACGTAATACCTTTTTCCTGCCTCTAAAACATCTTATCGTTTGTGATTACGTCTCTGTATACCAGCAGGGAAAGTAATGTTATTATAGGTTTCACTTTTTCCCACTAATCGCCCTGTTTCAAGGAGTTGGCTTAGAATAGTGGAGAATCCAAATGCTTCTTAATGTCAAAAATGTTATACAGTGTAAATGTTTAATATAAAAAAGAAGCTAAATATGTCCCAATTAATTTTGTTTTGAGATTTTTGCTAAACGTCTGTTTGTCAAAAAGCTCCAGAGCCTGTCACAGCATAACAAAAATAACAAAAATAATTTCACAGGATTTTTATGGATTTGAATGCAGTGCAAGGCACCTTTTTCTGTGCTTGTGATTGTCTTTTTAGGATTTATGATGTGTTTTTTAATATAATGGAAATCATTCTAGTAGAAATTCCATGTTTTTCCACTATTTTTAAGGGGTGATAATAGGAACCAGGGGTTGCAGTGTCATCAGTGCAAATATAACTATGTAATTTATTGTCCAAAACCCACCAGTGAACCTACATGTATTTTTTATATACAGTTCATTATAAGTTTTTATATTATGTAATGTAAATGATGGTAAAATAGTGACAAATCAAAAAATGTGAGCAGGCCTGTAGGTGATTTTTGCTACATTGTGTGTTTTTATTCTATGTTTGACATGAGTACTGTTCTTTTCTGCATAAGGAAGTGTAGTTCTAAGAGGATGAACATGTTTATGGTAATCAGCTTGTAACTTTGGCTTGATATGGGGCTCAATCATTCAAATCTTTCAGGGGCCCATATATACCCTGTACAGCTGACTCCCAGTAGATGGCCTGGACATCCTGTGCTGATCTCTGAATGTGTCCTGTCGGGCCGTGGCCTACTTTACCGCCTGCCTGAGCTCTAGGGAGAGCGGGCCTGGACAGCCTGGGCACCACTGTTTGAAAGTGTGAAGGATAAACATGGCAGGAACACAATATCTCCGTACGCTGGCTCCAGGGGGGGCCTTAATGACGTGCGCACCACTGTGGTGCAGAGCGCTGAGCTGCTTCCTGTGTCCTCCTGTTCTGGAATTTTCCCTAACAGGCAGGATTTTTGGGTTCCTGCCGTTACCAGATGCCCAACTCATTTTTGGCTTGTGCCTGTATGTATGTGCAATTCTGCGTGTTGTCGACTGACGAGAAATATTAGGAAACTGTGTTTGAATCACCTGACAGATGGAAAACCCTGACTGACAGTATTCTAAGTAAACTAAGAGACTTAGATGTAGGGATATCAGAAGCCCAGTGAATCTGGTTAAAACATCAAAGTGTTTCCTTTCTTGGAAAGCAGCCTTCTGTTTATTGAAAAAAAGTGTCTCACTCAACCTGAAAAAATTATATTTATATGATAACAAGCAGTGTTATCTTGTCAGAAAGCTGGGGCATCAGTGTTCTCTCTCACTCTGAAACTACTCCAGTATCGCTCAATCCCACAAGCCAGACAGTAATTTTTTCTGATAAAATGTTTATTTAGTTTAGCCTTTCATAACAGCCATAGATTATATAGATTATATAGCAAAACGCTTCTTCTGCCTTGTGAGTGCGGAGCAAGTGGAGAGCGGGAAAAAGAACCCGGAGTGGAATTGGAGTAGACTGATTGCAGAAACATTTTGAGTGAGGAACGGAAATGTCTGCCATCTAACAACATCTTAAATACTTATTTGTAAATGTTCCAAGGCAAAACATCAGCAGTTAATATACTCAGAAGCTTATTATTCATATCATATTGGTTAAATGCTATTATTGCATATTATGATTCTATTGACCTGCATGATGTGTACGTTTTGAATGTTTTTCATATATTTTTTTATACATTTCATGCATATTTTTGGTGGCTTTTGAAACTGTTTTGTCAGGAAATTATAGAAGCTATGTTATAGCCCTGATCGAGAAGCATTTTCTGTGACTTGTGTTTTCTCAGTCCTCCCGTAACTGATTCATATGTGTGATGCAAAGTTAAGGTACAATTCTTCACTCATCTGCCACTTTTTGCCCATCGTTACAGGAAATAGTGTTCCCAAGACTAGAGAACTATAAAAATCATTCCCAGATTCCCAGAAAAAACTCCAGCAACACTGCTGTGCCTGTTCTACTTGATAACACACCACCACCACATCATTGCCGCTGCAGTGCTGAGAATGATCTACTACTTAAATAATAATAAGTCCTGTGGGGGTCCTGACCTTTGATTTATATAAACATAATAAATATAAATATAAAGAACATGTTCTAGCATGCTGCAGTCGGTTGGGGTTGGCCTCCGATTTGATAGCACCTGAATTAAGGAACCTGAAGAGGGAATAATGCTGAGGTCCTAACAGACTGAATACATGTAATAACTCGGCTACTTGATTATACACTATGATTTCATGACATTATAACAAGTCTAATGTGGAGAAATAGCTTTATGTTTTTGCAATAAAAGACATAACAGCCTGTATAGATTTGGTATTCTGTATCAATAAAGAAAAGGTGGGACCTCCAATAATAAAAGAGTGCCTGTGAGTGGCATTTTAGCAAGATTCTTTGTAAACCTCAAAGCATCATGGTTAGGATTAACTGTGTTTAAACATTGGTCATGTATCGCTGTGCCAGAGAAATGAAATAATCTCAGGGATAATCATTTTTTTAAAAAAAAGATAGAAAGGCAGGAAATCATTGCTTGTTCAGTTTTAGGATGCTGTTTTTGTGTGGATGCGCTCTTAGAGCCGATTAGATCAAATCCCCAGGTGAAGCATCTTATAGGTTGAGCTTCATGGGTTTCCACCAATCAAGCCCAGGCTAAATGACCTAATCCGGCCTTTGTCCCAGTCTGGCTCCACCCCCTCTTGCACGATAGCTTACTTTAGCTTTGCTTTTGCTGAGTTCCCAGCAGGCCTTGCAGCTGTTTTTTAAGCCAGGGAGGTGGCAGGAGAATGAGGATGGACATACTTGCTTGGACACACAGTGAAGTGGATGATTATAAAGTACAGGGACTCATAAGAAGGCTTCTGCTTTAAACGTTTCATTGGACAGAGTCGGTGAGCAGATTCTACCGAAAGGTCTTTTTATTCAATTGGAATTTTAGTCAATTTAGATGTGATCAATATACTGATTGTTTGACTGGTGAACACTGCCAAATGTGTACCTTTTAATGTTTGGTCACCCTTGGTCAGATGACATGGTTTGTTAATCTTCTAAGACAGTTTTTCTAAAATGTTGAAGTAAATAAGTAGATATTAGCTGAAAATAAGGCATGTTTGAATTTTCTGTAGAAGATGTGTTAATTTATTTTTATCACCAAAGTATTTCATTTAACCAGGGGTGTTCAAACTTTTGCATGCAACTATATATTGGCTTGAGGAGTAGTCTGGTGTCGTGCATGGCGGTTGTTCCATTTTTGCTTCAGTTCCGTGTTCTCTTGCCATTGTCACCCACACTTCTAAATTAAACTCGATGCGCTTTTTCACATCGCCCCCACACCTTGTGAGAAATTTATTTCCCGTGTATGTGCCCCACTTTTTTCCCCACCACCCCCTGAGCATTGCTTAAACTACAGAAACTGAAATGAGTGGAAGATTTTGGGGTGTATGATGTTTGGTGCCTGATGTTTGCTTCTGAAACGATGATGCTAATGTAGTTAACAAGATACATTAACGATCACCTTTCAATTAGCATCTTGTAAACTAATCTCCAATCTTAAATAGACTGGCTAATGTGATTTTTGGAACTCTATTATATACTGGGGTCATGGAATGACATGCATTTTTGTCTATTATATTCCTGTTATATAATTGAATAAATACATAATATATGCCACAGCACCTTGTTTATGAGAATACATCTTTAGAGAATAAAAACAAAGTTCATTTTAGACCTTCAAAGTCTGAACAGCTCAGTAATTTTTAAGTCAGGATGTACAACTCATGAAAACATATTAAATCGTGCTATTATTAGCATAATGTTGAAAAAAAGTGTATAATTTCTACTGGAAATAGAGAAAGTTTGTGTGTTTGATCCATTTATCATGAAATTTTAAATAATTAAGTATCATTAAACTATAAAAGGGCAGCTGTCGTTTTCAAACCAAGTTAAAAAATTAAAATTGACACAAAACGTACAAAATAACGTTTAATAGATAAAATCAACCTGCAGTTGTGCTATTTGACAGTTGCTGGGTGTTAATATTAATAATATTGTGTTAAATGAATTAATACCATTGTAAAACATATGTAACAAAATGTCATAAATCGTTTACTGGAGTAAAATTAATACTTATGAATGGGACCAGCAAGAAGCATGACAACCAACTCAAATTTATTAATTACGGTGACATATATCAAGCAAAGACCTGTTCCTCCTCTTCTGCTCCTGTGATGAACAACAGATGTATCTACACTGCTGGATATGGGGCAGATGCAGTGGAGAGTTATTTGATGCACCACTGGGAAAATCTCATTTAGATGTGCACAAGTGGTTCTTTTTTGTAATTCGCGGCTAACCAGGTCAGCACTTGACTCTGCAGAGAACACTTAAGCTCGATGTCTGTGCGTGTGTGTTTATCTGTATTACGCTGACCTTATTCCCTGAAAGAGAAAATGAGAAAGATAGACGTAGCATGCTAATGAGGGGGGGAATGTAAGAATTAGGGTTGAAGAGAGATAAATAATTGCATGTAGTGCTATTTGGGCTTAATATACAGAAGCTTCCTCTCTTTGTGTAAACATGTCCAGTCTGATTCAAGCAGACTTGCGTTGTGTATCTGAAAAAGGCATTGTGGAGTTGTAAGTGATTTAGACTAAAATATTTTTGATTTGACGGACCCCGTGCCTTAATACCGTTTATTGAAACAAATGAATAAAACAAAGCTTTAAATTTCTGTGATTGTCCTTTTTAGGGCTGGGGTGACACAACGGCGTAATTGAGGTAACCATTTAAGAAATTCCGTTGATTAGCATAACGTGCGTCGATGCGTTGCAAAGATGGCCGCGCCTACTGAAAGCATGGATTTATCCGGAGTGCAAGCTAAAGCTACAAAAATCATTTGCGTGCATCTAAAGCTGTGGGAGTGTTTCACACAGAAACACAACAGTGTGGTGCTCAGTCAGCTCTGCACAGTGGAGATGATCACAACAGTACAACTGCTATACACGAGCACTTGAAGCTCGAACATCCTATAGCGCTTTATCAACACAGCAGCAAGACAACACCTGTTTACCTGTTTTTATTATCTTAGCAGATTATTTTAAGATTAACACATGTAACATGTTTCTTTCAGTAGTAGTTACTAGTAGTAGTCCAGTGTAGAACCTAAGACTGTTCCCGATACTGCGGGTGCTTTAAAACACACATAGCTGCTTCTCAAACAGCTCTCTGCCAAAAAATATATAGTCCGCAGACTGTCTGATTTCTTGTCTGTGAGGTGTGTAGGGTATGCGTTATTCATGCTTCCAGTTGGAGTGTTTTATATTTATAGATCATGTGCATTTAAGGTACCCTTTAAGTCTAGAATGGCTATGCATATTTCTCGTGCTTCTGAGCCCCCCACAGCACAGGATCATCAATTACACAGCCCCTTGTGTTCTTGTAACAACAAATTACACACACATATTATATATATATATATATATATATATATATATATATATATATATATATATATAGTGTGTGTATGTGTGCACAAAATCATCCATTGGTTACAAATCCATAACACAATAATAAAAAAATTAATTCCTAACACACTCACATTAGATTAATCTAAAAATTAGTCGTTAGATTATTCGACTAATCAGAAAAAATGAATAGTGAGATTAATCGGTTAAGAAATTAACCATTAGGTCTAGCTAAAGTCCTGTTAGTGACAAATTGAAAATTCATATTTTACTGTAATTAAGATATAAGGGTGCATCACATTAATCACTGCATGCATGTCCCCCTGACTCTCCTACACTGTAGGAGGCAGTATTTCACACTTCCAGTGACACTCAGTAACACTTGTTATTTCCCATCAGATATGACACTGCAAGCATAGACAGGTCACAATATCTTCAGGTAATTCCACTTGTCAGCTCACCTGAAGTTCTGACACAGTGTTGAAGCCGGTGGCTCCATTGTGTGGAATTTTCAAATATCATTTTAAACCTGTGGCTAATTTTGAGGTATCAAAAACATCTGATTATCAAAACAGTTTACATCCCTGTGGAGTATAGTGTTATTCAAAACAGTCGCAATGCATTTAGTCTGAAGTTCAAGTTTGAGAGGTATGAGTTTTGAATCAGAAATGTGTATCGGACTGTAACCAGTTTGGAGGAAAAAGCCATATAAACAGTAAATCTCCTGGCTCTGCTGTAGCTGATTACAAAACACTGGGAAAAAAAAACTTTATAATCATGATTTGCTTAATGTACGATTCTGTGAAGGCAGCATGACTTTGAGTGTATGCTTGTTTTTTGCAGGGACAGGTGGTCTGGCCCATGTTTCGAACATTCAGGACTATCTGCTCTCTGGAGTGGACTAAAATGTAGCTGTGTGATGTAATGCTTTAGCCTGCCAACTCTGCGTGTATGTGTGTGTGAGAGAACTGCTCTGGTGGAGGATCGTGAAAGGAAAGGTGAAAAACAGGGCCAAGAGAGATCAGAGAGAAGAGGGGGGAAAATAAGGGATTGAGAGTGAAAGAGAGAGAGTTAGGATGGATTAGTATGTGTTTGCCGGCCTCCTTTTGAGAATTTCGTAACAGAATATGTTGAGGGAGTTCTGTCCCTGCAGGCAGGCTGAGAGCACTTACCAAAGCAGTTTACACTCACTCTAATACACATACACAGTGTTGCACCTCTTGCTGACATATTCCTTCCAGTCAACACACACACACGCTTATCATGCAGACTGACAGAAACCAAGAGTGCACACACACGCACACACACTCACGTCATTCTGCTGTGACAGCGCTTTAGATTTGTGAATGGAGCGAGGCTCAGGGTCCAGCATCTCCTGAATAATGCATGAGACAACACTACATGCGCTCTCACACACACAAACACACACACTGATCTGTCAGATTTGATTCCGGTTGCAGTCCAACGAGCGCTTCGCACATCCCAAAGTCCAGCTTGCAGAAAAATAAGATCTGTCAGGAATTGCATCAGTTATAGAAAAATCACCTGCGTTAGAGTATATGTACTATTGTTATGCCCAAGAAGCTGTTATATACATATTATAGGTGCACCCCTAAACCTCTACACCCATTAAGTTTCTAAACCAAACCCCTTTCAGCACTACTCTGCCTGCTCTCTCTTTCTATGTTCAAGAATAAAAAAAAAGCTCCCTTTATACCTTAAACAATTACAATATTCTGTCTGTAGGTCACCTCAGCACCAGTGACTCGGCTCGGTTTATTCTCTGAACCTGCGTCAGTGCAGTGTCAGTGAGTTGGAATTTCTGGTGGTTTATCCTTAACTCTATGCTTACATTAACCTTCTGCTGAATGGATATAATATTATTAATATAGAAGCCTTACAGACAAATACTCAGGTCTACCATCAATAAGGTCTCAGTTATGGTGCAGCGTTTAGGCCTTCTCACTGTGTTAGATAACACTAACTTCCAACAAACATGGTTTAATGCTGAGCTAATATGGCATATGTTAAAAGCCCTGCATACAAATACAAAATAAGAGGAGGCTTTTTAGTATTTAAAATGTAATAAGTTGTGTTTGCAGTCTTGTTCTGCGAAATTAAACATACATGTAATTCATTTTGTAAATAATTATATAATGAATTATAATAAATTGTGTACTACAAATAATTGAACATAAACATAAATGTAAATGTAAAATATTGCAAAACGGTATTAAATAATAAGAGGCTGTAATTAACATTGGCCTTTCAGAGAAAGTTGAGTCCTGTCTGAGAACACCATTTAATAATTCTCTTTATTATTACAAATTAATCCGAGTAAACAGTTTGTTCTGCCAGAAGAGATCAGTGGAGGCTCTAGTTCCCAGGCAGCAGCAGACCTTTAAATGAGGACATGAACATATAATACCACATGCATTTATATACTTTTCCTTTTTTGTCTGGTAATCATAAACATATACCCCAGCTTTTGTTATGACTGCAGTGATGATACTAATTCTGAGAATATAAGTCCCTACCAAAAAACACAGATATTTAAAGCTTGGAAGACATTTAAATAAAATATTCTTTGTTTTATGTGTTGCAGCTTCCTTTAGTAATGAATGAGCCTATCTGCCAAGTTGATCAGTCTAGTTCTAGTTTACGAAAATAAGTTCAAAACCCCCGTTCCTAAATTTACTACACACTAATGCCTGCTCTTATCTACGATTGTACTCATTGGTATATGTAGGCATAATTTTTTTTCTCTTTTTTTTGGCCCACCACCAAAAAATCAGAGAACTAATAGAACTTTATTATTTATTTACTTATTTACGTTCTCATTCTTAAGCTATGTAACATTTTGGTAAGGGCTGCGGGGGAGAGGGAGCTGAGGGGGAAAGGGGACTGAGGGGGAGAGGGGGAGAGGAATAGATGGTGGACACATACAAAATGCAAAAAATAGAGAATATACTACTAATAATAAAAAATCCCCCCAAAAAACAACACAGATGTAAATTAAAAGTGTGAATTCATGTACAAGGCAGGAAACCAAAAGAGAAAAAAAATAATTTTGGTGAAACTAAATTATTTGTACTGTCACCTTTTTACATTATTTTTCTTTTTTTTTTATTTGTGTGTGCGTGTGTGTGTGTGTGTTTGTCTGTGTGTGCATGGGTGTGCTGGGTTTGTTGTGTTTGTTGAGGGATGAAAGATGTTCCATTGATACATAGTCTGTAAGCAGATTTTTCCAGTGTGTTATGCTAATGGATTTTCTTGATTTCCAGTTCTTCAAAATGATTTTCTTGGCAATGTCTAATGTTATAAGCAGAATTTTAGTGTTTTCCTTTGGTTTTTTTTTAAGTTTTTTCCTTTGTTAGATTGGTTGCTGAAGTGTCTCCTAACAAGCAGAGTGATGGGGATGGTGGGATTGGTTAATTGAGTAGTTAATATTAATACAGACACATTAATACAGAATACACATGTTTAAGTTTGTGTTTATTTTACAACAACTGCAAAGTCAGCTCAACCAACCAAATCTGGATCTATCCAACATTAATTCTGGTAACATCTAATAGTATGTCATGTTTATGCAATTTTTTGGCATTTCACATGCCTACAAACTATTCAGTAAGAGCTTTATTTAAAACTTGCAGTTAAATCTTCCTTTTACTTACTGTTATATTAGTTCTGCTTGTATAATAAACTTAATAACATGAAGGTCATAACATCTGAAACATGCAAATGACACTGAAATCATGTTCAGACACTATGGATAGTTAATATTTTTATTTATGTGAAAACTGTGGAACAGTTGGGTATAGTTGATGCTTTCAATTAATGAAATAGTTATTAAAAGCCTAGTAACTGTAGCATACTAAACAACATTTGTTACCATAACTCTCTTCTTTCAAGCAAGTACTACTGCTAATAATAACAAATAATCAATTTAACCATATTTTAATTTATTTTTATGCTACTCTTTTAAAGGCATGTAGCTGATTTACATCATACTTGCACTCCTTAACTGTACAGATCATTTAACACTTTGATTTGAGTAGCTTTATGCTTTATCCAACTGTTCATCCTTTATGAAATAGAAGGGGTTTAATTGAGCTAATTCAAATGTATGATTACAACAGATGCTGGTTGCACCTGGAGCATGCTTTTGAACTGTATGTGGGTCAAACAGGTGTAATACTCAAGAGGGAGAGAAAGAGAGAGAGAGAGGGGAAATCTCAAATGTGAAAAGAGTAGACATGTATCCCCTTCTGCTTAATGGAATCACAATTGGATGTGAACCCTCAAGGACTGAGATATGTTGTGCTAGGGTTGGGGAGTATGGCAATATTTGTCATTCCCATGATAAATTACATAACTTCCTTTTTAAATGTGTGCCTGTAGCGCTTCAATATGTCCATCAGATCAGCTGTTTTTCTAGTATAGGTTTATAGTAAAAGCCTTGTTATTTAAAGCCGTAATGAACCTGATAACACTGCAGACTAAAAATGCCATTGCAGTAAATGACTATGCATAACAGATGAAATATTGGCAAACAAATGATTTATGTTATGCTAAGAGTTTTGTGCAAGGTTTTCTTGGCCTGAAATTTCCATCTAAACTTTACCCTGTTTTTTTTTTTTGGTCTGACAGGAAAAGAAGCCCATCAGCATCCAGGGACCCGAACCAAAAGTACGACCAAAGGGAGGAACGGGCTGAGCCCTCACAATATGCCCCAGGGGAGGCTGGCATGCCGCGATCACCATCCGACTACGGGGCCGGGGAGCGACAGCGGCGTGGAGGTTATGGACCATATGAGGATGCGGAATCGGCACGAGGTGCATACCGAGCACGGCGTGGTGGATGGCACTCCCAGGAGGAGTACCCACCTGAACCAGGATTCATCCCTGATGGTCCACTGCTGAGCGAGCATGAGCTGCAGAGGCAGCGGCAGGAGGAGTACCAGACCCGCTACCGCAGTGATCCCAACCTGGCCCGTTACCCAGTCAAACCGCAGCCATACGAGGAGCAGATGCGGATGCATGCCGAAATGTCCCGCTTCCGGCATGAACGCCGCCATAGCGACGTCTCACTGGCCTACACGGAGATGGATGATCGCTTGGGACCCCCTCTTAGGCCTCATTTCCCACCTGATCCTGGTCACCCTCACCACGCCCACCGGACATCCAACCACAGCCCGCCAACAGGGGCTGGACCTATCGGGCTGGAACCACCACTGTTGAGGCGGAGTCAGCAGCATCTGGAACCTGGCTCGGCCATGCGCAAGAGCAAGCGGGAGAAAATGGAGAGCATGTTGCGCAACGACTCTCTCAGCTCTGACCAGTCTGAGTCTGTGCGGCCGCCACCACCCAAACCGCACAAAAGCAAGCGAGGGGGAAAGATGAGGCAGGTGTCTCTCAGCAGCTCAGAGGAAGAACTGGCTACAACGCCAGAATACACCAGCTGCGAGGATGTGGAAATCGAGAGCGAGTCGGTCAGCGAGAAAGGTAAGGTAGAAGTTAAAACTTGACACATGCTGACAAGTCCTGTTGGATTATCTGGAAACTTACTATATGCAGGTTCTTTCTGTGCTCGATTTTTATTTGCAAAGCTGTTGTAAATTTTGGTAGCGTTCATGTCTTAAAAGAACGCTGTAATCTAAGGTTACATTCACATTACCAGTATCCAATTTCTGGCCCTGCGACAAACGTTGAGATTAGAATTTGGGCGGCATTCTTTTCATTGCGCGTGCACCATCATTCAGCGTTAACACAGCTGCAGTGCCCATCCTGAAGTTAAAGTCAGTAAAAAGTGAAAAAAAGCAAAGCATTTCACTTGATTTCATCTTCAACTGACTTTAATAGTAACAGCCGAGAGTTGCTCAGAGCTAATTATCTTTACAGAGGTGGCTTCTTCTGCTGGTTTGTTTCTTGTTCATGGTGCACGTGATTCAATCAGGTGATACCACTGGTGGTTTCATGATGCCGGTTTGTTCACATTAGTGACAGATTTGATTCGCTTACCTGCATGAACGTCAGCCATCATGTTAAACAGATCAACTCTGGGCAAAACCGTATTTGAGCAATGAGGCTTGTAATGTGAATGTAGCCTAAAATATCATGATAATATTATTGAATTCCCTCTTTGCTGGAACTGTTTTTAGCCATATTAATAGTACTGGGAGATGTATTATTGTCTAGTATAGACATTGTATATACTCTTATACTATATTTTTGTGCAATATATTTGAGTGTTAAATGTTAATACACACTACCGTTCAAAGGGATTCACTTGCCATATGAACAGTTTTTGTTGTACACGTTAAACACACATTAAAATGATGGGGCCATAAAATTGCCCACTGCCTCTGCTGTACGTTTTCAGATTTATCATCTGATAATTTTTTTTTTTAAGTATTCAAGTTGGCATTTGAATTATGAAAATTAAGAAAATATAACACATCTGTAACAGAATTCCAGGGAGATTCCACTATGGCAGCGCTTGTTTTTGTAGTCTGCAGTGCATGTGAACATGGCTTTGGAAATCAATTGCAGTCCATAAAGGGGCACTATGAACACGCAGTCAGCTTAAACACACACCAGAAGGAGCTTGTGGAATATGGTTGCAGTAACTTAAAACTTAAAACTAAAAATCGTTTATAAATGATGCTGGGGTATTTAGTAACATATATATATATATATATATATATATATATATATATATATATATATATATATATATATATATATATATATATATGTTAATAATGTTGACATTAAAACAGTTACTGTTCAAAAACAGCTATATAAATAGAATAGAAAGTATTTCTTAAAATAGGAAGTATGTCTAAATGGCAGCAGACTGTGTGTATTGGTTGGGGGGTTGATATATTCATAACCATGTAGCTAAAAAATATAATTTCCAGGTCTAGACAGGTGCCACAGTAGTTCCCCCTAGACATGTCTCTTTTCCCTAGTGTTCTAATTATTACTAACTAATTATTACCTGTGAAAACATTGATTCCAAACTTTTGAACGGTAGTGTGCAGAACTGTCAGTGGTCAGGCCCACAAAATGTTCTCCATGTTATATGATGCTTAACTTTCTTGCACTTCAGCAGTATAAATGTTCTGCGCTGGGATGCTCTGAGTGTGGGTGTGTGTTTGAGAAGGTACACTGGAGTGTGTGCGTATGCCCTTAAGCAGAGTGTGTGTGTTCTCATTACTGTTTGCCCTCATGTCCCTTTTCCTGTCTGTGGGTGTGTATGTAGGTGTGTATGTATTTTTGTGTGTTTATGTGTGTCTCAGGCTGACATAGCTGCCCTCTAGTTTTGCCCGTCCTCCTTCAGCACCCTGGCTGGCTCTGATCTCTAGGTTTATTCTGCTTTAATGGACTCTGTTACATAACAAAGGAAAAGAAAAATGAGAAGAGAATGAGGGTGAAATGAGCGAGAGACGCTTGTTGAGAGATAGAGTGACTGTAAGCGTTTGCTGTATACTGCTAATAAAAAGGGATTGTTCCCATGTGATGAAGCATTCCAGTGACATTACTGTTTGAGAGACAGGCAGCTAGTGGGGTCTTTATGCCCCTGAGTTGTGTCATCACCACTTTAGATTAATTAAAGAAGTTGTAGCAAAGGTAATTAAAATTTGTAGGGTAATTACATTGTTCCCCATCAGGATTCACCCACAGACCCCTGAGCAGACATAGAAGAAATGTTATTCTCGGTCGGCTGTGTTTTCTATAATGCTGATTACAATCTTATTGTAAGAAGGTTTTGGGAGAGTAGATGTTGCTAGAGCACAGTTTCATGACACTTAGGTGGCGTCTTCCACTACTTGCTGGAAAATTTGTTGATGTGTGCAAGTGAGCAATTTTTTTTGGTGTGTATAAGCCAAAATGTAAAAACTACTACCTTAATTTAACCTCTATATGGCCTAAGTTACGTAGTCATCTATCCTAATTTTTTAACTCCCAGGTCATACTGAAGTGCTCGGTGGCACTGTCATAGGACAGCACCTTTATTTAGTCAATAAAATTTCTACCCTGCTAGATCTGCCCCGGCCAACTGTAAGTGCTTTTATTTTGGAATGGAAACAGTTCAGCCACTAAGGAGCAGACCACATCGACTCACAAAGTGGAACTGCCAAGTGCTAAAGCACAGGGTGCATACAAATTGTCTGTCGTCTGTTACATCACCCACTACAGGGTTTAAGTCTGCCTCTGGAAGAACTGTGTTGGGAGCTTCGTAAAAATAGGCCTACATGGTTGAGCAGCTGCGCACAAGCCATTGTGTGCAATACCATGTATCAGCGGGAGTAATGGGCTCTAGAAAACCGCACTGGGCTCTAGAATCGCCATCTCTGTAGTGATGAATTACTCTTCATTATCTGGTAGTCTAATGTATAACGGTAAAGTTTAGTGTAGAAGGGATAAAGACGGGGGGTATGGGTTAAGGGTTTGGGCCGTTACCTCCAGTTGAAGGGTTAGTGTTATTTGTTATGTATGGGAACACAGGAAGATGCTTGTCTGTGTTTGAAAGTGTGTATAGTACACTTTGCGTACTTCCAAACACAAGGGTCTAAACATGTTAAAGACGTACTCTAGTTGTTAGTTAGGTCAAGAAACAGAAAATATATTTATCTGACACACATGCTTGTATGTCGTCCACAGAGGATAAAATGCCTATTATAGAAGGCAACACTTATGAGCAGTGTTGTACTGGATAGCATATGTTACTCGTTCAACACTAAAACTACCAATTTCACTTAGATTTTTTTAAATAGCACTTGCTCTTTTGTTCTGTTCTATTTTGATCTCTTTTTCTATTAACATCAGTGCACCAAATTATCACATCGGCAGTAAGAGAAAACCTCTTTTTTTGTTAGCCGGACTTTTTCGTTCAGCCCAATTCAAGAGTTCAAATATTTGGACAAGCTTTAGCCTGCCTACTTTTGGCCTGAATGTGGAGTAAACATGAACGTGTTTACTGGTAGACATCTAAGTGACAGCAGCCTCCCTGTGTGTGACATTCAAAGAAGAAGAGGGGGACAGAGGCTGACGACAGCAGAGACAGATGAGGCAGGGTGGTTGGTAGAGTGCAAAGTGGAGGAGGATGAGACAGCGAAGGAGAGAGAGAGATACAGAGACAGAGGTTCAGTCATCTTTCCTTATATAACTGTTCTGAGCACAAAGGGGAGAACGCAGCCCTACATTATTGATGCCCAAGATTTCCAGGTTCTAATGCCGGCTCTGACAACAGCGAGGAGGAACGGCAGCTTCCTCTGAAGGTCAGGTGCTTTTTTTTCCCTGTAGGAAGAGAGGGAAAACACTTCAGCCCAGATAAAGCCACCTGTCCTGCTGCCTTTATCAGACATGAGAGCTGAGAGGTGTTGCACAGAGACCTGAAAACCATTTAAGACTCAAGTACTTAGCTTTTGTACTACTTCACAAGCGAGTTATAAGTTAAGAATAGTTCATGTGATTTTTTGATTTTTTTGCAAGTAATTGAGGCTGGTAGCCTTTGATAAGCCTCAAAACGCATTTTGATGAAGGTAATTTTAACAGAATTTGCTGGTGTAGATAGATAGATAGATAGATAGACAGACAGACAGACAGACAGACAGACAGACAGACAGACAGATAGATAGATAGATAGATAGATAGATAGATAGAATATAACATAAAATGAATATAGTATATACAAAATAGAAATAGAAAAAGTCTCACAGTATGTATAAGTACTGACAGTAGTGCAGTTAACCAGTGTAAACAGTGTAGACCACTTCAGTAGTGCAAATACGCAGTTATGCAGTCGGCAGTGCAAATATGCAATAAAAAACAATGATCGTTACATGTATAGACTATATATATGTAGTTAACAGTATAGTATATATAAAAAATAAATATATAATATGATACAGTCTGATAACTGTATGTTATATATAGAGGTCCAGGGTATAACAGTGTCTGATAGCTGATGTAGGGTCTATGTTTCACCTGACACAAACACACCCACACTGTGTGCTCTATCGGAGAGAGAGTTGCTCACTTTGGTTGATGCAGAGCGTGGTTTTGACCATGGTTTTGATGATTAATTAAATGATGTTACTAACTGACTGGAATTTTACTGCAGTAAAACCAATAACCATTTCACTAAAAGTCCACAGTAAGGCATACATGCAGGTTGAGGGGTTTTACAGGTGGCTGTTGTCTTGTAGTATTTGTTAGCAATGGTAGCTTTGTAGCTCCTACATAAATTTACTCTTGTGCATCACTCTTGTGACTGCTATGGATAGTGCTTATGTATGCATGACCCAAGATTAGGCCCACCCATTTTTTTACAATGAGAGAAGAATTTTGCTAAATTTCTAAAAAGTCATTCAATGGCTAAAGTTATATACTGGCTGTCTTTCGTACATATGTACTCTGCGAACTTCAATTCCTTGGGGCTTTAAAGACTTGCTTGCGCTTGGATGTGAGCAATTTTCCTAGTTGTGACCGCTCCACAATGTTTGTCTCGTGTGTTTCACTGCATTTCAGTTTGAAGAAAACTCTAAATGTGTTTAGCCTTTGTTATATAATGGGCTGATCTTGTGTTCTCAGCTTTAGAGATTTGAAAAGCAGTGCTTTGGTGTATTTAGGCCAAAAAAGTTAATAGAATGTACGTGAGCACTGCAATGGGTCTTTGTTTTGTAGTGTCAGTCTGTTTTATTTTCAGCTTCCCACTATCTAACTGGATGTAGTGTGTATTGAAGAGAGAAAATTGTAACTTGCGTAAGCTGCCTGACACAGCTATGCTGCAGCTCTAAGGAATGCTGGGACAGTGGTGGGTGCTTTGCAGGAAGTTTAATAAGCTGTAGTCATGTGCGGCGAATGAGCTATGATTTAGTGCCTTGTCCCTCGCTCTCTTTTTTCCTCCATATCGATCAGAGGATGTGTAGACGGAACAGGAGAAACTGTGAAAAAGCTGCAGAAGGAGCAAAGCGGAGGGTGAATGCAGACACGGCTCATTAGGATGGTCCACTAAGGCTGTGGCTTTGTTGCCACTGTTGCACAGAGAGCCAAATAAGGGGCAGTGAAAGTTTGGCTTTTTGGTATTAGGATCAAGCCTGTGTCTTAACTTTTGCCTTAACTTTAGCTTTTTTATGACAACTGAGAAAACAGGCCTAGTGTAGGCATCAAATATAATGTGGGGGCAAATATATTCACTGAACCTCCTTCGACAAACGTTCTTAAAAAGAGAATCTTGACATTCACCAATGTTTTCCTATTTGGGTTTTTTTCTTGGGTAACTTTCTCTTAAGAAAAAAAATGAAGAAGATATTGAGGAATGAGGCCTATTGTTCCTAAATGAGAGATTATTATTATTATTATTTGGCCACAGAGAGTAATTACAGCCGTTAGTTTACTACAGGCATGCTTGTCCCTAGTTGTATTTATGTAGAATCTTAACATAAAATTAATGGCTATTTTTGAAAAGTAGTTAAAGAAAACAGGATGGTGTCTTTGGTTTGTCAACTGAATTGCCAAAAACACAATGGATTTAACTGCGTCCTAGATAAAGACAGTGGCCATATGTTTGTTTTCTGGATAACTAATAGAAATAATAGGGCCAGAAAATGTGCCTGCAAGTAATAATTTGAACATCAAACTGCATTAGGTTGTTTAGTATTTCTGTATGTTTTTGTACTTTTGTTCATTTCTATAGACAACAGAATAATATGGCAGTCCATTCTGTATTTGGTAATTTAGCTGACATACTAATATACCTGGAAAAATTCCAATCTAAGCAAATACGCCATCCTCTCTTCTGTAGTCACAGAAAGAAAAGTCGATCATAGGTTCTACTGTAGTAAACTATGTGAATGCACACTTCACCAAATTTAGTAGATCTGAGATCTTCAAATCGTTATTGAAGGCACATTTTTGTCCCCATCATTTTCAGTGGCTGCTTTTCCAGAAAACAAACATTTGGGCATTCTCTTTATCTAGGACACACTTTGATGCATTGTGTTTTTGTTCAGTTGATATATGAATATACTTGAAAAATAACAAGCCAAGCAAAGCATTGTATGGATACAGATATATATATATATATATATATATATATATATATATATATATATATATATATATATATATATATATATATATATATATATATATTCAAGGATCTAACATGTGTCCCAAATTTTAGAAGTTAAAATTATTTTTTTTCAGTGGCAAAGATATAAATAAAGTCAGTAAGTTGTTTGATGCTCTCAAATCAGAATTGTTTAAAGTTTACAGTTAATATATGGAAGGAACAGGATGTCTAAATGCCTCTAACTTTATATATTTATATATAAGTTAATAGATTTTATTGTTTGCTAAATATGGTTTTACTTAAGACCCATTTAGGTTTTAGTTGTTTTTATTCTGTTTTTATTCAGCTTTGTATATATTTGCAAAATAATTAAACTTGACTTGAATTTTACATGATTTTAAAATGAACAGGTTTGTCCCCCCTCATTGTTCCGCTCTCCACCACGTGGTGTAAACCAGACACAGTTCATCGTTATTGGCAAAGTTATTTTTGGTCCAGACGTTCGGAGGGCTGTATCAATACTCAATTTATTAACGTGCACAATGTTTCGTTTGTCTTTCGCTCTCCTCCTGTGTCCGTCTTTTCCCCCCCGCCGCCCATAGTAAAAACAGTGTCAATAATTAATGATCCAATTAATAGTTTACACTGGGTTTTTATTGAGTTGTCAGGGTGATGGAGAGCCTGGAGACTGTAGCCTCAGACCTGTGCAAAAGCCTGATTCAGCAATTCCGCCTCCTGCTGAGAGGGGGCGAGAGAGAGAGAGGGAGGGAGGGAGGGAGGGAGGAAAAGAGAGAAAGAGAGAGGAGCGAGAGAGTGAGAGGGAGAGATAGGAAATCATGAGAGAGAGGGAGAGAGTTGGAACCAGAGAGAGGCCCCAAAGCTGAAGTGCTAAGAGCGCTGATGCTTAGCTTTTCCCTGTGCCAAGCAAAAGGAAGCAGCAGAGAGTGAAAAGCAAAGTCTCCAAAGGTAACCAGAGCAACACTGATTTCTGGAAAATAGGGAGGGAGAGAGAAGCTACTGAATTCTGTTTTTTTATAACAGTTTTGAGAAACAGTCTTTAAAATTATGCAAAGTGATATAGGTTCTTGTTAATATATTGGAGCAATCATGTATCATTATGTTATCTAGCTAATATATCAAACTATTCATTAGTGATTATAGTCAAAATATATAGTCAAAACCATATTTTTTAATGCTTCTTAATACTTTTTGTTTTTGTTGGCTATGCAAATTCTTAATGTTTCCTTAGCAGAGATCATTACACCACACTCTGTGAGGAATAGGTCAGAAACGAGCTTGGAGCTTATAAAGATGCTTAGCCTGTGCACTGGCAGTGAGTTGCTGAAACATAAGAATTAATATGTTCTGTTCTGTTTTATTGTGACAGAGTGCACCTTGCTATATATTCCAATAGAGCCAGTTAATTAGAGCCAGTGTAGGAAGATCCAGTTAATTACAGCCAGTGTAGGAAGATCCAGTTACTTACAGCCAGTGTAGGAAGAGCCAGTTACTTACAGCCAGTGTAGGAAGATCCAGTTACTTACAGCCAGTGTAGGAAGATCCAGTTACTTACAGCCAGTGTAGGAAGAGCCAGTTACTTACAGCCAGTGTAGGAAGATCCAGTTACTTACAGCCAGTGTAGGAAGAGCCAGTTAATTACAGCCAGTGTAGGAAGATCCAGTTACTTACAGCCAGTGTAGGAAGATCCTGTTACTTACAGCCAGTGTAGGAAGATCCAGTTACAGCCAGTGTAGAAAGAGCCAGTTACTTACAGCCAGTGTAGGAAGAGCCAGTTACTTACAGCCAGTGTAGGAAGAGCCAGTTACTTACAGCCAGTGTAGGAAGAGCCAGTTAATTACAGCCAGTGTAGAAAGAGCCAGTTACTTACAGCCAGTGTAGAAAGATCCAGTTACTTACAGCCAGTGTAGGAAGAGCCAGTTAATTACAGCCAGTGTAGGAAGAGCCAGTTACTTACAGCCAGTGTAGGAAGATCCAGTTACTTACAGCCAGTGTAGGAAGATCCAGTTACTTACAGCCAGTGTAGGAAGAGCCAGTTAATTACAGCCAGTGTAGGAAGAGCCAGTTAATTACAGCCAGTGTAGGAAGATCCTGTTACTTACAGCCAGTGTAGGAAGATCCTGTTACTTACAGCCAGTGTAGGAAGATCCAGTTACTTACAGCCAGTGTAGAAAGAGCCAGTTACTTACAGCCAGTGTAGGAAGAGCCAGTTACTTACAGCCAGTGTAGGAAGAGCCAGTTAATTACAGCCAGTGTAGAAAGAGCCAGTTACTTACAGCCAGTGTAGAAAGATCCAGTTACTTACAGCCAGTGTAGGAAGATCCAGTTAATTACAGCCAGTGTAGAAAGAGCCAGTTACTTACAGCCAGTGTAGAAAGAGCCAGTTACTTACAGCCAGTGTAGGAAGAGCCAGTTAATTACAGCCAGTGTAGGAAGAGCCAGTTAATTACAGCCAATGTAGAAAGAGCCAGTTACTTACAGCCAGTGTAGGAAGATCCAGTTACTTACAGCCAGTGTAGGAAGATCCAGTTACTTACAGCCAGTGTAGGAAGAGCCAGTTAATTACAGCCAGTGTAGGAAGAGCCAGTTAGTTACAGCCAGTGTAGAAAGAGCCAGTTACTTACAGCCAGTGTAGAAAGAGCCAGTTACTTACAGCCAGTGTAGGAAGAGCCAGTTAATTACAGCCAATGTAGAAAGAGCCAGTTACTTACAGCCAGTGTAGAAAGAGCCAGTTACTTACAGCCAGTGTAGGAAGAGCCAGTTACTTACAGCCAGTGTAGAAAGAGCCAGTTACTTACAGCCAGTGTAGAAAGAGCCAGTAACTTACAGCCAGTGTAGGAAGAGCCAGTTACTTACAGCCAGTGTAGAAAGAGCCAGTTACTTACAGCCAGTGTAGGAAGATCCAGTTACTTACAGCCAGTGTAGAAAGAGCCAGTAACTTACAGCCAGTGTAGGAAGATCCAGTTACTTACAGCCAGTGTAGAAAGAGCCAGTAACTTACAGCCAGTGTAGGAAGATCCAGTTACTTAAAGCCAGTGTAGGAAGAGCCAGTGTGACTTTTTACTCTAAAGTGTTCTCACATGGCAGCCTGAGAGTGTGTGCGGGTGAGGATGAGTGACTGTATGACCGTGTTTTGTATGTTTTCTCACATGAGTATGTGCCTCTGTGTTATTTCCCTTGACTTTTTTACTCACTCTCTACATTATGCTCTCTGTTGCTGCTCGCTGTTGTGTGCGTACGTGCGTGTGTATATGTGTGTGTGTGTGTGTGTGTGTGTGTGTGTGTGGGGAACTCACAGGAGATTTAGATGGCCACTGGTGGGACCACGCGACGTGGCATAGCAGCGATACCGCCTCTATGTCTTTGGTGAGACATGCGGAGCCTAGTCCCACCCAACCTCGCTCTCCCTATCTCTCTTTCTCTCTCTCTCTCTCTCTCTCTCTCTCTCTCTCTCTCTCTTTCTTCAATCTCTTGTCATTTCATGGTTTCCTTTGATTTATTTTCACCTTTGCATGTCTTTTTTTCTCCCTTCCTTTTTTTTTGGTTTCTTTTTTTCTTTTTTTTTCTTTCTGTTCTTTATTCCACGCCTGTAGGGGACAGTCAAAGGGGAAAAAGAAAAACTATTGAACAGGCACACATCTTATCAGAGGGCCAAAAGAAAATGGTGCGCTTTTGGGGCCACTCTTTGGAAGAGGATGCCGAATGGTGTGAGCCGCAGGTTAAAGACTCGGGCGTTGACACATGCAGTAGCACCACCCTAAACGAGGAGCATAGCCATAGTGAGAAGGTACTGGGACCTATTCCAGCCTGCATTGTCTCTCTTTTTAATTTTTGTTTGTTTGTTTGTTCGTTTTGGTTTTTTTGCTCTGTTTCGCTTTCGTTTCATTTGCCTTCACATCTGGTCTATTGTTTTATTTATTTGTGTTTTCTTTTTTGTCAATGATCGTGCAGAGGTGAAATGTTAATTTGGTTTTCTTAACTAGTGTAGAACTACTTAAAGCAATGGTTCAGCCAAAGATCTTATTACACAACTTTCCCTTTACCCCAAAAGCAGTCAATCAGTTAAGACATGTTAGTGTAGCTAACAAGCAGTGAAAGCCTAGAGCCAAATATTAGCCTTGTATGTAAACTATACAGTTTAGTGCGTTACAAAGTATTAAACAGTTGTTGCAACCATGTTGAAGTCTGAATCGTGTCTGAAGTTTTGTCCATCATCATCACACACTCTAATACAGTGATTCCCAAACTTTTTACAGTTCTATACCTCAACCACCTGCTCTGTACCCCTTCTCACTCCTAGTACTCACACCTACATGTATTACCGTGATGCATAAGACATTAATCCTATAATCAAATATCTGACATGTTAATGATTCACACAAGATATACTACCTAGGGTTAGGGTTAGGCATTCTCTTTATTCATTTCTACTGCACAGCAGTCTTTATGAGTAGACATGTGTGTTGATGTGAGACATATGAGTATATAACTGTAAAATTAAATGAATAACAAAATGTTCACTAACAGAGAGGTGTGTCACAAATCACATTCAACGCAGTAACATCATATAGTTCGTGAGCTGACTAAATAACCACCACAATCTCTGCAACCTTTAATGTGATCAAATTTAAACCTTCACAGTTACTTCACAAAGTCCTTATGTCCAGCAACATTTTTTTTAAAATATTTGGTATTAGTTTCTCCTCTGTGTCCTCAGGAGTGAGACAATGTCCAGTCATTTTTGCATGTGTATTTCATTAGAAAATGGGAAGATATGTCAAATATGAAATATTTGTTTTTTTCACTACTTTTTCACTACTTTAATCAGCTATACGGGTGGACCAGCTGGAACACACAGCGAAAATGTTACAGATTTAGTTGTAATCACAGCAGCTACGAACATCTCACGCAGCAACCGTGAGCTGAACCCCACCTGTCACTCAGAAACACAATTAACAAGGCCTTAATAACAGTTAGCGCACAATGCTCAGTTCATTCACATCAACAACAGCAGAACTAACTAAAGTGATATATGTAAGTTTCTACAGAGTGAACAACAACAAGAGGGAACTGGAGTGAAATGCCTTTGTTTCCAGCATAGTCACAGGAAATAACAAATTAAGAGCAAAATGTCTATTAAAAAGGATTTAACAGTGAGTGATCTAAAAATATTCCAGAGCAGCTATCCAGAAATCTGATTTTGGCTTTAGATTAAACCCAGTTTATCCAGTTGCATAGCTGTTTGTGTCTGAAGTTTTGTTAATTTATAAAGACAGCCGTATGTCATTCAGTGTTTGAAACCACATTTGAGATGACATGGCGTATTTCTGCAGGCCCTGTAGTGTCCGTTCCGCCAGGGCAAAGAACATTTATTTTGATATTTTTTAATTAGTATATTTAAACATAATGTTTTCCCCTCATAACGCTTACATACACAATAACATAAATGGTATATTATGATTAATACCTTCTTTATTACACAAATTAAAAGTTTTTTCCGTAATGTGTCAGCTGTAATCCTTTTTAAAAACTCCAAAAAAACTGTTTTCACAGTATTGAGCATCTCTGTAAGCGTTCAGTTACCTTCTTTAACCTTGAAGCTGCAGTGCAAAACTAAATAACCAAACTTCTTGGCTGATGGACTGATGTTTGGGGTAAGGGGTAAGTTGTGTGCAATTGTTTTATTGGTTGAACCATTGCTTTAGGAGCCAAAATTGTTGGTTTTATTGGAAACTTTTTTTATTTTGTGGTTTTTATTTTGTTTTTGGCAGCACTTTGGCTGCAGCTGGAGTGTTGCTAAGCGTGGAGGGGGGACCTCTTGCTTGCTCTGTGGTTGTGGGCTTTGTAGCTGTAGCTGATTGTGCCGTAGTGTGGGTACTGAGCAAGAGTGTGTGCCAGGAGCATCACTTATACCACCACTCCTTGATCTGTATGTTTTGTCATGGCACTTAGAGAATGTGGGGGTCCCCCTTTCTAGGTGCATGCCCTTCCAGCCTTTTCGTACTTTTCTTTTTTGTGTCGTTGCCATGTGGTGACCATGCCCGTTTACAGCAAGGCATACGGGCCTCTCACGTAGGCCCCAGACCCTCTGTAGTACGCCCTCTTCAACCTACCCCACCCCAACCCCACAAAAGACCCAGACGGACCACTACACATCCCAGAAAACCCACCACTTTCCACCGACTCCAGCACAGACACACCAAAACACACACAGTGTAGCTGGGTGGGGGCGGGGTGGGGATTTGTTTCGGCACTAATGAGTTATGTTTTTCTTTTTTCCCTTTCACTGTCATATATGTTGAATTACTATCACATGGTTCTTGTTCGTTTTTAATGTGGGGGTTCTTGCATTTTGTCCATCTTGCTCTCTGTGTTTGTGTTGTTTGCTTTCTTTATTGCGGGAATTGTGCTTTGTGCTGGCGGGCTGGCAGGGTTGGGAACAGCTTTTTGGGGGACCTGAGGGAGGGATTTGCATGCTCATCACTACCCAATCATTTGATCGCATGAACTCTAGGCTAATTCAGTATTCATTTTACATAATTCATTCATATAGAATATTTAATAAAAGCAGAATTTAAAACTCCTGTCTTTTTATTTTTGGATAATCAGTATGTCTAGCAGAGTTTTTGTTTACTCCAGAGGGCAATTTATGAATGGAAAACCCTGAAATTCTTTTAAAAAACCCACCAAATTATTTAAAAAAAAAGATGTACGCTAGGAAAAGCTGAAAATATGTGAATATTGCTAAAGCCAAAATGCAAAGGGTTTTTTGAATTAACAGTGACATATCAAGCTGTCATTCACATGCTTCCGTTCCACGTAATCTTCTTATAGCTCGGCATACAGCATATATGGGGTTATTAGGCTAATGCCAAACATCACGCCCACTACACTATGCTTGTATGGTCACCCTCTTATCAGTTGGCACGGATGTGCCGTGACTGCAAACTGTTTGTCCTACAGATGGTCCAATCATGGCGCATAACTTTTCTGAGGTTTTGCTTTAGACATCTTGAATTTTCAAATACAGTGCTAATTTGATAAATGCCTAAATGTACTGTCTAAATTGTCTGGTGTGTTTGCATTCCCAGGTGCAAGGTGGATGTTGTCATGGTGGCACAAATATTTCAGCCCTTATAAGGCGGGCCACTGCTCGTCCTGCCCGGCCTCTCGGAGCTGCAAAGAGCACAGCCATAAAAAGCTGGCGAATGACTGTAAAGATAATTTTGCTCAAAGCAAAAACCGATTTAAATCTCTTCGTCTTTCTCATTTTGATGCATCTTCTGATCATGGTAGCCAGTACGTCAACTGTAATGGATAGAAACACAACTTCATTTGCATTTCTTTCCTGCTGAAATAAATGCCCACAACATTTGCAAATGTTTAAATAAAACCCCTCTAATGACTTAATGACTTAAAAACTACAGGACTCACTGCTTAATCTCTAGAAACAAGAATAACCAAGAATGTCCATTCAGTTTTCCTCTCAACAACACAAGCAAAACAAGCAAGCTAGTACAACGTTAGTTAGTTAATGGAAGTTTTTTATTTTCATGTAATGTATGCTTTCTGCACATGCTACATGCTTAATTGAAGTTACTTGGTGGGAGCGGGGCGGGTGGGTGTTCAGCCATACCAACTTATGTTACGCCCATGAACTACTGACAAGCTTGCTGCCTGTCAGACATTGTTAACGGGCACCTCCACTTTCATAGAAATTTCAGACTTGCACTGTTACTACCATAAGAAAAGTTTAAAAAAAAAAAAAAAAAAAGATTTCATAAAAAAAGATGTTCATAAAATCTTTGAGTGGTCCCAAGTTTGCTATGAATTAAGAGCAATTTAATTACTTTTGGAAATCGAAAAGGCATAAATACAGCCTAGTTTCGTTTCTGTTCCATTTTACTAATCCTTAAGCATTACTAATCTCAATTTAGTGTTTTTGGCTGATTGACCAATACCTGAAACTGAGTTCATGTGATCACCTGAATGCTAAATCTGATTGCTCCTTCCCTACCCCCACTGTAGTCCTCCACTCTACATGTCGTAATTAGGTTTTTTTTATTTCTGTATCTTTTGGAAAAGTTTTGTTGTAAACTAGACTTTCTTATTTAATTTGACCTCATAGCACCCTGTCACGTGG
The DNA here is from genome assembly GCA_021613375.1 of Megaleporinus macrocephalus. Classification (NCBI taxonomy): domain Eukaryota; kingdom Metazoa; phylum Chordata; class Actinopteri; order Characiformes; family Anostomidae; genus Megaleporinus; species Megaleporinus macrocephalus. The sequence goes on along the minus strand of CM038727.1, from coordinate 26,649,034 downwards.
CAGCCGTCCAAAGATGGGGATCGGCTGATTGGCCGGATTTTGCTCAACAAGCGTCTGAAGGACGGGAGCGTGCCGCGGGACTCTGGAGCGCTCCTGGGTCTAAAGGTGAGTATGAATGATCGTGCTCTTATCATCTAAGCAGGTCATTGAGATGGGCCATGTGTACCATGGCTTACAATGTACTTTATGGTTAAAATACCATTTAATTGTCACAGTGCAAATAATCAAGAAATGATTGACCAATAGAACAAAAAACATGGAAAAAAATCCAGTCCCATTGACTTACATTAAAAATAAAGAAGGTTTTTGGGCTCTCCTGTAAAGTTGCCCTTTTGGAGATTAAGCAAATATGAAATAAATGCTGAAACAGTTTGCAGAAAATTGCTGCATTTCAATTAAGTAAAATTGTTACACACAAAAATGTAATTCATACAATTAAAAGTCGAATTTTAATATGTTGTAAATACATTTTTATGTCACTGTTACTAGTATCAGCATTTTTTGATAAGATTTAATTTCAATTTAAAAGCATCTTTACCAAAGAATACCAAACTACTATTTGCCAGTTATTTTTATTTTTTTATTTTTTGTGTTATGGGTCTTTATAAATTATTGCCTTGTTTACATGTGGATTTTGATTGGCCTTGGCTTAGGACACAGGCAGAAATGCAGCAGCGGTAAATAGACAGGTGAACTGTGTTCATGAATTGCTGGTATTTAACATGCTGCACATTTTGTGTGACAGTGTGTCATTACTGGCCCTTTGTCTCTTCATGTTTCATATCACTATATAAAAGAAACTCTTTGCTGTATTTATTATTGGTACAGTCAGCCCCACTCATGCAGAAATCTACAGATTATTCTGTTTATCCTTCCACTGTGAGAAAAAAACTGGGTCTAAAAGCTCTACTGAGAAAAGCTCTTATAGAGAAAAGCAAATAGACAAAAAATTAGAACATTTCCTAATAAACAAAGAAGCTGTTGGTGTTCTCAGAACAATGGACTGACCACTTTACAGTCCAGACCTCAGTCGGTGAATGTGTTTGGATTTCTTGGACTGTTTAAAGCAGAAAAGTTGGTTATTAAAGGGAAGAACGAAAGCAATTAGATATATAACTCATTGTGGTAAACAGCCATTTGCCTCTTACTTTTGATGTAGAACTTTGTTTTATCATGTAATTTGTAACTTAAAAATGGCCAGTTACGTTGTTTATATGGGTAGTTATATTTTTATATTTGGTGAATGAGAACTAGTGCTAGTGCGTTTAATGTTACTGTTTACCTCATACAGTATGAACCTGATATTTAAAAAGGGTTAAATAAAAAATCGCCCACCAGAATAAGAATGAGCTGTAAAATTTTATTTATATCGCCACCAGAGTAATGAAATCATAGATCACAAGTTTCTGGCCCATTTCATTTCTAACCACCCCGTATGATTTTGTTTGTTTCTCACTTACTGATTGATGTGGAAATTCTAAAAAAAAATCAGTGGAATTGTCCTTCAGTGGAAAGTGTCTGAGAGTGTGTGTGAGATGTTTTGGTGAAAGAAAAGGCTCTGAGTGAACGAGCTGAGTGGCTATAGAGTGAGTCCAGAGATGGACTAGTCGTTACTGATTGAATGAACTCCCTGAATGACTAATCTTGTGGCCTCCCCTTATAGCTGTGGCTTGCCGATCACACACAAGCTAGTGATACACAAACACACGCGCACACACACACACACACACACATATACATGCTCAAACACAAGTATGATTCCCTGCAGCTCTGTGCCTCATGTTACATAAAGCCATTTTCATCCAGGAGGCGGCTCTGTAATCTCCTTTTGTATGTTTGCGTTGGGCTGCCATTAACGTGGATTTGATTTGTATGATGCTCTGAGAAGGCAAATGGGTTCGTGAGGCTTATAGTACAAATAGTATAGACCTCAAGGCCTTTTCCCGTCAGTCAGTGCTTTTCAGCACCATGGACAGCTCCTTAGCAACTTAATGTAGAACTGTCCCAAAAGCATGGTTGTCTTTTATCGTCTGTCTGCAGCGCTACAGTTACATTTCAGATCAGAGTGGTTACAGAGCCCATTGAATTGGAAAAGCAAACTTCTGTTAGTTTTAGTGACAAGTTTCAAAGCATACCATTGGCTCACTCGTCCGTACAGTCCATGTATGCACACTATGCTGCAAAAACTGCTTATTTTGAATCTGTTGTTTCTGTGATGCTGCAGCAACCAACTCGTTTACATATATCTGACTGTTCAGGCTGCAGCAGTTTAACCCTTTCATATTACCAAAGACGTTCTGAGAAGAGTGGCTTTAGAATGAGGCAAATGCAGGGCAGCCAATCAAAACAGAAATAAAGAGAGGTTGCAGAGTGGTCATGTGAAAATAAATTTTGAGTTTAAAACCACAAAAATGCTGTAGATCTCAGGGAAAGTTAAGTACAAGAAATATTTTGTTAAAAATGAGTCCTTTAATGTTTTTTAATTTAATATAACCATAATTATATCATTACTTACTGCCTATTCAGAATCTGTCTACTGTGTTTTGAAAGAAGAGATACAAGAATAAATCTTTGCCAGTTCACTACTGATTACTGGTATTTTTATTTAGTATACTTTGTACGGGATGGTTTGCAAAAAAATTTCTTTTAGATATGAAAATAATTTTTTTTTACTTAAATATGCATATATGTGCATATGCTTAATACTAAAAAGATGTAGGATTAAAATACTCTCCCTTTTTTAATCCATAAATATTATTATACACATCTTTTAGGTCAATTTAAAAAAGAATACAGTGTAAATTCAGCTGTGCATGTGTAAATGAGTAAAATTGTATTAATGTAATTCTGGAAGCTGATATTTTTGTTTTTAAATAACTTGAAAAAATGAGCAACATTGTTCTTTTGAGTACCAACAATAATTTTCATACATTCATAACACCTTGATTTTTTATGTTTCTAAATTAACACATTTAAAAATAACACTTATGGAAATTTCTACACTTACTGCTTATTTGATGTACGGGGAAAAAGTATGTTTATTGCAGCATATTGAAAGCTTATTTGCTGGTTACACTGACTTTACCCTTGACAGCCTATTGTGAAGTCTCATCATCATCATGTGAACAGTACATGCCAGTGTCCACAGAAATAACAGCTAAATATGTCACTAGATACAAAACGTGAAAGACACCTACTGTATTATATTGACACTTTGGACTAGTGGAAATGACATATCTGGAAATGAGCATACATTGATTCTTGAAATGCATTGTTTAATCTGTTACATTAATGATCATTAATCTTTTATTATTATTAAAGGACCTGCCCTATGGCTTTTGTTGAAGTGTATTGTGACCTCGTTTCTACTTCTTAATTAGGTTCAAGAGAACATGCCAAAATGATTGTCTGGTAATCAGTTTTACAACTCAGGTGCAGTAGATAGAGAATATACTAGAACATTTCTTTCAACCTTGTTATTCAGTGACTAATTTGAATTATGTAGTAACTACTATGAAACTGTCTGAGCCTGCTTCTTTGTACTTTAAGGCTGTAGCAGTTGACCCCAATTTTGTATTAACCTTAAAACATTGTGTTTTCTGCTGCCTTGGACAGGTGGTTGGGGGAAAAATGACAGAGTCTGGTAGACTTTGTGCATTTATCACCAAAGTAAGGAAAGGAAGTCTAGCAGACACTGTTGGACACCTCAGACCAGGTATTCAGCAAATATCAGGTCATGTATACCTCTGCTGAGATATCCACCTTTCTCAGAAAGAGTATTAAAGTCACAACCTGTGAACTTTTAAACTGTTTACATAATCTTTACATTTGCATACATAACATTTGTATTACCTAAATGGAATCTGTCTTTATGGGATATTTATAGGGAATAATATTTCTTAATTTACTTTTAATAGTAAAGTAATAAATGCTAGGCTTAATATTCAGTATATTCAATAATTCAGTATCCATGTAGTGCTAAGAATTTTTGGTTACTTATTGTGAAAGCTAATGTGATATATTTAGTTATGAGTGAGGAGCTGAAGTTTGATCTCATATATATATATATATATATATATATATATATATATATATATATATATATATATATATATATATATATATATATATATATATGCAAATGCTTATGAATTACTATGTATGTAGTTAAGTAGTTTTTAAGCCTTTTGACTTTGTTTCTTTCTGCTTTGTAGGTGATCAGGTCTTGGAGTGGAATGGGAGGAATTTACAAGGAGCCACATTTAAAGAAGTTTACAATATCATTTTAGAATCAAAGCCAGAGCCTCAGGTGGAACTAGTTGTCTCCCGACCCATTGGGTAAGACCACTGTGGGGCTGCTGTTCACTGATTTGTATTAGTATCTCTTTATGCATTAAATAGATTCACTCAAAGACCTTCACAGAAAAAAGTAATGTATTTAATTGAGCTGATTTGAAGTGTGTAGCAGTTCTACATGAACTGAAATATATCAACATAGTACTGTGCCAAAGTCAGGCCACCCTTTTGTTTAATACATTTTTATTATGCACAAGCTATGCAATTTTTTCCTGTCAGAAGAAAAGTAGTACATTTATAGAAATTAAAAACACCAAATTGTCCACTCTTGAGATTTCTGCATAGTTAAACAGGTCTGGGATCACTTGGGTCAGAAGAGCCTGAAGAAAATGCATTTCTTCAAAAAAAGCAATTCTCCTAAAATCTGTATGAGATGGGAGCTGTAATAGAGACAAAGGAGTATATTTAATTGTAGAGACTGAGCAAACTGAAAGACAGAACTGTGTTGATGTTATGAATTTATTTATGTGGACATGATGTACACATTTAAATTTTTACAGCATATCATAGTTAAATGTTAATGCAGTGTTTTTTCAGGCATTTTAAACTTAAGCTTGCAGTGATTGTTTGGAACTTGGCTTTTAAAGAAGGCATCTTCCGTGTCTTATTTGAACACTTTGGGAACCTTGCTTTATATGATGTACTATAGAAAACTGCACATCTACCCAGCAACATGTGTGGTTGCTCCATTTCAGGAAACAGCAGGAAGCAAATGACTTCTGAAAGCAGAGATACACCAGAAAACCTCCTCACAGAGTGTGCTGTTCTGCGCTTCTATGTCTGGCTCAGCTTTGTGCTAGAAACAGAGCTGGAAAAAAAAGCTCTTGCTAAAGTGCTGATGCAGGATCAGCTACTTCTGTCTAAATCTTAAATGTAGGCAATACAGAGGAAACAAGCTCAACTGATTTCAGTTCAGTATATTGGTCCAGCCTGTACTGACACTATAATAGAGACTAATGTGGTGCTTTAAGGTCATTAAAAGCTCATGCCCTCTTTTTTAGCCTCTATTGATCTCTCTCTCTCTCTCTCTCTCTCTCTCACACTCTCTCCGGCTCTCTCTCTACCTACCTCCCTCCCACAACCCCTTTCATTGCAGAGATATCCCCAGGATACCAGACAGTGCACATACACAGCTGGAATCAAGTGAGTAGCCCCCGTGTGGCTGGATTAGAGCAATGCACTTGGGTGAACTCCAGAACTCCATAATGCTAGCATTGCTGGCTGTTTGTCACACACACACACACACACACACACACACACATATATTTATATATGCTGCTGATAAGGTGACTTTTTTATTAGGTACTGAGGAATAACATTCACTTTTGTGGATTTGTTGATTACATTGAACCACTATTGTTTGCTCATTTGTATCGGTAATAAACTGGTAAATGTAAACACAAGACCAAACTAAAATGCTAATAAACAGAAACCAAAACCACAAAGGAGAGGGTATTTTGGAACCAATGTTAATTATTGTACATTTCTGCTTAGTTCAGAGAGTTTGATCTGAAATATGTTGTTCTAGGGACACAGTTGTATACAGTGGTGGTGATAGGAACCAGATGTCCACCTCCCATGAAAAGTTACGACGTGCTGTGGCTACAAAAACACTGCCTTATAACAGAGACGTTGTTTGGTCTAAAGGTTTTGGGCTGAAACATATTTTTTTAAAACGCGGTGAAAAGGCAGGGCATTGTAAGGTGAAATAAACCCTATTCTTTTCAGATTTATCCCTATTTAGCAACATAAATGGGTTTGGTTAATTGGTTGTTTTGGATAGTAAGTTAAGTTATAGTTAGTAAGTCCTCAGACCCTTTGAGGAGTGCAGTTCTCTGTCCTCCTCTCATCCTTTTATTAAAATTTTTTCTGAAGGTTCCAGCTCGTTTGAGTCGCAGAAAATGGAGCGGCCGTCCATATCCGTCACATCCCCCATGAGCCCCGGCATGCTGCGAGACGCACCCCAGTACTTATCCGGACAGCTCTCAGTGAGTTTACACGTTCCATCATTCTTCTGTATGGGCTCTGTGAGAATGTTTTACAAGAACGATATACAACAAATTTTTAATGCAACTGTTATTCTGACAGGCTGTTTCTTTATTTAAATTGATTAAATGCATGCTGACAAATTGTTGTGACATTTTATTAATTTATTTAACCTGCAATTAGTCAGTGTAAGTGCCACTAGGTCCATTTTCCTTTAGATTTTAAAAAAAGGCTTAAAGGTTTGTTACATCTGTTTGATAGAGTAGAAAGTGAGGCAGTCATAATGAAGAAAGTTGAAAGAAAATCATAAATATTTATCGACATATCTGTGTTGCGTGGTGATAATGCACATTATACATTTTCTTACCAGATCGTTGCCACATAGCAATGTTTCCTCCAGATTTAAAATATGCTTACATCTTAGTGATGGAATTTTGTTGGAAGTTGGTAAAAGTGCCTGTTAGACTAGCCCACAAAGTGCTCAGAAAATGGCCATTCTTTCTAAATAAAAGAAAGTAAATTGTCAGCAACTTTGCCAGTTAAACACTGACTGGGAAACACTGTGAACTCCATATATTTGTATAGGCCTTTTAAAAAACACATTGGATTAACCAGTTACTAACATTGTGATCAATATTGACAACCCCCCAATAAAAATAGTCACATACAACATTGTAGTTCAGTGTGAGAGATCTTCACTCAGATCTTGATCCACTCTGTGCTATCCGAATCATAGCTTTCGTACTGGCAGCTGTCATGCTTTGTCTTCAAGCCTGGCTAGATGACCTTCAGCTAAGAGAAGGCAACATTAAGATATAACTTTGTCATTTAGGTGACTGAACCGCTATAGAAGATGCTGGGCCTTTGCCATGTAATGTTATCAGAGCTCTAGCTTAAGTACTAGCTGTTGTGCTTTGTTTTCAAGTCTGGTTAAGAGGTTGGCAAACACTTGTGAGGTGAACAAAGCTGACATGAAGAAAAGATAAGGTTCTGGCCCGGGTCCATGGTGCCTGTGCTAGGCCACAGCGCTGGAGCGAACCCAGAGGCACTTAGCACTAGACCTGATCATGTTACTCTCAGTTGTGTGTTCCTTGTGTATCTGAGGGCTGCAGGTGGCCACTGAACATGAGCATTACTGGTGCACAATTTAAAAGGTTGCACACTGGATGATTAAAATCTGATCACAGATTGATGGAGAAGTGGGCAATATGGCAAAAATGTGCTACAAAACACAATATTTATTACATTATATTGACTTTCTAAAGTTAAAAACAAACTGAAACAGGTAAAATGCAGTAGCAGAAAAGTAGGTGTAGGTATCTTTGATGCAGGAAAAAAAAATAAGTATTAATAAGAATAAGTAGCGGGCGGTATTATGGTACTGCAATTTATTTCATGCTAAAATGTAAATTTCTATGAGTTGTGGTTTATTTGGTGTGGAGTACATATAGTTTATCAAATAAAATTGCTTTAGATATGTAATTAAATATATTTTTGTAGGTTAACAGTGGCTTATTGTCCATGTTTAAGAGTAAATGTGAAGAATTTTGTGTGTAGTTCCTTCTACTTCCTGGCTAGGTGCAGGTAGACTTAGACTAATGGTAGTGTGCTTTGTACTGTTAATATGTTAGTCACGATGTCTGCACTTTCAAATATATATATATATATATATATATATATATATATATATATATATATATATATATATATATATATATATATATACATACACTAATGTGCAAAGGTCTTCAACACCTGAGCTCATTGTTTAAAACCCTTTACCTTAGCAAGAACACCAAATATAATCAGCACGGATGTAAATAAGCATAAATACAATACAATGTATCAATACAAAGTAGATAATATCTTGAGCTCCAGTTTGAAAAACAAAGTTCCAGATTTCTTGACGCCCCAGAAATTTAGAATTTTTAAACATGAATCTTAATGAATCTCTTAGCTTAATGAAGTACTGAGCAGTCAAAGCAGGTATAAGATGAGAACTGTAAATAATACTGTATTGTTTTACAAGGAAAAGCTTGGAAGGGCTTAAATAAACACACTGACACATGCAAAACCTCTACTTACTATGTTAATACTATTTGAATATTTAAGTGCCTAAAACTTTTGCAAAGCACTGTATGTATAATGGTTATGACTGCATTCATACTGGAGGAGGAATTTCAGTTGGTATATCACTTCATTCACCCACTACTAATGTTAATGTTTCCATTTTCAGAGATGTCTTTTATCACAGTAACAGAAACATATCATCATATTTCCCCACCCTGAAGTCAAAGTGTTTTGAAATACTGAACCCTGAATCGGAATAGCGCTTTCATATCTTCCTTGTGTATCTAATCAAATCCTGCAGTACACTGTCTTTTAACATTGTAAATGTAAATGTATGTGTATTGTGTGTGTGTATGTGGGTAGCATAATCTAGTGTGTTTCTTTGTAATTGTTATTTGCTGGGATAGAGATTCCGTTTAAATGCCTGCATCCTATGGTAGTCAGCAGCCATTTTACTTATAAAGCCAATAAAAGAAATTGAAGTGACTTAATTCACCATTTTTTCATTGAATAATCATTAAAGGAATACTCTAGCATTTTTTAACCCAATTAACCTTAATCTGCTGCATCTGTAGCATGCCCTCAATGAGTACGGACAGTACCTTTAACAGATGTGCCTGTTAATTTTAGACATTTTTAATAGAAGCCAGTGGGCTGTTGCTAAATCACGTAGGTGTTAATTTGTTAAACTCTTTATTGCAATGTATTTATAAAGCTGTTGAATTTGTTTTAGAGAAAAAATTGTAATGTGTTGTTAGTGTAACTTACCACTGTTGAAAATGTATGTACTAGTCTTTTCATATATAAACTGTATTTCTATATAAGCGGTATTATAGTATTATGTAGTATACTGTATGGTATGGTTCTATTAAATTATTTTCAGGGAAAATGATGATTATAAAAAATAATTGACCAACAGGGCAACCAGCCAGAATTGTTGCCCATATGCAATTGATGCAGCATATAGAGATAAAGTTAATGTATTAAAGAGTTAAAGTGTTATATAAAGCATGTACAAATCAAGACCTAAGTGATGTGGCTGTTGTACTGAGGAGAATGAATTATAGCTGATTAAATGAGAATATGAGGTGAGAAAGCCAAGACAAGTTTATTTATATCACATTTTTTCACAAATTAGCACTTACACCAGGCAACTTAATGCAGTACAATGGACGAAATTAACAATGGCTTGGATAGAAGAATGAAAAGCTAATTATATATGTTTAAAAATGGTCTGCTGCTTGTTTTCCGTGACATCATTCAGAACATATGTTCTCTAAAAATAATAGGAGACAAAATGTGCAGGTCATGAAATATTGCAACTGAAAAAGTTTCAATTCAGAAGATCCAAACTGAACCGAACAAAGGTTTGTATTAATAACCTACAGTGTTTAGACTGAATCTCTTTCTAAGCTCTCCTAACATTGGTGGTGTCATTTGGATTTTAGTTTTATTGCATTGTTCTTTTATTTTGTTTCTGTTTTGTTTTGTCATTAATGTTGCCTATCCAGAGCCAAAGCCTTAGTAGGAGAATCGAGCCTTTTAACCCTAGGGTTCAGGTAATGGTCGCTGTCTATGGGATAGACCCCTTCCCCTGTGCCCCTGTTTTTTTTTTAATCTTTTTCCTCTATTGAACATGCACAGCAACAAATGGCTGCATCCTGTTTTTTCTGTTTGCTTGAGCAAGTTGTTTACTGCCATCGCAACTATTGTTACTTTATTTCTCAACATATTTTCTTGGAAGCTTGAGTCATCTGCATGATTGAAGTCAAAACAAATATTTCAAGAGACACAGCTCTTGCATATACATACATACCAGTCTTATTACTCAGCCTTAGCGAAGCTATATATATATATATATATATATATATATATATATATATATATATATATATATATATATATAAGTATCCCTGTATGCTGTCACTGTGCAGCTAACACATTTTCTTAGTTACATCTACAAATCTTGTTTTATTGTGCTAGGCAGGATTGTGTCTCTTTGAATGTTACAGTGTTGGTACGTTTACAAGGACAAATTTAATTCCTTTTCCTTGTAACCTGAAACAACCTGGAGGCTTTAAACTCTTCAGTCCTGATTTCATGTTTCTTTCAAGTGTACAAATAAATTCAACTTTGCAAAAACATTTTTATATATAAATAATGTTAATACATTTGTGATGTATGTAGCCACTGGAGGTTTCATGTTGCATTTGAAAGCTGCAGTTTAGTGCCCCCTAAAGTTAGTCTCATTTTTCAAGCAAACAATGAACACTTCACAGTAAATAGGGAAGGCTTTGCTAGATTGAGTAACAATAATGTGGTGGGCCTTTTTTCTAAAGAAAAAGTGGGTATTCTAGTAACAACAGTGTATGAAAATGTGTGAACACCTTATACCTGAAGGGGTCGGTTTACTAAAAGAGGTGCAGTTTAGTAAGTTAACAGAGATACTTCTGGCATTAGTGTGTCCACATTTTATAACCTCAAAATGATGATTGTTTTCTCAATATTTTGACAGCAGTGTTAAACATAATGTGCACAGTCGCTTATCTGTACATATGTATATACATACATCTCTCCTTTGTATGCTTACAAATTGAATGCTGTCCCTTTCTGCATGCCTTTACACTGAAGCCTGTATAGGCTGTGTTTGTGCAGGAATGACTTAATAATGAGAAATCCTTGCTATTTTAGCAAGTATGGGCAAAGGCTTAGAAGATTTAATCTATTTCTGTGATTTCTTCTTTGTTTGTTTATTTTTCTGTTCTTTGTGGTGATCGGTTTGTTCACCCTTCGTCTGACTTCTAAGTGTATTTCTATGTTGTCCATACTTCATTAAGCAGTGTGCTTGTCTGCTGCGTGTCAGTGCATGAGAAATCTACTATTACTATGCTTTCAGTCTCCTGCCTCATTTGCCTTGTTCATTTTGGGGCAAATGTTAATTTCTCAACTTGCAAATATAAATCCATGTGTAGTTTATTATTAAGTGCTCTATTACAGAAATTGTCTTCAAGGAGGATTTTATTGCATAATAAAACTAGGATAACACTGTTGGATGGGCCCATAAGCTGGAATTAACTGAGCAGGTGTGATGGTTCTAAGATTACACTGAAATGACCAAAATATGGTACAGACTCATTGTTTTGGGTAAAATGGAGGTACTTTGTTGAATCAGAAACAAAAAATAAAATATCTTAGAATAAAATGTATAATTATTTGGAGTGATAAAGTAGTAAATGCAGACATACATAAAGGGTAAAACATAAAACACATTTTTTTTATATCTCTAAGTAAGCAGTAAGAACACATAGGAGACTCAGTGGAACAGTGGAATTACATATGCATTTGTCCTTTAATAGCTAGATAATTAGTTGCAGAAAAATTACATGGCACTTTTAATACTTTAAAGTAAAACTTGCTTGGCATTTCAGTGTATTTTAGTTAAACTGTCTTGCAAATTAATGATCATGTTACCCTGAATAATTACATATTACTTGGGAATATGTACTTTACTTTTATTGTTTTAATACCTAGAACATAGGGGACTGTAATAGTAATAAAAATAGTAATATGATATATGTAATATGAATAGTAATACAGTAATATGAATATGATTTATGACTGTGCAGTGAATATGATGAGTGTATGTATTAGAAGGACAGACAAAATGCAGTCAATCCTAAACCGCTTTAAATCCCTGTAGCCTAAGATTGTGTTGGTCGTTGTGCAGGTTAAACTCTGGTACGATAAAGTGGGCCATCAGCTCATTGTAACCATCCTGGGGGCTAAGGACCTGCCTTCGCGGGAAGATGGTCGGCCAAGAAACCCCTACGTCAAAATCTACTTCCTTCCAGATAGAAGGTAAGGACAGAGGAAGTTTATTGGGATGTTTAAACAGTGTTGTGAATAAGTGTTTTTCATTTGTAATTCTTAAATGCTTGGCGTGTAAGGATGTCATACAGAGAGAAGGGATCTTAACAGTTGACTTTTTACTGTCCTGCTGAGGAAGTATTGATGCCCTGTTTGGGGTTTATTAGACGCCTTGGAACTGAAACAAAGGCAGTCAGATATGGTTGTCTTTGTTGAGCCCATAATGTTGCATATGGCAAATGAGGCCACAGACTCCAAAAGCTCACTTACCCTAAAAGTCCACTTGCACTTTTTATATGAATATGAATAATAATATATTTATATTTTCACTTACAGCATCTTATTCAATATCTCACAGCATCTCATTTATTTATCTTGGAATACCAGTATAAATGCTGAAGTACTGCCCTGAACAGTTTATGTTAATAATATTTACAAAATATAGAGATTAGTAAGCTAATTACCTTAAAAACAGTGGCTCAGATATTTTACTTCTGACCTTTACTTTTACCTTCTCAGAATCATCTTACAATCAAATTACAATGTGCTGTTTTCTTTCTGTTGTATGCTGTTCAGTATTGAGGGCATGGCTAATGCGTACAAACATATTCAGTTAAATAGAATAGCACTTAAACTTGCACAGACTTGTTAGCTACATGATTTAAACTTTCATTTATAGAATCATCTACAGCTTATCTATAACACAGATAAGAAAGCAAAAATGTGATTAGTAGACTGAAATAAAAATAATGAAATAAGTAGATTACAGACTTTAGTGCATAAAATATTAAACTTTTTAAAAAGAAATAAATCATGAATCAAACATTGACACAGATGGAGAAAAAGAAAGGAATGTGGTGTTCTAATTTGGTTCTCTTCCACCCATGGAGATCTACAAATCTCATCTTTTATCTTCGGTTTGGCAGGGTAAAGATGCCACCAGTTTCTTGTGGTTTTCAGATGTGCAAATATGCAATGGTTTAAGAATTATACCAGGCATACTTTCCTTTGCTAGACTATGAAGGACCAACTGAGTCAACCAATTTGCTGCAGCGCCACTCTAAGGCAGACCAGTGCAGCTCTTTTGTTAGCTAAGAATAGCGAAGACAGATGCTTGCCAGCTAAACAATGACCTTTCACTGAGTTTGCATTTAAGCATCTTATTTTTCCTAACAAACGACATAACTTCATAGTAAATGTATTTACAGGATGCCCTATGTTTTGTTCATTGTGCGGACTGTTATAAATAGAAAAGTAGTGGTATGACTGTACAGTGCCTTTGCATTGGGAATGTCTTTTACAACACTGTACATGTACCCAAGTTTCTCTAGAATGGAGCATCAAGCCACTCTAAATGACCCTTGTTTACATCTTACTGATTTATTATGCAGAACCAAACAATGGTGAAATTCCCATCTAAAGGGTCCAAAGAGTTTAAATTCAGCGCAGATGGTTTATGAGAAGTAGGTTTATTTAGATAGATGTGGGCTTATTGAGGTTTTTTTTTTGTTTTTTTTTTTATTTGTTTATTATTTATTTTGTATATTCTGTACTGTTTAATTATCTATTATTTGTACTGAGTGCCTTGCTATCCCTTTGCTGCTGTAACCCACTGTGGGACTAATAAAAGATTATCTTATCTTTTCCTTTATACCTGTAGTCTAGTGCTTCAGGTTTCAGCTCGTTTGTCATTGTGTGTGTCCCAGCATTCCTTCTGCCATGGTGGTAAATAAAAACAGTCTGAATTATTGTTCCTCCAGCGACAAAAGCAAGAGGAGAACAAAAACAGTAAAGAAATCGTTGGAGCCCAAATGGAACCAGACTTTCATGTACTCTCCCGTGCACCGGCGAGAGTTTCGGGAGCGCATGCTTGAGATCACACTGTGGGACCAGGCACGTGTCCGTGAAGAGGAGAGTGAGTTCCTGGGAGAGGTGAGTGACTGATGGCTACACAATTTAGCCACTCATGAAGGGCTGGTTCAATTCAGCATTTCCTGTTCCACGGGACTGGAGTCATGAAGTCCTGTACTAAAAACTAAGGAGGGCTGATCATGCAGTCTGTGATGATAATTTAAATCATTTGTGGTTAAAGAAGCATAATTTATATCATGTACTTAAGTTTGGAGTATTTTTATTGTGTGCCAGCCATGACTTTACCTGGCTTGATGAGAAATGAAAAATGGTTATGTAGCTGCCTTATCTCAGGTTTGGAGGTCCACTAATACACAAGATTTAACTCCCAAAAGGTCCTAGTATACACTACTGGTCAAAAATTTTAGAACACTAATGGTCAAAGTTTTAGAACACTAATGGTCAAAGTTTTAGATCACTACCAGTTAACGTTTTAGTACACTACCAGTCAACGTTTTAGTACACTACCAGCCAAAAGTTTTAGTACACTACCAGTCAAACGTTTTAGATACACTACCAGTCAAACGTTTTAGTACACTACCAGTCAAACGTTTTAGATACACTACCAGTCAAACGTTTTAGATACACTACCAGCCAAACGTTTTAGATACACTACCAGCCAAACGTTTTAGATACACTACCAGTCAAACGTTTTAGATACACTACCAGTCAAACGTTTTAGTACACTACCAGCCAAACGTTTTAGATACACTACCAGTCAAACGTTTTAGTACACTACCAGTCAAACGTTTTAGTACACTACCAGCCAAACGTTTTAGTACACTACCAGTCAAATGTTTTAGTACACTACCAGTCAAACGTTTTAGTACACTACCAGTCAAACGTTTTAGATCACTACCAGTCAAACGTTTTAGATACACTACCAGCCAAACGTTTTAGATACACTACCAGCCAAACGTTTTAGTTCACTACCAGTGAAACGTTTTAGTACACTACCAGCCAAACGTTTTAGTACACTACCAGCCAAACGTTTTAGTACACTACCAGTCAAACGTTTTAGTACACTACCAGCCAAACGTTTTAGATACACTACCAGTCAAACGTTTTAGTACACTACCAGTCAAACGTTTTAGTACACTACCAGTCAAACGTTTTAGTACACTACCAGTCAAACGTTTTAGATACACTACCAGCCAAACGTTTTAGTACACTACCAGCCAAATGCTTTAGTACACTACCAGCCAAACGTTTTAGTACACTACCAGTCAAACGTTTTAGTACACTACCAGTCAAACGTTTTAGTACACTACCAGCCAACGTTTTAGTGCACTACCAGTGAAACGCTTTAGCTCACTACCAGTCAAAAGTTTTAGTACACTACCAGTCAAACGTTTTAGTACACTACCAGCCAAACGTTTTAGTACACTACCAGTCAAACGTTTTAGTACACTACCAGTCAAATGTTTTAGTACACTACCAGTCAAACGTTTTAGATACACTACCAGCCAAACGTTTTAGTACACTACCAGTCAAAAGTTTTAGTACACTACCAGTCAACGTTTTAGTACACTACCAGTCAAACGTTTTAGATACACTACCAGTCAAACGTTTTAGTACACTACCAGCCAAACGTTTTAGTACACTACCAGTCAAATGTTTTAGTACACTACCAGTCAAACGTTTTAGATACACTACCAGCCAAACGTTTTAGTACACTACCAGTCAAAAGTTTTAGTACACTACCAGTCAACGTTTTAGTACACTACCAGCCAAACGTTTAAGATACACTACCAGTCAAACGTTTTAGATACACTACCAGTCAAACGTTTTAGTACACTACCAGTCAAACGTTTTAGTACACTACCAGTCAAACGTTTTAGATACACTACCAGTCAAACGTTTTAGATACACTACCAGCCAAACGTTTTAGTACACTACCAGCCAAACGTTTTAGTACACTACCAGCCAAACGTTTTAGATACACTACCAGTCAAACGTTTTAGATACACTACCAGTCAAACGTTTTAGATACACTACCAGCCAAACGTTTTAGATACACTACCAGTCAAACGTTTTAGTACACTACCAGCCAAACGTTTTAGTACACTACCAGCCAAACGTTTTAGATACACTACCAGCCAAACGTTTTAGTTACACTACCAGTCAAACGTTTTAGATACACTACCAGTCAAACGTTTTAGTACACTACCAGTGAAACGTTTTAGATCACTACCAGCCAAACGTTTTAGTACACTACCAGTCAAACGTTTTAGTACACTACCAGCCAAACGTTTTAGTACACTACCAGTCAAACGTTTTAGGTACACTACCAGTCAAACGTTTTAGTACACTACCAGTCAAACGTTTTAGTACACTACCAGCCAAACGTTTTAGTACACTACCAGTCAAACGTTTTAGGTACACTACCAGTCAAACGTTTTAGTACACTACCAGCCAAACGTTTTAGTACACTACCAGTCAAACGTTTTAGGTACACTACCAGTCAAACGTTTTAGTACACTACCAGTCAAACGTTTTAGATACACTACCAGTCAAACGTTTTAGATACACTACCAGTCAAACGTTTTAGTACACTACCAGTCAAACGTTTTAGGTACACTACCAGTCAAACGTTTTAGTACACTACCAGTCAAACGTTTTAGATACACTACCAGTCAAACGTTTTAGATACACTACCAGTCAAACGTTTTAGGTACACTACCAGTCAAACGTTTTAGGTACACTACCAGTCAAACGTTTTAGATACACTACCAGTCAAACGTTTTAGATACACTACCAGTCAAACGTTTTAGGTACACTACCAGTCAAACGTTTTAGATACACTACCAGTCAAACGTTTTAGATACACTACCAGCCAAACGTTTTAGATACACTACCAGTCAAATGTTTTAGGTACACTACCAGTCAAACGTTTTAGATACACTACCAGTCAAACGTTTTAGATACACTACCAGTCAAACGTTTTAGGTACACTACCAGTCAAACGTTTTAGTTCACTACCAGCCAAACGTTTTAGATCACTACCAGTCAAACGTTTTAGATACACTACCAGTCAAACGTTTTAGTTCACTACCAGCCAAACGTTTTAGATACACTACCAGTCAAACGTTTTAGATCACTACCAGCCAAACGTTTTAGATACACTACCAGTCAAACGTTTTAGATACACTACCAGTCAAACGTTTTAGATCACTACCAGCCAAACGTTTTAGATACATTACCAGTCAAACGTTTTAGATACACTACCAGCCAAACGTTTTAGTTACACTACCAGTCAAACGTTTTAGATACACTACCAGTCAAACGTTTTAGTTACACTACCAGTCAAACGTTTTAGTTACACTACCAGCCAAACGTTTTAGTACACTACCAGCCAAACGTTTTAGATACACTACCAGTCAAACGTTTTAGATACACTACCAGTCAAACGTTTTAGTACACTACCAGCCAAATGCTTTAGTACACTACCAGTCAAACGTTTTAGTACACTACCAGCCAAACGCTTTAGATACACTACCAGTCAAACGTTTTAGATACACTACCAGTCAAACGTTTTAGTACACTACCAGCCAAATGCTTTAGTACACTACCAGCCAAACGTTTTAGTACACTACCAGTCAAACGTTTTAGTACACTACCAGCCAAACGTTTTAGTACACTACCAGTCAAACGTTTTAGATACACTACCAGCCAAACGCTTTAGTACACTACCAGTCAAACGTTTTAGTACACTACCAGTCAAACGTTTTAGTACACTACCAGTCAAACGTTTTAGTACACTACCAGCCAAACGTTTTAGTACACTACCAGTCAAACGTTTTAGATACACTACCAGTCAAACGTTTTAGATACACTACCAGCCAAACGTTTTAGATACACTACCAGTCAAACGTTTTAGTACACTACCAGCCAAACGTTTTAGATACACTACCAGCCAAACATTTTAGTACACTACCAGTCAAACGTTTTAGTACACTACCAGTCAAATGCTTTAGTACACTACCAGCCAAACGTTTTAGTACACTACCAGTCAAACGTTTTAGTACACTACCAGTCAAACGTTTTAGTACACTACCAGCCAAACATTTTAGATACACTACCAGCCAAACGTTTTAGTACACTACCAGTCAAACGTTTTAGATACACTACCACAAAAGGGTAGACCACAAAAAATAGACCAAACAGGTAGACTTTATGTGAAAGTCAAAAAGTTTAGAACAATCAAGTAGAGATGGTACCCATTTTTCTTTTCTGATCCTGATTTTGAGGCCCTGTAGTATTGATACCAAAGTTTTTCCTTAAATGCGTATATATAAAGGATTTAACCTCAATCAAGCAGCTGAAACTAGGCTGTAATCTTCAAACTACTCATTTTACCACCCTAGTGAAGATTTGTTACAGGATTGGATGTCAGCCACATACTGATATTCCATTCCTATACACACTGAAAGAAAATGCATAAAGAAAATGAACTTGACTGGCAAGAAGGGCCTTCCAAGAATTAAAATGTCTGGAAATGTAAGGAGTAAAGGTATATTTTTTCTAGTTGAGTACAACACTCGGGTGACTACTGATCTTCCAAAATAATACCTATGTATAGATATGAAGTACAACTACACAAATTTATACCCCTGTCGTATATCAGGAATAGTGTCAGCTGCACTAGACAATGTATAGTAACAGAAACTGGTTTTGTAATAGTAGTGCACATATATCTTCTTTTAGATTCTGATCGAACTGGAGACTGCCCTGATGGACGATGAGCCTCATTGGTACAAGCTACAGACGCATGATGTCTCCTCAGTGCCCCTGCCCAAGAGCTCTCCCTACCTGCAGAGAAGAACGCTACATGGAGACAGCTCCGCACGCAGATTGCAGAGTACGAAGCTTTTCTCTTTTTTTACTCTTTTAAACTTACCTCACAGTTACACACTCACCCTGGCTTAAATATTAAATTGTAAACATATGCACTGTTCTGAAAGTGGTGATTCAGCTACACTGATTTGTTAGATTCAGTTATAACTGCTTAGAATAATAGTCAGTAAAGTATGCACGTGTTGTTTGGTAAATACAATAACTAAAGTATTTGGAAACGGGGAAGTGATTCAAATTGACACGTTTACCACTTATGAGCCTATTTACTTCGTGGGTAGACAAATGTCTGTTTAACAGCAGCAGACTTTTGTCAGTCTGTGGTGTGACCCTACTGGCACTAGTTGCAGTATTCTCACAACTCAAGCCAAGTTTGCAGTCCAAATAAGTTTCCTTCTGCTCCTGGTTGCTAGCTACACTGCAAAAATCTTGTGGATTTATCCTTTTAATATATATAATATCTTCTTCCTGAGATTGTTGTAATCTAAAGACATTTGTACTATTTTACATTTTAAATAGCTTCATTAAATTATCACACTATATATATAATAATATTATATATAAGAGAGATAATATTACATGATACAATTACTTTAAACATGTTAAAATGCCTAGATAAGTTAAATATTCTTATAACACCCCTAGAAACATCTCAAGATTTAGCATAACATCACTTGACAAGATTATTTTGGCTTTTTTCATTTTCTATGTTTAATGTAATACAGAAAATAAAGAAGCACATGCTAACTAGCTAGCAGCTGACAGCTCTAGAAAATAGATTTAGGCTGCACCAGGCTCAAAAAATAAAGCCCAAAAATAAAAAACTAAATTAAACTGAATAGTAGTGAAATAATGGAATGGAATCATTCTAAAGAGATTGTAAAGAGTTTTACGCCCCTACTAGTGCATATCACAACAGAGGTGGTGCTACAGCTAATTCACACACAGCTTATGAAAGTTCATGAGGAGATCTGTTTTTCATGCAGTAAATTTCACAGTAGCCACATAGCTGTTCATTATGTCTCATGTAAATGCTAAATGTCCATCATGACAGATGATCTTTTTTTATTTAAACTAAAGTAGTTTGAATAGTTGGCCAATTGGTCTTGCATCATTTTTCTTATGACCTCGTTGTCTTTGCAGCGCAAGGCCCGATTTCGTACAATTCAGGTAAAGACCACTGCATGTCCGGGGTTGTCCATGAATTCCTTCCTTGTGTCCTACAGTCAGATATTCCCACCACTCCTTCCTTTTGCTTCTGTGGACTACAAGAAAAGAAAAATGTAAAGAGTAAATAAAAGCATACATGGAACCATCTCCCACGCTTTCCCACAGTGCCCTCCGATTCTCCTCAGCAGTGTTGTGCTTTCTGTCTTTGCTGCAGTGCTGTTGGAACTCCGTCATGGCTAACTTGTACATAACAGAATAAGCCCCCTGACAAGCTAACAAATAACTGCAATCAGTGTTTGTTTGTGAAGTTACTTTGTTTTAATAACTTGCTGTGTTTGGCTGTTCATACCAGTGCTGTGACATATACTCCAACCTTCACACATTTTCTGGCTGTTGTCTGTGTATTTTGTGTCCAGTATTTTTGTGTGTGCAGTGTTGTTTTATTTGAGCGTGCTTCTGATTTGTCGGTTGCTATGTAGTTGTTGATTTTGCTTTCTTCAGTCATTTCATGTTATTGAGTTTGTACAGGTACAAACAGATGTTCATGTATTCCATTCCATTTACTAAAGTGGTGTCAGATTTGTGTGTAGTTCTCTCCACCTCCCAAAATCAACCATAAAGTATGACTAGTGTTTGTAAAGCATGTTGTCAGAGGTCATCATGTAACAACTGTAGTAGTAGATGTGAGCTGACGCCGAAGTGCTGACAGAATAACACCATAACACTGCTACAACTCTTAAAACACCTCCGGAATTTGCTTAGTGACACTTGTGGCACTGATTGTCTGTGTTAATAACTAAGTTTACATGCACAACAACTGATTTAAATTAGACTGACTAAATCTACTACTCTAAATATAGCCTTGGATACATTAAATACTTTTAAAGTATATAAAATGACTGGCTTTCTCTTTTTCTGTGTGACTAAAATATTGGCGATCAGACACTAAATGATGTAGGATCACACGTTGCTTAGCTTTTAAGTTTTCACTGAACCAGATCAAACTTGCACAAACTCACCCGAGCTCAGCTGTTGTTGCTACCGTTGAATCAGTAAAGAAGCAACAGGTAAACAATTTTAAGGTTAATGTATGTAAAAATGGGATGAGAGTTGTTTTGTGTTTTAAAGTACATAAACTCAGTTGTACTCATGCCCTAAACTAAGGCTGCACAATGTATAGTTTCAGTATCTCATCACGATGTCTAAAGAACAGTCTGTTTGATACAACACAGTTTACTAAGATGTATTTATCTAAAGTTAGGAAATCTTAAACTACTTGAACAATGTCAACATTCAGCCACACAGCTGAAACATAAGACATCAAAACATCCTTACAAATGTGAGTTAGTAGGTCAGAAAGCTGTCGTTACTGATTTGGAAAAATGGATTTGAATCATTGTAAAGAGATTGTAAAGAGATTTACACCCCTACTAGTGCATATCACAACAGAGGTGGTGCTACAGCTAATTCACACACAGCTTATGAAAGTTCATGAGGAGACAATATTTATATTCCTAACTTCCTGATTAACAGGAAGTTAGTAATATAAATGTGAAATGTAACTTTTAGCAGAGCATCTCCACTTTTTAGTTTCAGTTTTATTTTGCCAAACACTTTAGCCGGTTTGTTTGTTACATTGTATTAAGCTGTCTCTGTGAGACTATTTATTTGGTTTTCGATTCAAGATTAGGTTAAGATTATTAACTGTTTATCAATAATCCCCTCCCAGTTGTACTAGAACCAACCAGCATAGAATGAGTATTAAGCTAAATCAGGGTAAAGTTTACAGTGTAGCTTTAGGCATGATCATGTAAAGAGCACGGTTTGATTGTCATAGTTTAGCTAAGGTCTTAGTTAACCTCATCTGCAATTAAACTGTAGGTGTGGTCAATGTTGACCAGCACATCTACTACACTTCTGCTCATTCTACTGACTCGCTTCTTCTCATGCAACCAAACTATTATAACTATTTGACACCAAAACTTACTTGAGTGACAAAGAAGCACAAGAGCTGCACTTCTGTGTAGAAGAACAAACATCCCACATATTTTGTAAGAAATTCGTAGATATTTGAGTGGAAGGAGAAAAAAGGACAAGTACAATAAAAAAAATCAGGCTATGTTAGCGTCCACATACACAGGCTAGTTTTTATACAGCTCTTTCAAAAAATGAAATCCAGTTTGTAGACTCAACACTAATTTAACCTGTTGTGTGCATGTAAACATAGTAAATTGTTCTCAAATTCTGTTTGTTGACCCAGCATAGAATCAAACCACTGTAGAATGTTTAGGAAAACTTAATTCATTAAGGGAAATTCCTCTGAATTTGCAAATATTCTGCATAATTTTGTTGCTCTGACTTAAAAAAATCATTCAGAGCTTTCAGTGAAAAATAGTGTACCTAATTTCAGATTCTTTCTAATGGTGATGAAATGTTTGTGTTGCTCAACCACACCCTTCATTTTGCCACCATGAATGGATATATGTTTTTAGTCTGAATGCTGTTTGAGTTTATTTGCAGACAAAGATGTCCCACATCTCCTTGTTAATGTACATGCGCTTTAGTATTTACACTACAATTGTCACACATATGCGTCCCTGACCACCTGTGAAGATTTGAGTGAGCGCATCGAGCGCATCGAGCGCATTTACTGGACGCATTGGATTCTTTTCATACATGTAGCTCTGTCTGCTTATGATGTCCAGGTTATGTGTGAACAGGACCTTTGTCATTGCATTAGTTTATTCTTTTCTGAGTCAGTAGGCAGTCATAGACTAGGATGCTTGATTAACTTCAGTCTGAGTATGTGATGGGTAACAAATGAAGTATATTACTTTACAGCGATAGCTGCAAAAAGTAAACTGAAAGACGGCAGTTGTGTTGATGTGTGAGAGTCAGAGACCACTCTTTCATTTGTTTAATTTCCAGTCAAATAAGCCGTTATGTTTATATTTCAGCATCAGAAAAAAACAGCTAATTAACAGGAATTATACACCGTCCAACAACTGAATATTATAGCACTTTCTTTATATAAAGGCAACCCTGTACCTTTATTACAGCTCCTTTTCTTTTTAGGGTGATTCACACTTTTGGTAGCATTTTCTGCTTCTCACTAGGGGTATGCCATATCGTATCGTACACAATAATATCGCCAACATTTTTGAGTATCGTGAGCGATATTATACCCTGAAATATCGTGCCATATCACCCATCACTAATTATCACATCAGGGTACTACTTTTTACTGTTTTAGCAAAAGAAATATTCACACTTTTCTAATTTCCCATTATATATCCACTAGAGACAGATTTTATCTGTCCAGTATCTGTTCATTTTACTTCAGTCATGGATATATAGAGATATTTGGAGTGCATTATTTAGTATCATGACTGTTTCAATCTGTTTCAATCTGATGAAAATTCTTATATTTTTTAATATCTCAGTTAGGGGTGGGCCAAATCATATCGTATGCTATAATAAAATTTAATTTTTATTTTGTTGCAGTAGTATATTCTTGAAATATAATAAGTTTTGTCATGTCGGCAAGAGTATCGTTATCGCAAAAAAAACATGAAATATTGCAATATTTTTATAGGGCAATATCGCCCACTTCTTCCCAATTCAAATTCCACCTAGTCATAATTATCTCAGGAAACTGGGTCATTTGTAAGTACTGACCATTTTGGGTAATCTCTGGTTTTTGTACAGCTCTATGTATTTTATATGTGTGCGTACATATTTGAAGGAGGTAAATTATTTTTTCCTGTCCAGTTGTACACAGGGCTTTCTCATGCACATACATCTGGCCTTTGGCTTGTTCTGACTATTCTTTCTGTTCTTAGGAGAGAGAAAAATGTGTCCATGTGCGCGTCTATGTGTGAGAAACAGAGATAACTGACTGTCTCTATAACGGGAGTGCTAAAACAGTTTCTGTGAATCTGAGAAATTGAGAAAGTGAGAGAAAGAGAGGAAGTGAGAGGAGAGTTGTTTGCCTGTCATTCCTGTAAAAGCTCCTGTGTCTGTTCAGGTTAAGTTGACTGAGCGGAGAACGCGAAGGCTCGGGGGTCCAGTAGGGGCCGCAGCATCTAAGAAGCGTCTAAGTGGAGCTTCTGCACGGCTAGTAACCTTCCCACTCAATCTGTGCCAAGCTCTTTGACTGATTGAGCTGCCCATTCGAAGTGTCAACTCAGAAAACCGTCAGCGCTGTAGACCAGGGCAGAAACGCTCCACTCTGTTTATTTCCCAAGACTGAAATGGATGGATTAAATGAAAAAAAGGAACAAAAAACAAGAATTCATTTTCTCTCTTCGTGCAGCGCTCAGATAGCTTGCTACAGCGTTTCCAGAGCTGACAGCAGGTTGGTGAGGAAGGACTGTGTTGTATTTGGCGTGTTTGATTCCGCTGTTAGTGGTTTGAAATTTGTCATCACTTTCAGACGAGGATAACCTGCTTGCACCTGCATCAACGCAGTGGCAAATTTATTACAGCTAAGTGTGATAATTGTGAATAATTGACCATAAAGTTATTAAATGCCATTGTACTGAATGTATTATTCAGTACTGTATGTATGATCTTAGTGTATTATTTCCCACCAAGCTGAACATGTAATTTGTGCTTGGTTTAACTGGCCAGTTTGTACTGGGAAATTGTCTTTCTAGCCCAGGTTGAAACATCACCACGTGGACATTGACATCGGCATCATGGGTCAGCACATTCTGACTGACACAGTGTGCAGCAAACCAGTTTATAGACTAACCTTCAGCTTGCAAACTTGCATTTAACTGACCAACTTCTGCCCAACAGTACAGAAATTGCTTTGGCTTGCAAAAAGGTGCTTTGGAGATATTTCAGATATGTTTCAGATATTTTAGTGTGATATATCACTCCTGAGAACCCCATGGTGTGCTTTACAACAATTCAGCAAGAACTTGATGATGAAATTAGGCTTGTGTACACCATACAATGGAATACAGTGTAATGGAAACCCAATAGGTAACTTAATTGATTTTCACATTTCTTAGTTTTTAGCAGTTCTTGCTGCTGCTGTTCATCTTTACATAGTTACATGTGTTTAATTGCTGGTTTATCCCCTCCATTACTACATATACACACTCATTTGTAACATTTAACAAAATAGTTTAAGTGTTTCTTTGCTTTTGTATGTGAATGTATTGTGACTCTCTAAATGACCCACTCCACCATTAGGTCAACAGATCAGAAAAACAAAACATCAGTGATATACAACATAACTGTAGGGCTTCAGTAAGTGTTCCTACTTTGTATTAACCCTCTGTTTTTACTTTTTCTTCTCCCCCTGCAGGATCTCATAGGATTAGCGACAGTGAGATCTCCGACTATGACTGTGAGGACGGTGTGGGAGTCGTGTCAGGTGACTGCATTTATTCAATCAACATCCAACACAGCAAATGCATTCACGTTCCTGTTATAAGGACTCATGTCAGCTATCACCATTGTGTGGTAGCACCTGTGCAAACTTCAGCCTTTTCTCTGCCAATGTGTTCAATGTGAATTAATAAATCCCACAGTTTTTACACAGTTTCCTCTTATAACCAAGACATGTTTGGTGAAAAGTAGACAGAATTAAGTGCCAAGACAGCTGCTGCTGCTGTTGGTTTCGCTTTGCAGTGTCCATTTTGATAGATAACAGTGTGCCAGCAGTGTTCAGACTGGGTTAGCCCTACATGTGTAGGTGGGTTAGCTCAGCTCCATTTTCGTTACTCAAAAAGAAACCATAGCCAATCTGTTGGTACAGCGTGACCTTTCATGCCAAGAAAATAAATATACTTGATAACGCGCTGTAAACTTTTATAATTTGCACTGCACCTAGGACTTTTCTGATAGTAAGATTTGTTCAGCTTCACAGTTTAAGGATGCACAAAAAGAAATTCTCTTTGTCGGTTTCATCCTGTATCAGTCTAAATACATTTGTCATCAGAACGTTCTGTAGCAGTGATGGATAGCACTTTTTTAGCACTTTTGCTTGTTGAACAGATGCTGCAGCCTTCAACATACAAAGCATGTATTTACAAGACATCAGTGTGAATAAAAACTAAATTAGATAATGTGATAGTTATTGTTTTAGTAATAGAAGCATTTCAACTAACCTAACATTGTAATTATAAAGGCTGTTAACACACAATTAATTGAATTTAGAGCAAAAACAATTCCCTGCTGTGTTAAAACAGGATTTTAGAGAAAGGTTAGAGAAAAGCAGCCCCTCATACTGTATGCTTAGAAGATCTTAGAAGATCATTTAGGTCCAGGTTCTCTTTTGGCTTGATGAGAGTTTTGTCATCTTTCAGAAGAGCTTGTACAACCTCACAAAACTTGCTGTGAAAGAACATATTCGAGCTTGAAATGGTCACTCTCTGCTGGAGATGATGCATGAGCTCGGACAGCAGTCAGTCATGTTCAGTTGATCGTTGGTGCTATAAGGAGGTGTGCAGTGACAGTGTAATGCTGCAGTTTATCTCTTTTACAGCGCTGGATTCTCCGTAAGCCGCCATTTCTTTTGGCCATCTTCAGAGCAGGTTACGGGCAGAGCGCTGAGTGAGGAGTACTCCCCTCACTCATACACCTAATTAATATTCTGATACATCCCTTACTAGATTTTTAAGAGAGGGGTGTCCCCATCTCTCTCTCTCTCTCTCTCTCCCCCCATGCACACACTCTCATTCTCCCCTTCTCCCTCTTCCTGCCCTCCCTCTTTTGCCCTACCTTTCTCTTAGTCTCTCTCTGCCCCCTTGTCTCTCTCTCTCTCTCTTTCCATCTTTTCCATTTTTTTCTCTCTTACTATCCCCTTCTCTCGTCTCTCTCTCTCTGTCCTTTCTGTCTCCCACTCCTCTTTCGTTCCTCTCTTCTTCTTTCACTGTCCTTTCTGGCTATCTCTCATTTTTTACTCTCATGTCTTTCTCTCTCTCCCCTTTTTTCTCTTTCTATCATTTTCTCTTTTTCTGTCTCTTACTCTTTCCCTCTCTCCTGCTTTCTTTCTTTCTCTGCCCTTTGTCTTTTTCTCTGTCATTGTCACCCTTTCCATCTCGCTCTTTTTCTCTCTGTCCCCCTTTTTCTTTCTCTGTCACTCTCTCTCTTTCCCTGTTTCTCTGCCTCTCGCTTTCTGTCTCTGTCTTTCTCTCTGCCCCATCTTTCTCTCTGCCCTGTCTTTTCCTCTCTCCCTCTCTCTCTCTCTCCCTCTCTCTCTCTCTCTCTCTCTCTCTCTCTCTGGCTTTCTCTCTCGTTCTCTCGCTTTGTCTTTCTCTTTTTCTCTCTCTGCCATCCCCCCACACCCCCTCTGTGTCGCTGGCTCTCTCTCCAGCCTTGTGTGTAAAAGTGCTGAATCGGCGCTTCCTACTGCAAGAGATGATTACCATTCAGAGGAATTATAGATTGCTGCTTTTTCCTCACTGAGTTGCTGTGGTTGTTTTCAGCTCTGCTGGATTCAGCCAGGTCTGCTGCACTGCACTGAGTCAGTCTGAGGTCATTTAGAAACGGGGGGAGGGGTTGTGTGTGGGTGAAAAGACGGAGAGAGCTTTTAGAGCCAACTACTGCGATACAATGAAAAGACTTTTAGTATTGATTGAGTAGGTGCACTGTTGTTTCAGCACAGTCTCTTAGCTTCATGAGGACATTTCAGAATCTGATTTATCTAGGGCTGCACAATATGTTGTTTGTTTATTAGTATTGTAATCGTTACATTTCTACGTGTGGAGATAAATATATAGAGAATAGAGTATTCTTTTAGATGAATTAAGACAGTAACGGTAGTTTAGGCCAGTCTGTAACAATAACATAATTAGAGATCATCATGTTAATAAAGTTGCAAGGCATATTGTATTCACATCTTTGGTTATTTAAATTGTGCATTTAACCAAACACAACTAAAGCTTTGCATTGTATCTTCTGAAGTGGGATCTGTTTTTTTTTTTTTGTAAAAGAAAATATGGGCAATACATATATATATATATATATATATATATATATATATATATATATATATATATATATATATATATATATATATATATATATATAAAATACACTTACGTCCATGTTTTTACCAAGTTTCTTAGGTACATAAAAGTAGTGGGATCTGGTTTTTTTTTTTTTTTTTGTAAAAGAAAATATGGGCAATACATATATATATATATATATATATATAATACACTTACGTCCATGTTTTTACCAAGTTTCTTAGGTACATAAAAGTAGTGGGATCTGTTTTTTTTTTTTTTTTTGTAAAAGAAAATATGGGCAATACATACATATATATATATATATATATATATATATATATATATATATATATATATATATATATAAGCAAAAAATACACTTACGTCCATGTTTTTACCAAGTTTCTTAGGTACATAAAAGTACACTAGGTTTCTCACTAGACACAGTTGTCGCATTAGTTAAAACAAACAATTGTTTATGAATTAGACCTGCATGTACTTGCGTTTTTACTGAATTTGATGTTCAACTAGCTGTTTAACCCAGTGACTTTTGCCAAATGTACTCATCTAGCTGTCCATCTAATAATGTCTGTTGTAGTTCGAGAAGCATGTTTCTAGATCTGATTATTAGGCCTGCCGTTATTAAGTTCAGCACTGCTCTTGATGTCAGATGGGTACCATTATTGTTTAGAAAAGTTCATAACTTGAAGGCTTTATGTCATTGAAAACATGTTTTCTTATCATTTTGATGTAATTTAATCACACTGTCATAACTGAGAACTCCACATAAAGTGAACTGTCCTGTTCCCACACTGTTAACACCATGGAAAAAACACCTCTCAAAATCACAGCTAGTACATATTTGTGTGTTGGACAATTTCTCTGGGCTTTCAATGCTGCTCACCATTGAAAAACTGCTATTAGCATATAATAATGGTCTGACTCACTTTATTGCCATCATAAGAACGTCAAACTAGCACTCCATCCATGTTAATGTTTCTATAACAGCAAGCATTTTAATTACAACTCCCAGTATTACACCCTTGTTGGGGTTGGCATTTCAGAATTAGTGCATTTTTGCTGTTTCAGTGTAAATGTATCACTTGACTTGAACAGATTAAGTCAGCCATGTTCACACAAAACAAAAAACAAAGTAAGACAAGCTGAAAACTGCACAAGCCGGCAAAATTTCTTTTTAAACCCGTGATTATATCCTTGCCTATTTAACGTGTGATGCACTCCATTGGATAGCAGTCAACTTCAATCATGCTAGGCATTGACCTTAGCCATGGCAGTACAGCGTGGCTGATGGCTGGATAATGAACCCCTTCTATCTGAGTGCACACATCGCTCCCACAGTCATTATTATGGTTTGGGTTGCAAAAGCTGTTTTCTGATTAAAGGCGAAAGGCCAGATCAGTGATTTACATCGAAGTGTGACCCTTTGAATAGCTAATGTAGGAATTTGTTTACAAAAAGCACCTTAATCCTTAGAAATCTAGAGTTACTGCTGTCATCTGATGTGCTATTTAAATCGAATTAGATAAATAATAGCATAATTCTTTAATGATTTGCTTTCCTAAATTAATTATTTATGAAAAGGTACAGAAACGTGCATCACGTTTCATAAAGTCAGATCTAAATAAAATGAAAGTTTAGGATTCAACAGAAGTTCACATATACAATTATAGCATTATATGTTTTTTAAATAACTTTTTAATGTTGATATCACAAAAAAAATTTAAATGGAAAAAGACATGGTACCATGACAGATGAGACACAATGGCAGCTGCAGTAAAAGAGGGAAATCCTCAGTGGAGTCTATGTTGTGTCTGTGATTTATGCTTGTAGGTTAGCGATTAAACAACAATTAAACAATGTAAATAAATCCCAACAGATCCTTTGTAAAGTTGAAATTCTGCTTGACTTGCGTTACCATGTTTGTAATGTGCTTACACACCCTCACCAGCTCAAACACTGGGAGATATAGGAATCATGCTTTATAGGAATGGAATGAAAGTACAGTATTTCTTGAAATATATCACCTTATGTCATGATTTGTATTCATAACATTAAGAGGGCTGGAAATTTGAGTATGACTGGCCACTTTGAACTGTAATTTAGAAAATTAAGTTAGTAATTCAGAAATCATTGTTTTTGTAAAAGTTATAATGGTTGTTTACATTAGACAGGGAACAAGAATATCGCTGCTGTCCAAAGACAAATATGTGTCTCCATTTTTGTCAATGATTATTGTGCTGTTCTCAGTTTATCTCAGCAAGTGCTCTTTACATTGTGTGAACTTTTCATGGTTATTGGACCAATAGAAATGCTCCAAAATAACTGCTTCAAAAAATCTGCTTCAATTGACTTACACAAGAAGTAAAGTAGGTTGTACTTCTTTTCTTTGGACAGCAATGATATGTCTGGTAAATTCCTGAAAGTAACTTGAGGTTTGAAGTATAGTTTTCATGATGTTTGAGGTCAAACTATTCCTTTTATGGCTTTAAGGTTGATATTGTCGTGTACTCACTGACCATATTACTTCATGTGTTCCCTGCAGATTACAGACAAAATGGACGGGACCTTCAGAGTTCCACCCTTTCTGTCCCAGAGCAGGTCTTATCATCCAATCACTGCTCACGGTCAGCGGACATCAACCGAGCTCGCTCACGGTCACCTAGCGTTCCCCCTCCTCAGAGGTACGGTCATTTTCCCCTCCCCTGCGTCTTTACTATAAAGAACTGTTCATTCTATTCCTTCTATTGCCTTCTATTCTATTCTGATTAGCTTTCATTAGCATTTTTCGTTGAAGCAGCCCTTTAACAAATGCCTTGTTTATTATTCTTTCTTATGTCTCTCACAAGTGCCAAAACCTAGATTTTCGTCTCTAATATCCCTTAAAAAATAAGCCTTAAAAAAAAGCCAATGACTGCTTTGACCCGTTACAGGGCAGTTACAGTAGTATGAATGGGATTCTGTAAATGTTATTTTGTGGTAATCTCACATGTGTGGTCATGTTATCAGAGTGAATATTTATTTATTCATTCATTTGTTCATTTATTTATATTCAGAGACAGTAGCATGTAACTGAGATTGTTATTTTATTTTCATGATTTCAGAGAGCCTTGAGGTTTTTTTTTGCCATAAGTTTCTTTTTAAGGTTGTTTGTTTTAATGTTGTGTTGATGGTAATTGTTTTCTTTCTTTATAAAATGTACTATATCACCAAATCATAACTGCATTTCCTAAACAACAAACTTACCGGGTTGTCTACTGTTATTGTAATTTGCATACTTGCATATATAAGTGCATTATAATTCAATTATAATGCATTATATTGCAAAGAACTTTCAGTAAGGAAAAGATACAGATCTTTTCCTTTGAAGTGACTGTGTGATTTGGGGGTGGTT
The DNA here is from genome assembly GCA_021613375.1 of Megaleporinus macrocephalus. Taxonomy (NCBI): domain Eukaryota; kingdom Metazoa; phylum Chordata; class Actinopteri; order Characiformes; family Anostomidae; genus Megaleporinus; species Megaleporinus macrocephalus. The sequence continues at coordinate 26,617,438 of CM038727.1, read as the reverse complement.
TGATTGCCGGTCAGTGGACTCTGCTGTCGCCCATTGGTCTCTGGTCAGACCACTGTGGTTTTCCATCCCACCTTTTCCTGAATGGGGTTGGAGCCGTTTTCCCATCTCTGCCACCAAATTCCATCTCTCTCTCACCTTGCTCTCCTCCTCTGCCCTCTGTTCTCTCCATCCGCCTACAGTCATTTTCTCACCCTACCTCGAACCAGACACAGTCAGCCTGTTGATCATCAGCAGAAGGAACTCAGGTAGATCCTTGCCCCATGTCTGTCTGTCCTACCTACTAGTATGGGTTCCTCAAAAGGTGGAATGACAAATATTCATCATGGTTTAACCCTTAGAAGTACAAGTTATTACTTTCATTTTGCTGTTTAATTTTAATCCAATTGGCCTTTTGCAAAATAAAGACTCTCTACCAGTCATGCTCATCTCTAAGTGCAAAACACAACTTCCTAACGCAAACCTGCTGTGAGAACAGTGGTCGCAGCAAAATAGGAAGAATTATTATAGTAGGAAATGTGGAAAGATGTTACTGATACACATCCTTTTCAGCATATGAAGCTCCACTGAGTACCTCTTCTGAATGAGTAGCTTCCATCACCCAACCATGCTTCTTATAAGATATGTAAACTTGCTAATTAGACGTTCAGATATTTTTCAGATGTAGTTAATACTTAATTAATTACATTTGTATTAGATATTAAATTGATTTAAAGTTTAGAATTCATACTTTCCACAAACTTGGTTTTGTTTTATTTTGCGTATCTGCTGTTTCTAAGGGTTAACATGGATGATGACAGTAGATCATCTGAAGCTCTAAAACCTTGACTTTGAGAAACCCCATTAAATGCTTTTCTTGACCACTGATGCTAGCCCTTTTTAGACAATGGTATGTTGTTTTCAACCTACTATTGTTTTTGTACCAGCGGCCAACAATTCCACACACTGTGTTAAACTCTTATGGCAAGACATTTCAAAAGACAAGTGCCTAAATCAACATTTGGAAACATGTTCCCTCTTCCTCATATTCATGTCACCCTCTATTTAAATGACATTACTACTGTTGTGCAGCTGTATATATTTATCAGAGAAGTGAAAAATATATACACAGTAATGTCTAGTGTGTATTGTGGTGAATATAAATGGTGAGTTACTGTATAGTCTAGATTTCATTCCTAATGCATTATTCCTGTTATTTCTTCATAATGCCATTAGACACATCACTGAGAATCTTCTCTCTCATATCAAACATTACTTCATCTCCAGCGTGCTAATTATTATTGAAATGTGGAACAATGTTAAAGAAATAACAGAAATACAGTACTTCACCAACAACTCCTCAAGTGTTTCCTGCTTGAGTATCCAGCATATTATAGAGTCTGTCATTCTGTATAGAACCTCAGTCTATAGTATGCTGCAGCATTTCCTAAAGCTGTACGTGTGAAAAGTTGTCCAGCAGAGATGGCACTCCCCTTATTATGTTCTGTGTATATGATATATGAATCCCATGAAGCATACTGTGTATACCGTACGACATCTAGTTGGTTTACTATTAGCTATTAGGAGAGTTAGTTTCTGCAGCTTATTATCTAATCTGTGATGATATTGTAAAATTACACCGGGTGTGTCCTTGTCATGTTATACATCTCAATATAGGTCACAACTCTTGAATGTCTAGTAGAGAGAACTCTCTTGAGTTGCCTCTTCTGGACGAATTAGACTCTAGAGAGCAGTCACAAGAGAGTCCAGATGAAATGAACAGGTAGAAACTGGTAACATTTTATAATAAGAGGTCTCTATAAAAATCTGTTTATTCATTATGTAATAGTTTGATGTTTAATATTATTTGCTTGTTTCTGCTTAAACGACTGGAACCATTTACATTTTAGCAGTTTAGTTCCATTTACTGCAATTTATTGAGGACTCTCTCATGTGCAGCTTTGTGTAGTCAATGTTTTTGGCATGTTTGGCTGAAAAGGAAGTGAACAGGCTCCCCCCTAAACAGGCTCTGGTCAAGCCTCAGAGTCTTACCCCAACTTTTCTTCGACAGCCGAGGCAGTTGCTTGTACCCCATCAATCGAGAAGAAGCGGTCAGGTTACTTCGCTCCACTAGGATGGCCCGGGCCTATTCTGAAGGAGCCTACAATGACATGGAGAGGTACCCACACTGAAGTATCTGTGTGTCGCCATCTTGATGTTCCGTCCTAGTCGCGTTTCTTTGTAATTGGCCGTGCAGGATTGCGACATCCTTTGAATAGCATGTCGGCTAACATCCAGCACCGTCTATGCTCCTTCAAGAGCGGAACTCTTCTTTCATGCCAAAATCAGTAGCTGAGCTGCTGCTTTTTGCTAACAGTTCCACAGTCTGACGTAATATTTCCGTGTGTCAAGCCTGCGTTTTCGACAGTTGTATGGTAAATGTTTGTCTGCGTGCAGTGGCATAACTACGGACAGTGCAGGCGAGGAATCGCACTGAGGCCCATAGCAAAAGGACTTGGTGACTGGGCTACCTAACTAACTTGTTACTCCTTTGACTGGGCCCCGTAGGAGGTGTCCCCTTGGACCCATTGCCTTACTACATCACAAATACACAATTTTACATCCATGATTCATCGGGAGTTGTGTTGATGTAATTACATGCTTAAATCATTACCCTACATTGGACCAGCAACTTGGTCATACAGTACTCTCCAAAAGTAGTGAAAGGCCATCCTTTTATTTGTGCAGGTTATGGCCAAAATGACCTTAGATTTTTTTTTAGCATCACAAGCAACATATATATATATATATATATATATATATATATATATCCATTTATATATTTCACTTAAATATTTCAAATAATGCATCTACTTTATTGATCTTTATTACTCTTTTATTGCCCCACTACTAATGCAATGCACAGAGACAGAGAGCTAACAGTCAGTCAAGCTTGTGAAAATGGATGGGGATCACTAGCTTGTTGTATCTGACTTTGGGAACTGACCAATTAGAACAGAGTGGGTGAGTTGACCAGTACACATAAATACAATACAATTATTTAAAAAAATTAAGTTGGCAAGGATGGAAAAAGGTTGCAGTGATATAAATAATAATTATAATATTAATAGTGTAGACATTCTGACCAGAAATTGCATATATAAAGGGTGGTCTCAAACAAACCAATTAAATTACATTTTTCTTCAGATAATTTTCTTATGGGGCCTATTTATTTTATTTTTTTTACTAAAGCTCCTGAGATTCTAGTTACGTCACTGTCTACGTGTCTGTTTGCCCATCACCCAGTACCTCTGACTCCTGTAAATCCTGTAAGTGATTTACTGAGTCCTGAATGCTTTTCAATGGATCCTGTAAGAATGTGTTCATTCCCTATTGACGACCTGCATTAAGACTTCCCTTTATCAGTGACTGTGTCAATGGTCAGAAATCTATTGCCTGACTCTCATCAAGGTGTTTAAGGGTTGCACTCTATGGACAAATGCCCTATTGCGATTGTATTAGGGCAAATTGCAGTCGCATTCTGTACATTGTAGTATATTAAAGCAAGTCAATGTGCTGACTTTGTTGTAAAAGATTGGCCTGCATGATTTTAGCACATTTATTAGCTTATGTTGGAACACAAGTCTCTTGATTAAATAAGCACTAAAAAAAGGCTTATTTTTTATATCACATTTTTTTTCTGATCAGCATTGCAGATACTTGACAGTATTGTGCAGCCTTAATGTGTCTCTCAGACAGGACATTTTAAGTTATTGGAGGTTTAGCTGTGCTAAGAGGGCACTCCGGTCATCAAAACATGAAAGACAGGACACGTCTTGTACTCTCTCCCCCTCTCTCTTTCTTTATTTTCGGTTCTCTACTTCTCTTCCTCCTCCGCTCTCACCACCATCTGGCTGTCAGTCAGAAACGTTGAGCGGTGCGTTTTCCTGCAAGCGGAACTTGATGTGTCATCAGAAACGCAGGGCCACCGGTGAATTAAACTGTCAAAAACTGCACATCTTTTCTGAGTGGTGGGCCCACCATTGGCGGGATAGTATAGGGCTTGTCGCGAAGAGCTTGCTAAGCCTCGAGTAAATATTACAACTCCTGTACTGTATTGCTGTCAGGATACAGTACTTTCTAGTAGGGAATATAAATAAAGAAATGATACATGTGTAGGTTTTCAGCACAGAAAAAATGGAGCGAGGGAAGAGGGATGGAGGTGAGAAATGCTGTTTTAGTAGACTGTTTTTGCTCTTGTTGACTTGCCCCTGCTGTTATCCCTTGGGGCAATCCAAGGGCCGTCTTAGAGCTTGTTCCATTTTGGTAGTAGTTCGAGTAACCCCTTTGTATGAAGGAAGGATGAATTTGACATAAATACAGAGTTCAAACTTGCTCAGAATTCATTTTTTACTTTCTAAACCTGGGTGTGAAGTAAACCTTGAAATCACATCCATGACTATCGTTTATTGTATGCCTTATTATGTATAAAATTTTAGATAATCAACAGATTCACCTTAAAGACATGTATTTTTCCTTAAGGGGGCTTTAAAACGACTCCTGTAATGAAGATTTTTCCACTTATACACTAAAGTCAGGTGTCCTGAGTTCCTGCTGTTGTCCTTATTGCTTGAACTGTTATATTACTGGGGGAACTATTAAAAATTCTGATTAAAATGTAGTGTTTATACAACATTTTTCTAACATGCTTTTTGATATCCAATTAGCCCAAACATTTAAGTAGTTACAAATAATTTTTACTTACCCTTAATTAAATACATTTGCATTACTTTTTTAACTATATTTTGTGTGCATGTTGGACTACCCAATATTTATTTTATTCTTTGTTCAGGCCAACATGATGTTTTTTAGTAGTTTAGCGATTGTTCCCTATCTGTCACATTTGTAATGATGATCATGATAGATGTAGTATAGTTTTTAAACTTTGTGCTATAGCTTACACTGAAAAAACCAAGATGCAGACATTAAAAATAATTTTAAAACTTAAGCTGCACCTTTTTGCACAGTAGTGTATGTTAACAGTAACTCTACTTTGGTATTTTACATGTACAAATTAACTTGTTTTCACGTTTCATCTTTCTTTCTTTCCTGTTGGGTTCTGATACATGAAGACCAAAGTAATTTTTCTGTAACAGCTGACCAACTACCACTGTGATGATAATTCTAGAGTAATGTGGGCATATTTGAGCCTTGTGCAGTGCAGATTTGGTTGTTTTCCTTTATAGCTCAAGGAGTGTTTCCTTTTCCTTTAGAAGCACACATTTAATACCTGTAATAGATTCCGTATTGTTTTTCACTTAACAGATGGGAAAGCTGTTGCTGGACAACTTTTCATACACTTTAAATTCACTTACTTTTTGCATTTCAGTTTCTTGTGTGTACACATGTGATGTTGAGTGCTTAGTTTATGTCTCTCTGCTTCTTAATGTTATCTAGTAATGGATTTTCTTTTAAACAGCCAACTCTACTTTTATTGTTATAGTAATATTTTGTATTTGTTTATCATTGGGGTTTTCCTTTGTAGTTTTCAAATTTCTTTTTTCTAATATTGAATATGACTGTATGTGCCTACTTATTGACTGACCTCACTTATCACAGCTGGATGGAACACTCTAGAGCCAGACTAAGGCAAAAAACAAAAAGACCAGTATTTTGGACGGGCTAAACAAGTTTAGAATGTGCCAACAGTGATATAAAGAAATATTTTACCAAAGCAAGGTCAACATGGCACTGAAATGTTAGTGGGGACCAGCTAGCTTGAGCTTATTAGCTTTATGGTAACTGGCTTCTACTAACTTTTATTCATTATAAACTTTTTTTTGTCACAGTGTTTTGCCAGATGTGTGTTAAAGGAATACTTCAGAGTTTTTCAACTTGATCCTAATCTGACACATCTGTATCATGTGGTTGATTACCCTGAACAGTACACTGGACCGGCAGATTTCTTTCCACATGGGTGCTGAATCATTTGAAGAGGTTGCTATATCAGTTGTGGTGGCAAGTTTTCAGCATCATTGTATTCATGTAAAAAGAAAATTTTGGCTGCCTAAAAAAAAATTCCCACACTTATACTCTGTGTTAGGGCTGGGTATCGCCAATGATTTCCCGAATCGATCCGATCCCTTGGGATGGGAGGGTGTCTCGGGTTAAAGATCGATCTCGGGTTTATACGAATCGATATCGGATTATTCAAATGAAGATCGATTTAAATCGAAATATGGATTTTTAAAACACACCACTACTCTGTGTTGGTAATTACAAACCAGTTTCCTGACTGATCTCAGAGCTGATTTCTCTCTAGTAACGTCTTTCATGGTTAGAAAAACTGGTTCAGCATTTCAGCTTCTAATATAAGTAGAGCTGAATGATTTAGAGAAAATATATAACTGTAATTTTTCAGTCCAGTATTGTCACTGCAATTATAAATTGCAGTTATTTTCTATAAATTAAGGTCCATAAAAACAGAATGGAAACTTTAACTCCTTAAAGTTGTGTTTTTAATATAAAAACGATTAACCTTCCATTACCCTAAACATGTTTGGTAATATCTTAGTTTTGTATTGACCCCACTTGCACCACACTTGATTACAACTCTTTCCCAATTTACTCAAAACTCGCTTATAATAGAAACAGTTGAGCAATGGAAATAAGTAACCGTTTACTGGCTTCTTTTGTAATTGATTATCAATTACAAGCAAAGTAGACTGGCAAGTAGAGTAACACTGGAGTATTCCTTTAATACAGACTTACTAAGAAGAGCACTTGAGGACCAAAAAAGCACCTCCAACATCATCACATCCAAGACTGAACTTCTCCATTCAGTTCCAGAATCGTACACTGTGAACCTTTGATATGGTTTTCTAAATGTACTCCCTCCTTTGTGCGAAGGGGAGGGGCTTCATTCCTTTAATGCTTTCTCCTGCCATGACCCCTGCTTACAATGAGCTCCAACCAACCTGTTTTCCCCTCCTCCATGACGTTCTTTCAGGAATTATGGTGCGCCGGACAGGCATGAGTTTCACCACAGGTCCCGTTCAGCCGACCAGCGGTCCGCTATGGAACGTCCCATGTACACCCGCTCCCGCTCCACGGAGCGACCCCCGGACGGCCACCACATGAGATCGTCCATGCCCACCCTGCCGTCCGGACACTCTGCGCCACCCTCCCCCGCCTTAACGAGGTGACCCAGACCAGAGCAGCTGACTCCACCTGTTCAGCAGCACCGGCTAATTGATAACCATCCCTCCTCCTTCCTCCTCCCACCTGATCAACCAGTCAGCCACGCCCTTTTTTTCTGTTCCACAGCGGTGCTTTTCCCGTTTTTGCAGCAGTGCTTTTACTTTTGCACCAGCCCAGTCATTCTACATCGTAGTATCGCTAGATACTAACATTCCTCTTGTAGTTTCTACTTGTTTTGTTTTTTTGTTGTCATAGCACACCACTTATATTCAGACTGAGTATAATGGTGTTGAGTCTACATTGATCTTTCCTTTACTAACATGACCAAATGTATGACTCATTTTTGATTTTGTTTTCTGTTTCTGTTCTGTTTGTTTTGTATTCACTGGTTCATACTATTTTTCCCTCCATAGTGAAGGATGAGGTTAAACTCAGCTCTTTTTTGCAGCAGCGCAATGGGAGATACACTTCGCTGTGCCAAAACTATTTTTTTTTTGTTTCATTTGATTTAATAAATGATTCCATTATTCCCTGCATAGCTGTACTATATTTATGTTTGCATGTTCCCTTTCTCGGAAGCGCTATTTTAGAGTTTACACTGATACACTGACAGCTTTTTGAAAATATTGTGCAGAATTCTTGACTTTTTTTCTAAAATGAAAGTGTTACTAAATTATTTTATGAACGTTGTTCTTCATAATTATGGTAAAAGCAATCTGATTGAGTTTAAGCAGTATATTTGCACAATGTTTTCAAGCTATCTAATTTATTTTTGAGGTATATTGTTATATCTACCAAATTAACAGTTAAATCAGTTTCAACAGCAGCTTCGTTGCAGTATGTGCATTGTGGGTAGCTAATTGTTTAGTAACTATATTCACATGCATTATACACTGTATATTTTTGCAGGGGTGGAAATCTATCTCTATATACAAATAGACCTCTGAAATCGTGCCATCATTCTGTATTCAGCTATGCTATTTGTCCTCCCTGTTTTGCTGACACCATTGGTTAAAAAGGGTTGCCAACATGAAGCATGCAGTTTGTCTTTGTGTTGCCTATGCCTCTACAAACTCAGCATCCAGGCTGTGCATGGTCTTTCTTTCTTTTTTTTCAGAAAATCTATATATGTGAACTAGCATATATATGAATGATTGCTACAATCATTTTTTAAGCAGACACTTCTTAATCCCTTCATTTCCCTCATAGAACAAGCCATAATATCTTTATACTATTGTTTATTTAATGTACACACCAACGGCCAGTTCAGTAAATACAGTTCCTGTCTATACCTACTTGCACACTATATTCCATCTGTTTCTCATTTAGCACCTTTTACCTTTTGCTTCAATAGTCAGAGCCCCACATGACTACCAGTTAATAACTGCTCTGAGGTGCCCCTAACCAGGGTAAAGGGACTAATGGAATGTGCAGAGAAACAGAAACTATAGTGTGTAATTGTAGAAATACAGAGTGCACCTACAAATTAAATGGCACTGTTACAATTAGGTGTACTCAAAGAATAGGCTGGTGTATACTTGTACTTATTTTTACTGACTGAGTGCAGAACTAGGTACAGACCATTTAATACACGGAATTTGGAGAAATACGTGAGTACTGTCTATTCTTAAAACCACAATGGTACATTTGAGACAGCATAATGCATTACAACTACTGTTACTTTGAGTTTATTGCTAATATGAAAGAGGTTCTCATTTACTGCCCTACACATTTTAATCTAATGCATTCACCAAACCTTTGCTGAGTTGAACAAGGGTATGGGCTGTTTTCACACCTAGTATCACCTGAGATCTATCTTCACATACATGTGTAGTCAAATTGGAGCAACCAAGGTCAGACTACATGTTCTGTTGATTTTACCAAATAACATGTCCTGTACAGATTGTACACTTCTGCACAAGTTAACATATTTTATGCGCAAAGGTTTACAGCACATTTATATTCTCTGTTTTTAAACTGAATAGAAATGAATAGAAATTGTGCACTAAAATTAGTGCACGGTAAGTTTGCTCCTGTGAAGTGAAGAGTGCAGAGTATGTGAAGAACAAGATGTTGTAACACAAATTATACAGACAGTATAGCACTGATTTGCTGATTGAAGAATAGAAAAAATATCCAATGCTGAATTTCATTGTTTGGTGATTACCAGGGATCTGAAACGATTGACTGGGAAGCAGACCCTGACCCACAGTTAATGGTTCAAACCAAAAAAAAAGAATTGTTAGGTCTACAGAAGGTAGGTGTGAAAGCGCCTGGAACAACATGTAGGGCAGTGGTACAACTTGACTAGGATTGAGAACCAATGTAATGGTAAAGTATATAGTAAATGGCAAATAGTCTTGAAAACCCTAAGATTAATAGAAACAGACAGAAATAGATAGACAGCCTTAACAAATATTAATGTAGGTTTATGTCAGTCTATAAAAAAGCTAACAAAGATGTCGGGTAACCCTACTAATGCTACACTTTAGTGTTAGGCCTTGGGTTTGACTAGCGTTTTAACATGTAATTTCAAGAATGTAGCCCAGTCAGAAATAGCTGACTGTTGACTGTAAAAATACAAAAATTCACCCTCTTAATTTCTTTTCTTGGTTAGTCTTCTCTATCTATTAGCATCTCTGCTAATACAATCTCCAGCTCATCCTCATGCACACAGAAACTTCCAGCTGTAATGAGGTGCTGTTTGTGTGTGGCAGGGCGCACCCCCGCAGCGGATCCGTCCAAACCAGTCCCACCAGCACGCCCATGAACAGCAGGAGAGGCCGGCAGCTACCTCAGCTGCCTCCGAAGGGAACGCTAGAGAGAAGTAAGTCGTTCTTGCTTTTGCCTCCACATTATTTTTAAGAAGATGATGAAGCCCTTGTTGGAGTGAATTGAGTGTTCTGTGGTGAAAGCTGAATTAAAGCTGTACTGTGTGCCTTCATTGTCATAACAGTTATCTTACATTTGCCAATATTGGGGTATATTTTGCACTGAAATGTTTTTGGGTGGTCAGAAGTTCAGTGAGAATATGTTATTAAATTACACCATTGGATAAGCTGTAGTTCCCAAGAATGATGTGATATTTTATTATAAAATTAGCTTTGTGTGCTGTCTGCCAGTGTTGTAGTACTTCAGTCTTGAGCAGTTCCCTCGACTTGGACTTGACAAGCTCACGACTTAATGTTGGACTCAGACTAGATTGCTTGACTTTATAAACAGTAGCTGATGAAATTCAAAGCTTAATAAAAAGGTGATCCCTTTGTTCTTTTTGGTGAAAAGCTTAACAGGGCCTAGCTGATATGAACATTTGGGACCAATACCAATTTTAAGCAGATTTATTGAACTTTTATTTTACTGACTTATTGTCAGTTCTTATCTGTTGCATTTCTTAAATGAAAAGAAAACTTAAATAAACTTCTAAACAGTTTAAAAGTATATTTTACATGTTTTAACCATGATGGTAATTTGTTCAATCAGCTCTATTGGCCTATCTGCATTGCTGTCATACACTTAAACGTGTCATGTTGGGCTCCACAAGTTGCAGGATTGACACTGATAAAGCTGCTGGGCATCAACATGATCTTAGATTTTTGGATAAATCGGATCAAACGTATGTGTCACAGTTTAACTGTGGACACACTGGTAAAGCAGATAATGGCCACATTGAAGTTTGCATAAATCTTTTACCAATCGCTGTAAATGCAAATTTTTCTGCCATATTTTTGCCGTTTTGGTGCATTTTGTTTGATCCAGCTTGTTTGCAAACCCCTGAAAGACTTAATATCACAATACGTCATGAAAATCTGTTCATGTGACATGTTTTAATGTATGAATGTATGAATATCCACTCCTAACTTACACCATATAATGCTGTGCAAAAGTCAGAAATGTGTAGTGTGTCCAACTTCCATTACGTTTTTTCATAATCTTCAGTCTTTACAGGGATATTTTTACCACAACTTCAAAGTTCAGGCTTAGAAGTTGGTTGCACTTTCAAAATCACATTCAGTGGTTTTGAGGTCTGGACTCACTGGGTGGCCAGTCTGAGAATTCCAGCAGCTTCTTTGTTTAATAAAAAAAAAATCTCAGTAAAGGCTTCTTGACAGCTCCACATACTTTCAGACCCATAGTTGTCTTCCATTCACAGTGGAAGGATGGAGAGAAATACCTGTGGATGTTTTAAATCTAAAGCAAAAGTAGAGCATCTCTCAAAAGTAAAAGCTTTAACTTCTGTTTAACTGTTGGGGACCATTTTGGTGATGTACCAGTTACGATTGTTAGTGGTCCCATTGATCCTATCAATCATTTTTCTACTCCAGCTTGGGAAACTCTTGTTATTTCTGTTTGGTCTGACTTTTGCACAGTATTGTACCTTTATTTATTTTATATACTTGACTTGACAACGGGTGACTTGGGACTGGACTGACTCACTAGACTTGATCACAACATTTCTGTCAACCCACTCCTTCATCATTGACTCCAGGCTGTTTTGAGTGTTGTTGGTTACATTGGGGCCATGCATGGTCAGGTACCAGCCAGTGCATGAGCGTAAAATTTTTTTTTGACCTCCCTCTTGTTTCTCTCCCAGACGACGGGCAGGAATACATCGAGCGTGGTCCAGGTCTGTAACCTGCTTGTCTGGGTTTAGCCCCTCAGATTCAGGTTCTGCTATGAGCTAAACCCATCTGCAATAGCCAAGAGCCCCTAGCTTTGCATGCAGGAGTTAAGTCAGTTATCAGTTTGCTGCTCTAATGCTGTTCGTCCTGGAAGAAACAGCTGTTCAGTTTTAGGTACAAAGAGGTGACGATGTTTGCCACTTGCTACTAATATCAATGAATAATTGAATAAGCATGCTAATATGCTAATAGAGCCTATTGAACTATAAAGCTAATGTCTCTCACAATTAATGGAATGTAGCATGGCTAACAATGAATGAAAGCGAGCGTAACGGCATCTGCCCCCATTAGTCTGCAGTCATTATTGTCACGGTTTTGGGAGAAGTATGCCTTTAATGGAGCCAGTGCTATTGCAGGCCATCCCTGGTGAATGTGTATGATTGTAATAAAAGGTACTTGTGTTGCCTTATCATTCTTCCTCTAAGAGCTCCGACCATGTCAATGTCATGACAAACCAGTGTGTAAATGCCTACAAATTGTTCTGAGAAAGAAAATGCCTTAAGGACTCCTGCATTTTTCAGCCTAACCACTAATCTCTGCATCTGCATCTGGTTGATTACTATGGATAATAATTTTAAAACTTTTCCGGTACGTAGAAAAGAACAGAAAGCTCATTGATTTAGAAAATGAAACATTTACATTAGATCCCAAGGGACAACTACATGTAAAAATGATGTAGATTTTAAACTCAAACAAACTAAGTAGTCAGGTAAAACCTTGAAGTATATGTCTAGTCTCAAGAAAATGTTTATTTAGTCTTATTATTGGATGCAGACATTTCATTTTACAGAGATAATCCCTACACAAAAACTTTCTGGTTCAACACAGCTTCAAATAACAGTTTTCAGTATGTAAAACATAACTGAAATCCTTTATGCAGCAAATTTGATGTCTTAAGTAAAGACAAACAGCGTCTTGGTCTGCAGTTTATATAACGCATAAGTTAGCTTACTAGTACAATAACTTATCCTGTTGAAGTTTTATAAAACTAAAACCAAAAAAACGTTAAAATAAGTTCAAATACCCGGTGCAGTAGCTAGTATACTACATGCTAGTAACGATTTAATGTTTTGTGATACAGGAGTCAGTGTTAATTTTTAATAAATAGTTTGCATTCAACTATTTATTTTTGTGCTGTATTTATACCCTCGACCACTAAATAGCAGCATTGTAGTTTATGTCCAGCCATTACACTCTTCCACTAAAATATAAATAAGTAGTGCAAGGGCACACTGCTAACCTTAGCAATAGCAAACCTATGTATATCATGGTTGTTTTTTCTACTGTGATAGTGTTCCTAATATTAAAATCTAACAATTTTATAGTACCGCAGTATATCACAGTATATTCAGTCGTTACTCCTGAATCATGACATGCATCATGTTGACAGATGCTTGCCAACTCACAGGCCTACTAGCCAAAATTTGAAGTTGTTTTGTCTTTTTTATAAACTGCATTTGCTGCGAACAGTGTTTTGTTCTGTCTGTCAGACTGCATGTTTTCCATAATAAAAAGCCCATTATTTAAAATCGTATCGAGCCGGGTGCTGATATGAACTGCAGGAGAACAGCATTGCAGTAATTACAGTGCACAGCCGTAACAAAACTGACATGCAAAGATAAAACTAAGGGTTTTATTAACTTATCACACATTGTATGTCTTGAGTCTGTGTTAAGTAATACATAATTGAAAGGTGAATCTGACAGTGTGGGTCAGTCAACATGTAACCCGAGTCCCCATCTCTTGGTGGTAACGGATTGAATGCTAGAGATGTAGCAGGTAGTACTTCTTTAAATTGTGATGCTCTCATGAGAAATGTTTTTGGATGGTGTCAACAGATTGTCTACCTAATGTTGGTGTCAATTTTAGATCATTTTTTGCTTATTATCGAAATTACTTCCCCACGGGGCCATTCATTGAATTTGTTTAGTAGTCCTTGCGCCTCATAAGCACCGCCTAGAGCCAGGTCTTTGAAACGTGTTCCGTACAGCAGGCCGAAATGACAAGCTTGCATTTTCTAAAACAATTAGCTTTGTACCTATTGGAAAAACCTGTGTTGCGTGAGAATGTGAATGAGAGGCTGTGTGCTTGTATATGAAAGAGCACGAGAGAGAGAGAGAGAGAGAGAGAGAGAGAGAAGGAGAGATTCAGTGCCTTTAGGAGCTGTCAAATCCCTGAGAGAAAACCTTTCATCACTGTCAAAGCATGTGAGTGTTCAGCCAGCCAGCACTAGCAGCCTCGGCAGTGTGAGTGTGCCTGTGTGCCGCTACAGCGCTGTCCATTCCTGCTGCGTGTACAGTGCATGTAAAGTGGACATAGATTTTAGAACATTATTGATTATTGTACACAGCAGCTGAATATAAGTTGGCTAGTGGTCAATAGACAGTTGAGCCCAAAGCAGGATGGCAACATGGGATTAATTCAGGCTACTGGTGCCTGGTCTGTTTAAACCTTGCCGCTGTGACCCACACCGACCACTAGATGGGGTTCAGGTCACCTAAGAAATCTGAAAGCAGAAAAACGTTCCAGTTCCAGGTTTTGTACACAACCATGCTCTTTTGTTGCATAGCTATTTTGTGTTTTACATCTTATTTTAAAGCCTTAGGCCATATAAATCCAATAGTTTTGTAATTAGTGCAGTGCACATATTCTATGTTCATTGGTGTCTTTAACTGATCTGCGTTTAGGCTAAGATGTATAACGGGCTCTTGCCTAAGCTTGCGTGAGCTTTACACACACCAATCACTTGACCAAAGAATTTTTTAAAGGGGTAGCGAACTAGCGACTGAAAGTGATGTATCGAGTAAAAGCCACTAGTAATTGAAAGCAAACTAAAGATTGAACCCAAACTAGCAACAAAAAGGAAGTGGCAAATAACAGAACAGCAGGGATTATGGTAAATTAGCAGAAGTGAATTGGCATTGGCTAGCAAATTAGTGAGTGAGAGCAAAAGAGTGAGCGAAAGAAATCAACTAACCAGGCAAATTAGAAAGCAAATAAAAGTTGGGCTAAAGATAACTAGCGAAAATTAGCAAGGAATAGCAAACCAGTGAGTGAAAACAAAACAGCAATTAAAAGTGAAGTAGCAAGAAAAAAAAGCCATTTAAAGCAAACTAGTAAGCAACAGATAGTGAAGAGATAGAAAGAAAGCATACAGTAGAAGCAAATTTGCAATTCCGTCACAACCTATAAACACACAGATTTACAGGAAGCATCTCTTTGATCCTCTGTATAGCATCAGTAGGTTGGTACCTATATGAATCCTGATCCTCTGCTTGTAGCTTTGGGTAGTTCTTGAGTGGTGTAGCAGGTCTTGGACAGAGCGTTGTCAATTGACAACTTTTTCAGATAATCATTCTGGATGTTTACTGTGTATTACTGAATATTTAGTTTGTTTTCATACAAGTTAAAAAAAAAACATTTTGCGCAGTATTCCCTGGGAACTATCATTTTAAAACTGATCACATTTTTCTTACATTACATGCAACAATTTAATTAATCCTGGTTACATATTATTATTTATTATCTCTGCTTGTAAACTTTGTGATGTGATCATATCCATCCAATACCTTCTGTCTTTCACTACCCAGATGAAGAGGAGGAGGAGCCTGTGATTTATTATTCCACCCATAAACAGTCATTTGATGCAGACGCAGGTGTGTCCTCCTAAGTCGCCATCCACAATTGTGTTTAAACCCTTTAAACTCTGGGCTTTTTATCAGCAACTACTAGGATGATTACAGATCTTGTATTCTTATTTGGTGCTTCAAGATAGATACTCATATGTTTTGTAGTAGAACTAGTGTGTTTGTTTACTGGAGTTCAGAATATATCCAGCCCAGCTTCTCAGGTGCTGTATGGTGCTGTTGAAGCCATGATTTTTACAACTCTCATTCAGATACAAGTTGTTCAGATTAAGTAATTTAGAATTAGAATTATCTTTTTATTTATTGCCATCACAGTTTTAGTTTAAGTTCATTTAGGATGGTTTGCTTTTGTGTCATGAAAAGCTGTAGTAAGGGTGACGTGTGTTAACAATGGCTTGTCCTTTTAAAGGTTTTTGCTGATTAAATGTGTTGAAATAGAAGATGAAAAATAAAGATTCACACTGACTCTAGTAGTTCAGGCCAGTCCTAGTAACTACTTAGTAACTACTGCACATGATTTGGTAACTACTTTTAAACTAATATAGATGTGCTATGCCATATTCCAGAAACTCTTATCTATTCAGTCACCATGGCTGCTTCAAGTAGGATAGAGTTTACTTAGTAGCTATTATAGAATATCATTTCTTAAGCTCATAGTCGTATCCTAACTCCAGATAAAGAAAGAGGATTATAGAAGAATCCTAGCTAGTAGTAGCTCACAGCCCGGCTTAAGTCCTAGGTAAATGAGAACTAGGGAGAGGTGATGCCTTGTTAAACAGTGTAAAGTTCCAGTTCATGTCCCATCAGTCTCTGGCGCTTTTCTCATTGGTAAATGTCCAGATAACTTACATACATTTCTTGTGTTATTTAATACACGTTACCATTTCAGCTGTGTGTGCATTGTCAGTTGCTTGGTTGGTTCAGAGTTTCTAACTTGAGACAAGATTAGATATCATTCCTTTTGTTTCTGAAATATGACTGAAAATCTTGTCAGATCTTAACTTATATCTAATGATGGGAAGTTTCTGTAATATGGCCCTGTATTGAGCTTTTGTGGATTAATCTGTTTATTCTAATTCACACTTTGGGCTGGTAACCCCTAGCATCTTGTCTGAACGTTTTCACTGCACTAAAAGAGAAACAGAGCCAGGAAAAGTCTCATTTTTTACTAATTGTGACACATGGTTGGGGGACCATGGCAGTACATACAGTTCACGCCCACACCCTTACTATCATTCCGTACTCTGTGATTTTGGTGTAGGAGAAACATATGGACACACACGCTTTCACCCTCACACGCACCATCCTGGCATAGCAAAAAGTTTCCAGCAGATTGCACTTCCTCCATCCTTCCATCTGTTTGCGTGTTTGTCCATGTCCTTCCAGCATCACACGACCATGCTTTTTAAATGTGTCTATCTGAGACTTTGCTGCATACTGTCCTGCTTCCTAACTCAGCGTCTGTAGCTTTTCCAGTTCTGCCATCTTCAGATTTCACCCTTTATTCACAAACATTGATTAGCAAAGTATATTGGTTTCAAAATTGGCTTCAGAGCTTAAGTGGACTGAATTACTCTGTCAAATGTCCAAATTCATTTTAGTCTAGACTCTAAAAGGGAAATTGGAACAGTTTTTGTAAGGATACATTACTGCATAATTCTGTCATTGAGATGTAAACAAAGTCTTTCAGAGTGGATTGATGTTAAATGGTTGCTTGTTGCTTCTGATTTCTCTAGTGGTGGTGATAGGAAACAGTGGTACAAATACGTTTTTATATGTAATGTTGATTAAAGTAAGGGACCTAAAGAAAAAAGGGACATTATTACACCTTGTATATACTTCTCTACCATGACTGGCTTGCTCTTCAGGTAAAAAAAATCTGCGTAAATATTTCAAGTACAATGTCTCGAGCATCTGCATTCTTGACCATTTCATGCAATGGCTTTCTATAATCGAGCTGTTAGTGGCATTAAATGCTTCAGATGTCTAGATCCTGTCACCACCTCTGTACAATTTTAACTCACCAATGTTGCATTTCACATCAAAACGCTGAATGACTTGGTTTGCATTGTAATGTTTACACTGGGCAGAAAAAAAAAAATAAATTCACCCCTAAAATCTAGATTTATTAGTGATCTGCATTGATTTTTACACAGTGCAAATGGTTAATTTGTATGCAGGCAACTGTCTGAAGGTTTTAAAATGCTTGTCTGTGTTCATTGTGTGTCCTTTTGTTGCTCTGAATGTAAAAGACTATGAGGAAAGGTCTCACGGGCCGCCAGCCAATGGAAGGAAAGGCAAGTGTTGACTGAGGTGTGGACTTGCAGTGATTTACTGACCGCTGCTCTCTTTACAAAAGCTCTAATCCTGTGTGGTTTTTATGGCCCAGCTGATCTAACGGTTGGTTGAAATTATCGACTAATATTAAGATCCGTCAAATTAACCTGTATCTGTGAAAACCCTGCCAATAGGCCTGTCGCAATAGTAATAACATAGTTACCTGTTAGCTGTTACTTTATCAGGTCACAGTTATCTTCCACAGTCATTATCATTCACAATCTTATCTTTACCTTAACAGTCAGAACCTAAACTGGTTGCATTTTCTTTAGTTGGCTTGAAGCAAGCGCATGCGAACAAATTATATTTGAATGGAAAATTACTGACACACATAATGGGTTTTATGAGAACAGCAGTGGTTGTAGTTTCTGTCTGTAACAAAATATAGATCTGAGTCTTGTCAACTACTGCATTAGATTTTTAATTAACAGTAGTTGGGGCAGAATCATTCGCTATAGATGGCAGTGTTTTAGACTCTTTCACCCCAGCATAAACAAATAAGAGCACAACGCTACTTGTTAGCATGACCAAACCTTTGCATATGGTGGTGCGTTTTTCCTACTAAGAATCACAATATACCCCCTTTTTTATATTCTTGCAAATGTCGCAGTGTATTAAATTCAATCATAATCACACATATCGCCAAGTTCTTGTTAATGCATAGCCCTAGTATGCTGTATCACAGCAGTTTGTTTATTTGAGCTGGAGCCATTTCCGTCTTCAGTTGAGAGCTACAGACGGAAGATAGAAAGCACAGCAACTGAACAGCCAATTTGGCCACCTTAGATTACACTTTAATAGTTACATACAATGCAGAACAAACAATTCATCATGGACAGGTACATGCAGGGTGTTGTACAGAAAAATAGTCCCCAGTTAAATGCTTTATTTGTAAGATTTGCCACAGTTTTACCAGCATCACATTTAAAAACTCTGAGAATCTGTAGGTTTACAGGTTATTTTGCATGGTACATAAAAAATAGGTATACAGTATTTGCATTGTAGATATCACAACCCCTGGTTCCTATCACCACCGCCCGAAATAAATAAAGGTTCAAGTTTCTCCACAACAATCCATTTCACATCAAACATCCTCTGAATGACTTAGTTTACGTCTCAGCGACTTAACTTTGTATACGTTTGGGAGAAGAAAAAATAACAATGCAGTTCCTCTTTAAAGTCGGTATCGCAAAAGGTTAGTATCGGTTGGGCCCAAGTGCATATGCATGTGTGTGTTTGACATCTTTTGTGGCTTCCACGTTTCTCCAACTCCCACTCTGCTTCTCATTATACTTTCTAGGTCAGTCTGTCCCTTTTTTACCGCATTCTGTTCTCTCGCTCTTTCTCTCTCACACACACACAGTTCACATTTCTCTCTCATACTTTCCTTTCCCCCCTTGTTTGATCATTCTGAAATAGTTTGTCGTTTTCGTGCAGTGTGCTGTGAATAACTAGGAGGATTCAGGCAGATTGTGGTAAATTAAAATGATGGGGGTTCACAGTGAAGACGTCCCTGTAGTGTCTCTTAATCCAACCTGCTGGTCCAGTCAAGTGTGCAGTACCGTAGTTAATAAATGAGACTGAACTCAGTTCTTTGCTTTGACAAGCCTGTCAAAGTGATTCATACTAACCCAAATGTTAAGCCTGATTTGTGACAGTTTTAAACAAATTTCCAGCTTAAGTAAGTTAATTAAGATAATTAAGAATTAAGATGATTATAATGTATAAGCGTTTTAAGGTTAAGAGCATAAAGACTTTAACCCTTATGAAAGAAACCTAAGAAGACATTTTCACTACATGGTATTTTTCAGTCTATGACAGTTACAACCTTTGTCCAGCAGATGGAGCAAAATCATCTCATGAAAGGCGCTGTTCACTTTGGAGGTGCTGAAATGGCCTAGATACTAAACTTCATTGTTTGATTGAGAAAAGCAAAAAGAAAGTTCATAAATTCATTATTATTATTATTATTTGCAAATAATATTTACAATTAATTATAAATGTGGACTGCACATCTACTTGTATCATATATGTAGACATAATTAAAGTTGAATTGAATTCTACAATATTTTAAATCGTCAGGATTGCCTCAGTGTAAGTATGTAAAACTAAAGTTAATGTGAACCTGCAGTGTGTCAAGATGTGTTGTGCAGGGATGGAACAATGTACTATTGTTATATTGTATTTCCATGTAGACCCAGACTTTAACTACAGTTTATATAAATATAAAATTACTGTTCATATTATAAATATGTGCTGTGCAAAAGTCAGAAAAGACCCACTTATATTTAATTTCCAGTTAAAACATAAAAAAATTATTAATGTTTCAGCAGATATTTCTAAGGACTTAAATCTAAGATTAAAAATTACAAGATTCTGAGAAAGTGAGAGTCCTCTAATCCTAGATTTGGCAGGTCACTAATGCTGTCCATATCAGATAAACACTACGTAAAGCTTTTATCTTTGAGAGAGAGAGAGAGAGAGAGAGAGAGAGGAGAAAATCAAGCTCCCACATGTGTTTTTGTCTAGCCTTCTGCTACGAGAAGACAACACCATTAGCCTGATAGGATGTGTAGCTGCCAAGAAGTCATCATGAAGCAAATGAAATAGTCTTCTGTGTAATCTGTTTTTTATGATACTGAAAAAAATGTTTGGACTTTATGACTTGGTTGCCTTGAAATAAAATGAACTGTGGTCTCTGACTTTTACACAGTACTTTTAGTCTCTAGTGGCAGCCTATTTACTTCCACTAGTACTGAAAACACAGATATCAGAAGTATTGAAATTTGATTACAAGTGGATTTTACATAGTATTTTAATAAAACCAGTACTTGTCCCGTCCCTTTGGTTGAGTACTCGGTACTCGAGCAGAAAGTCAACTCACTGTCTCAGACAGACATAGCAGACCCTGTGTTTTTTTCTAATCATGTTTACTGACCTGCATTGGTAGAGGTGACGTGGGAGGACCAGCGGCACACGCACAATGGTTCGGGTCCTGCTAATGGCCACCCCCCTCTGGCTCCACCAGGTTGGTCCTGCCCTGATTGGACCTTTGCTACCCTCTGGCCCTGTGTGCTTTCTTTCACGCTAGACTGTGTGTTCTTTCATGTCTTTCTTTGAAAGACTCTGAAGTCTGACTGGCTCCTTTTCTGAGTGTGCAAAGTAATGTGTGAACTGTGATAATCACAACTATGAGAAAGTGTGAAAAGAGAGTGGGAGAGTCCTGGTTTTCAGCCCTGCAATGGGTATAATAAGAACTAAGGCTGTACCATATATTGTTTCTTTGCCATACAGATACTGCAGAAGGGTGCAACACACAAATGATTCCTCTAACCAATAACAATATATGTTTGCTGTGTAATTTCTCAAAACCTTTTTGAGATTGTATTTTTATACATCTTTCACTGTTTATGGATAGAATGACTAGCCTCATTTTCTAAGGACAACACAGTATATTTGGTTTTGCAAGATCTTGAAATAGTGGCATTTCTGTTATGTTGTGTTAAACACTAAAGACATTAACATTTAAAAACTGAAGCAGTTAAAAATACCTGTTGATTGCTTTTGTTATCTTTATTTAGTTTATATAGTAATTCCAAGTAGTTGCTATGTGGCCGCGGTGGTATTCCGGGAGGTTGTTAGATCATTGCCTCGCAGTTGTTGAGTGGTTGCTAGGTCATTGCTGTTGTAGTGATTTGTGTTGCTAAGTTGCTGCTTAATGGTTGCTTTGTTATTCTATGTGGTTACTAAGAAGATGCAAGGCCATTTCCACTGTATCTGAAGTTATGTTAGGGAGTTAGTAAGTGGTTCATATGTTATTCCAGACGGTTGTCAGGATGTTGCTATGATATTGATATTCATTGGGTATGTGGTGTTTTTATGTGTGCTGGTTGCACTAGGAAATTGTTAGGTGGTTTGCTAGACATCTACATTGCAGTGATGCTGTAGTGTTAAAAAGTGGTTGACCTGTTCTTTAAGGTGTACTTTGTTACTGTGGTATCCCAGGTGGTTGCTAGTGTGTGAATATTAGTACTTTGTATGTAAATTTGTATGCAAAGTCTCGGAGGGTCAGTGTGAGAAGTATCTTTTGCCAAGCCAAATTAACCAACTCATTGTCAAGGGTAAAATGTGATTTTGTATGGCTTACCATGTGACAATTGTGATTCTCCAACATGTCTTAAATATTGCAATATTTGAATATTCATAATGTGTAATATGTAGCAGAGTAATCACAGTGCTAATACTCCATCTATATTGTGCAAGCCGAATAAAAACAGAAGTAATTAAAGATTGTTATGTATATTGGATGGATGTAGGGATGGTTTATCTTTTTCAAACTAACAATGCAGCTGTTAACCTGTTTCATAGTCTGACTATCTTAGTAGTTGGCTGTTACTGCTGTTATATAATATAGATTTAGGGCACTGAAAGAAATACTACTGCACAAAAGTGAACTAAATATTAACTGATGTGTCATTTAAAACACCAGTCCAAGTTTTCCATACACAGGGTTACATTTAAGCTTACTCACAGACAGCAGTTCTATCTAATATGTTTAGATGGTTTGTGTAGATTAAATAAATATCTACAATTTGCAGTGGTCTTAAAGCCTTTTTGTTGCCCCTATACCAAAAGCTGCTCTTTCGTGTTGGTTAGCATGTGTATGTCAGCTGAGTATTAATTGCTCTCCCATGTGCTCATTCAGTTTGTTTAGCCATAGCTGATTAGACCTAATTTTTCTACTCGCTGTTCAAGACAATAAGTGTTCCTTAGGGCCTAACGCTTCAGTTTGTTTTGCCTTAGTAACATATTCGTCGTCAGGGGTCAGTTATCTTGTGCTGTTTAAGTGCTTATCTGATGCTCTCAGGATATATGTATTTAAATCTCTTTAGAGATTTAAACCTCCTTTTCAGTACGTTTTGTCATAACTGTTATGCATTTGCCACAAATAAGTGCAGACAATGTGACGTACAAACAGTGCAAATGACGCTAACAGTCCATTCGGCTAAATGCCTGAGCGAAGGACATCTAGTCTGTTGCATGTGAAGTGGTCCACTTTGTAATAAAGTATAAGACACAAAGGACTGGCCAGTCTTTTGGAGTAAGCATGACCCCAAAACACTAACAAGGACACGAAAAGTGCTTCTGTTTCCTCTTGTAATTCGTGAGACTTGGTCAGCTGCATCAGACAATGCTGCAGTCTCGTGACCTTGTCCGCAAAACAAGCTGTTGACGACCAGATGGTACTGAGTATGTGAATATATGAGACAAATGAGCTGAGAAGCTGAGTGTGCTTTCTTGTTTGAATGGCATGTTCCTGCTTATATATTACAAGGATTAAATTACAGAATACGACTGCTTCTCCATTTAAGGTGAAATGGAAAATATAAATACCTGGTGAATAGGAAGTTCACATTTAGCACTGTTTTTGCCAAAATTGCCAAAATAAATGCATATTTGTTTGCTTTATGTTACACAAGATACTACAAGCAATCACTATGTGATTTGTGTGCTTTGAGCATCTTGATCAATCAGCAGTTCCAGATGAGGGTTTAGATGAGTTGGAGAGATGTTATTCTACAACGTATCACGTTTTATGAGACTGTATTGTACTATAGTGTATTGTGACCACCGTGCTGACTTTTGTCTGTTGTGCTAGCTTGGGGTTGAGGTTATCTTGTGCTAGTGTGTTAGATTGGGAAACTAGAAAGCACAACTTGTGTTTGAAATATTAGATTTTTATGATGTTCAATACACTAAAAACAAAATAGAAACATTACCTTATTCATGTAGTCACATTTGTAGTCCTTTCTTCTATTTTATATTAAAAAATTATCAAATCAAGATATTGCTGTCTTGTATAGAACCATGAATGTAATGAGTTTTGTGATTCAAGGGTTTTTGTAATCCAACAAAAGTTGCTTTTTTTGGAAATAATGGCATCTATCTTTATATATATATCATCTTATTAATACATAAATGCATTTTATGTTCTCAATATCTTGGAAAGAATTTTTTAATTAAGATTGTGATGATGTGTATAGACAGTAGGCACCATGCTGTAAAAACAGCCTATTATGAATGACCTGTTATCATAATGGCATGAAATCTTTTCTGTTAGCATATACCCGCATATTGAGCTTACAGCTGTTGAGCTGCGTTTCGAATGATAATGGCACAATACAAGGCAGCCTATCTGAGAAGAGGAAATTTACATAATTCAGTCTTAAAAGTACAGTAACAACAACAGCCATCATAAACCCACAAACACATCTTAAGTGGACCTAAAAAAGATTAAAACATTGTTGGACATGGGACCGAGCTTTATTGCAACTGCAAGTTGAAATATAATCACAATACTAGTATTCTGTTTAGTATCGTCCAGCACAATTACTTGTTGAGCACACGCATTATTGTGCTATGGCATTTAAGAATTTGTTGCTATATATTGTAAGTATGTTGACTTCTTCTTGCAAAGGACCATACAGAAGCGTCTGCCTCATTGTGGTGGCTTACCTACAACACAGCTGCACCACACATGACTCAGCAGAGAGTGATTAAAGTAGCTTCAGACAGATGTTTGCATTCTGTTTCATTTTAGTGTCAGCCTGTTATTTAAGAGACTGGGCCTGCTACAGTGCTTGATGCAAAACAAGCTAGACGAGCACATTAGAGGTGAAGAGAATGGCAGTGAGATGATTATCTTCCTTGTCATCATAGAGCTGCTCTCGCTCTGTCTTGCTCACGGTTTTAATGGTTTTTATTTTTAGAAAGTAAAATGATTAATAAGCTAATAATCTGAAGAAATGGCAAAATAGTATGCGATGACACAATCTGACCAGTTGCGAAGTTGTTGTTATTTGTGATAACAGCAGTGTTTCTCACATTAACTTTATCATGAAGCACTGGTAGCGAAATGATTAGGGCTTTACTTTATATAAAAGCAGAATGTTACTTCTATGCTGTAAGATTTGTGCTGCAGTACATTGGTTAGATTCTACAGGAGAGTGGGAAAGTAGGCCTACAACAAATACCAAACTCGTCATTGATTCTAGGGAAGCATTTTTTGGGCAGGCAGCCTTGAACAGAGCCTGAAATGGTTACAAAAGAAACATTCATTTTAATCTGGAAAATATTGAAAAGGCAGAGCTGAACCTGATGCTGTGAATGTGTTATGGCTCTGTGAGTAATAGAAAACTCTTTTTTGGTGGAAGGATTTGCAGGAATTAAAGTTCCTTTGCGGAACTGCTGTATTACAAGGTTGTGGCTTGTCGCAAACAACATCATGGGTACAATGATCTCCCAGTAATGCATGTTTTCTTGCTTGACAGTGATTTAAAGTGAGCGCCTTGTGAATACTGAAGTTTTATTGACATTTTTGTTGATATTGGATATTGTCAATATCCAATGTCTATGGAGCTTTGGTATTAGCTGACTCATCTACCAAATTTAATAACAATTACACTGTTTGTTCAGTAGATTAATTTTAGTATGTGAGTAGGCTTTAAGATCTGCATAGCAGTGTATCGTTCAGGCTCCAGTCCAGCCACTGTTTGGTATTTAGAGGCCCAGTGAAAGAGGCTACGCAGAAAGATGCTATCTTGCAGGATGTTGATGCGGCTACATGAGAAGCTTGTTGGGTTATGCAAGCTCTGACGGCCTCTGTTCAGCGTATGATTAATGATAGCTGCAGATGAAAGTGCAGCTCATTGTTACTAAAGGGTGAAAAATGAAAGAGGGGGAGGAAAAAAATCAGTCAGCAGATTCTGTTTCCTCTGAAGACATTGATAAGGAATTTGAATATGCGGCGTTAGGGGTGCAGTCCAATTAGTGGCATATGTTGCCTCAAGAGAGAGATTTCATTACATAACCTGCACTACGCTGAAAAACAAAGGTGGTTACGCTGATTTTGTGTGTGTGTGTGTGTGTGTGTGTGTGTGTTGGTAGGCATGTGTTTGTTTTTGTAGGTTTTCAAGTCAAAAATGTCATGTCTTTGTTAGAAAGCCAGTGTCAAATAGAATGATTTCTTGTTTGTTCTTTTTTGTTGAAGTAAAGGCTGGCATTGTGTTACTTACATACATACATGTACACCCACCACTAACCATATAGGTGTGATGCCACATAAACAGTCCATCTGTTTCTCTGTATACCTTGTTATCGCCTTTCATTAAAGGTCAGAACCCCCACAGGATAAAAGAGTCAGTGTTATTTAGATGTTGTATTGTTCTTAGCACTGCAGCGACGTGAGGTTGATGTGTTAGTTTTTGTTGCACTGGTATGAGTTGATCAGAAACAGCAGTGCTGCTAAATTAAAAAAAAATCTCTATTAGACACTCCTACCATGTTGGTCCACCTTAAAAATCAGAGTTGATAGCTCACCTCTTGCTGCACAGGTAGTTATTGTCCAGCTAATAAACTGAGTTATTGAACATTTGATGTTTTTGTCATATTATATAAGATGTTAAATAAATAAGTGCATAGAAATAAATAGCAACAGTGCATCATATTAAGACAAATTCCATATTGAAGTTATTTTCTCTCCAAAGGATGTCTGTAAAATTGGTCTTTTCTGTAAAATTGACCAGGGTGTTTTTGCATACAGCTGTGTATATATAATGCATATTGGGACATGCTATTACATATACACATTTGAAGTCTCATAGAAATGCTCCAAAATGAAAGAAATCTTGTTCCATTAACTTCCATTCAAAATTAGAAAAGTTTTTCTTCTACTGCATAGTTGTTTTGTTGCAACACTGACATATAATACATAAAGGACATGCTCGCTTTTACAGTATGGTGAAGATGTTTTAAGGAACTTCAGATCATTTTTATATTTAAAAATCTATTTTTCCAGATAACCCTTTCCAAGCTTCTCCTTGTGGATACCACCCAGTATTATTTACAGTTCTCATCTAATACCTGCTTTGACTGCTCAGTACTTCACTAAGCTAAATCAAGATTGCTGCTGAAGGAACTGAATACATTCATACAATGTCTGGGGCGTCCAGGAGAAATCTGGAACTACACTTTGTTCTTCAAACTCAAGCTCAAGATATAATCTACTTCTTTCTAAAAAAAGATATTCATGCTACTTTGTATTGTATTTATGATTATTTATATCTGTTCTAATCATATCTGGCGTTCTTACTGGTTCTTACTGGTGAAAATACACTTTTTGCTAAGGTAGAGGCTTTTAAACAATCAGTGGTGTATATTATACCTATGGGACATATTCTTGTACATGTAGAAACCTATGTATAGTACATAAGGGCTACATTACATAGAGGTTCTTCTACATGAGGACTATAACAAAACAGACCCTGGGCAGACTTCTACTAGTGCTGCTGTCTTTGTTTAGGTTGAGTGGCAGCCAGTTTTTTGTTTTTTTTTTCGCAAACTTTTGCCTTCTTTATGCTAGCATTTGCGGGTGGAGCTTCCCCCTCGCCTCTCTCCCTTCTCTTTCCTTCTTTTTCTATACCTCTCTTCCCTCTCTCAGGTCTGCTGGGCTCTGTGTCTTCGTTCACTCACTCCTTTCAGCATTCTCTATTAACATCTCTTTAACGTTTTCAGAAAACGTTGCAGGATTTCTTCCTTTAGCACGGAAAATCACCTCCTCCTCTTCTCCTCCTTCCCTCCTTTTCTAACTCTTCTACAGTCTGTGCAGTGTTTCCTGTGGTGATCATGTGTTTTTTTCCCTTTAATTTTCTTGTTGTTGTTGGTATTGTTGTTGATGTTGTTGTATTGTTTTGTTGATGTTACCCCCTCCCCCTCCTTTAACCTCCACATATTCCATACTTTTTTAACACCCCGAACCCTCCGGCGTACACACCCTCTCACACCCATCTCCTCTGTCTGTGTCTGTCCATTTGTGTGTAATGTGTCCCCTCCCCCAAACTCCCTCTCCAGAAGACACGGAGTCGCCCGCTCGGACAAACTCAGGTCTGTCTGCCCGTCTTCTCTGGCCCTCTTTACCTTCTGTAGTTTTCTTCCTCCTTTTATTGCTCCTCTTACTCGATCATGCTCATCCTGCTTCAGCTGCCAGAGTTACAGCTCTAGTTGATCTGGCCTGACACAGTCTGAACAGTCCGGTCACACACAATTAGTGTCACTTAGTGTAAAGTTGATTGGTGGCGATATGCAGTCTACATATCTGGAGCAGTGAGGGAGGTGGGGAGATATATACGTA
This sequence comes from Megaleporinus macrocephalus, assembly GCA_021613375.1. Classification (NCBI taxonomy): domain Eukaryota; kingdom Metazoa; phylum Chordata; class Actinopteri; order Characiformes; family Anostomidae; genus Megaleporinus; species Megaleporinus macrocephalus. The sequence continues at coordinate 26,589,410 of CM038727.1, read as the reverse complement.
CATGAGTTCTCAGTTTATTATAAACACCTACCTTGTACCCACACACTTTGACCACTATCAGAAACATGTACTATATAGGAGCTATATATTAGAGCTGTAATTTGGCCTTTGTCAGAACCTTTTTATTACCACTGACCAACACATGGGCTACAGTCAGCAACTGTATACCTGCAAAGTGTACGTGTATGGTAGGTACACATAAAAAACTGAAACTCAGCTGTACAGTATTGTGCAAACTAGGTATCACTACTTTTTACTGCATTTTCAGTCAAAATTGCCATTAAGTTGTCAGAATGAAAACACAGAAAACATAATAATTAAATTAATCAAAATTAAATACAATTAAAAATTATTATAAACTATGCAAAAGCCTCAAAAATTAAATAAAGTATTATTTATTACTGGGTAACGTTTCTATCCTTTGTCTTTTAAGCTTCCATTCTTTATGCAAGACTTGCCTTCAGTCTTTCAAAGGAATTTGTTGGAATTTTTTAAAGTTCAGTTGCATTTTCTGCTTCTCACAATCCGGTACTGCCAGTTTAAAGTGGAACTACTGCCAAACATGTTGTAGAGTAAAATGGGATTCCTATCAACTAGGCAGGACTTGGTAGACCACCAATACTGCCCCATCACATGAACATTATATACAGCTTTTATATTTAATAGAGAGGAGAAAATCAAGGTCCACTTTTGCCTTAGTTCTAAAAACATACAGAGGTTTTGTGTATATGTACATGAACATATGCGGACAGTTTCTGTCTGTCCACTGTGAAAAGACAACTCAATGCTATGGGTCTGAAAGGATTGCACTTAACAATTGCACTAGAGCACAAAAACTGGAATTCTGAGATGTAGAGTAAGCTTTTACGGACAGCAAGTCCATCGTTTATATTTGGGATTATATGGATCCAACTTTTAAGAACTTTATTGGTATAGAAAAAATATTTCTGTAGATTTCGTTGAAAGTCTGAGAGCAAGTCTCCTGAAAAGACTGGAATAAAGGCAACGGGTGGACAATATTGATATTGCTTTCGCAGAGGCTTCAGTGTACTCTTCTGTTAAATATATGTAGTTTTTTGTTTGTTTTTTTGTTTTTTTACTGCCACTACTAATTAAGCTTGTACTGAATGGCTGTTTTGATAGAAAATGAAATAAATGAAGGGTGGTCTCTTGACTTTTGCACATCTGTATACGTCCCACTCTTTTCTAAGCCTCATTTCTCATTGAGTTAATATTGCTGTATTGAGGGGCCACAGTGGTCTGCCTTGTTTTTCATTTGCCAGTTTGTTTCTCCATTGATACACCATGGAAGTTACTTTTGACCTCTGTCATGAAGCCACGCTACTGAATTCCCAGCAGCTGCCAGAGCTATGCCCATTGCTCTAACTTAGTTTTGTTACTGCTTTATCATACCACTACATTGTAGTTACTCTAACGATATTGCTCAGGGATAATATTATCAGGTTCTTAAATAAAGCCGGCTTCATAACAGAACTGTCAATAAGTAAGGTCAATTTCAATGAACTCCATAATAACTCATGTGATTTCAACACTGTTTTAAGCATATAGGTTACAGTCTCTCATAGATGTTTTTTCCCTTCTCCCCTCCATCTGTTTGCATTGCTTCTCATCGCCATCTTTATAAACCAAAAGTAGAGACAGAGAAAGCAAGCCCACAGAATGAAGATGAAGGTAGGCTGGCTGGACTTTTTTTGGTGTCATTGATGCCAAAAAAAACAAGATTTCCAGTCCGGAAATCGAGCCACAGTATCTTCTCAGTGAAGACTTGTGATTAAAGAATTACTTTTGAAAGCTGAGCAAGCATCCAAGACATGTAACCCTATAGAAATTGAATGATGTAGTATGATGCAGGACAGTATTAACACAGCAACAGATATATGACGTCAGAGAGAACTGCACTGAAAAAGACGAATGTTTTTGGACTAGTTACAATTAAATGTATTAATAGCACAAAAGCACTTATTTGTTTTAAAATTGCCATATGCATTCATAAGATATGCTGAATGGAAAGAAGAAGAAACAGCTCACACTCTGTTCTAGTATTTTATTTCCTTCGTTTTTTGCAAGGACCAACTGCTGAACCACTGAAATTCAAAACTCAGCACAATCCATCTCGAGTGCTACAACAGTAGAAAAGAAAATACATTCTGTCTTGTGTTGCCTGTGGGAGCACGTCCCATGACAAATCTCCCCAAAACCTCATTATCAAAGCCTCTTTTATATATAGGCACTCATAACTATATAGGCACATGCAAAGCTGTGCCTATTTGTGTAGATCAGGCTGTTGATAGTCTTAATGTGATATATTAAAGGGGAATGGCTTGTTGACAGTAAGTAACAGATTTATAGTAGCAATGCATTGATAGGGGAATTGTGGGATGATGCAGATATCTGATATTTTTATGCTGATTCATTTATGAATTTGTGTAGAACTTAGGCCTTAGGACTGGATCCACCTGGATTAGCATCACAGTAAAATAAAATGTTCATCTATGTAGGGATACAAGTACAATAAAATGAATAAAATGAACTACTGTATTTATGTTGCTATATTGGCAGTTTGTCAGCAAGTTTTGATTTTTTTTAGTTGGCCATCAATTTATTAACCCTTATAATTCACTCGTTTAGTTTAATGTAATTTCTTACTTATACCTCATTAAAACTTTTATTAGTTGTTGACATTTTTGGCATTACAATGTACAAAATAAGTCGCTTTAGACTCTAAACTCTTAATAAAGGCTGTAAATATAATTAATTTTGTGACTGAATAATTACAGTACTGTGCCAAGTTAGAGACAACCCATTATTTGTTTAATTTCCAGTCAAGGCAGCCTTTAATTGTTTTAAATCTTACTTAATTTAAAGGTTAAGGCTTCTTATTCAGTGTAAATAGTGTTCCCTTGTTTGACACCTTTAACCAAATGAAAAGTGGTCTCTGACTTTTTCACAGTACTGCAGCTACGTTTCATTATGTTAATGTATTTAATTAGTAGAGCACGCTGACGCTTATAACTAGACTTCTAAAATAAATCAAAATACAAGATCATGAAGTTGAAGTCGTGGAGTAGTTGGCTGTGTCAGAGCTATTTCTCAGATCACGCACCAGTACACGAAAAACTGGGCTGGTGCCGGGGCTTTTCGGCCTGACCCGCGTTTCCCATTTAGGCTTCACCCCAAGCAAGCTTCATCTGAGCTGTATAACCAAACTTTCTCTCCCTCCACCACACACGCTGATACACACACTCACCGCTGTCCCGTATGCTCGGCAGGTGCCATGGATGTGGAGGAAAGAGCACGACAGATGAAGCTGAAGGTGGATAAGTTTAAGCAGGGAGCTGCCTCTGACTCCCGGCTGGACCAAGACCATCATTCAAAGGCAAGTTACTGATCCTCATATTGTTGCTGTCGGAAAACAAAACTTTTTTTGATTTCATGACTGTAAAATGTCAGTTGCCCTTTGTATTGTGTTCAGATTTCATGATGAATGACGCTACAGAAGAACTTGGAACATATGACTTAGACTTAGATCTTGTTCCATTAGCTTTAATTCAAAGTTAATAATGTGTTTTTCAAATTACTTTACAATGTCATATATGTCATCTTGCCTTTGCCAGCATAAGCTGTTGGTAAATTTTAAATTATTGCATTATAAATATGTTATTTAATGCTTGTACCTGGACCATAGTGACCCAAAGTCCAGATTACTCCTTTCAAACAGGTGTGTACTCTTAAAATAAGTAAAAACATAATATAAGGTAATCCTTTATTAGTCCCACGGTTGGCAAGGCACAAAAATAGATAAATAAACTAGAGATGGACCAATGTAGTTATTAGCGCAAGCAAGTCATAAAACATGGTCGAAACTGGTTTATTACCATTTTACGAGCCATTTTTACTGTGGAACAGCATAATATTTTTTAACAAAATTAACAGTAAATAAAGTAAATCAAACTAATATCCCCAATACTGCAATCATTCAATTTAGACCCTTCATTTAAAACGAAAAAAGCAAATTAAATAAATGCAGTCAAAACTGCAGTCATTAAACGCAGACTCTGGTTATTTTAAACGACGATCTGTAATCATTAAATGTAGATCTGCTGTTCTGTTCGTACCGGTCAGATCTGGTCTGCACGGTGTTCTGGGTTGTTTGTTTTGTGCTAGCTTCACGTACTAGCTCTGCTGTTTGCTGATACTCACTGTATTCAGTGTATTAGTGTGTTAAATGTCTTTTTTTTGCTTCCCCCAACGAGACACGCTGATTTTACACATTTTAAAAACGCCCTGGATGAGCCTGCGTCACATACGGTAAAACACTGCCAAACGGACATGCTTTCTATCAGCATATGCTTTTCTCGCGAGGCCGCTGCTTAACTCAGTTTGTTGAAAATAAAAGAGTGTGTATTTCTACCTAGCGGTTCAGATAGGAATTGCAGGGAGCTGGCCGGGGGTTCTCCTCTTCCTGGATGAAACGCTAGCTGGAAATACAGAAATTAGGATCATTTGTTTAACGCCATAGATTGGCTCTCGGGATCGGCTAAACTGGACAAATATCGGCCGATCACATATTTTGATAAAAAATCGTCCCATACCGATACATAGCCGATTGATACCAATACCGATACATGATCCTTCCATCTCTAAAATAGACAGTACAATATATACAATATAAACAATAATAAGTCAAGAACTCTTAATAATATATTTACAAATAACCGTATGTTATAAAGGGAATATATGTCCCTTTAGTTTTAGTACCCTTATGTCAGTCTAATGTCATTTACTTCATAAATCACCCTATGTGCTCCTGCAATCACAGAAATAAGCTGTTTATAAATTGTATTGCTTTAAAAAAAAAGCATGTGTTAAGGTGGACAAATAAAATACAGTGTTACTGAATAGAATAACAATAATATATATGTCATATTTTGTGTGTGTGTGTGTGTGTATATATATATATATATATATATATATATATATATATATATATATATACACCTTTTCGAATGTAAATTAACCTTAAAATCATATTTTATGCATAAAACTTTATGTACAACTTACTATTAGTTATTATTAGTAGTAGTATGTCTGCTCCATCTGTATATAACTAGATGGCTAGGTACTCTTTCTGTGATGGTTAATTAAATGTGTGTTACTGTCTTCAACAGTTCACTGCTTTGCGGTTTGGCTCCAGCAAAAGAACATTTCGACCTACTTACTCAAAAATATGTTCCAGAGTTTACAAAATGTTCTGAAAATTTGACTTAGGTTCTACTAATTCTCACAGGAGTTTAGCAGATAGCAGTTCTACTTAATTAAAGGCCTTTGAATGTGCTTATCCAAGTCCAACACCTTTGAAAATGATTCAGATTGTCTGTCTTGCCACATTCTGGCATGCAATGTCCATTGGCTTCTTAGGAATCCAAGAACACAGTGTAGTGGCTGCTTTGAATCACACTGTGTGTCCTTTTTCTGGCAAATAAGTCATGAGGGGTTGTACTGAAACTAATCTCGGTGCCATATTTGGCCATTCATGCATGCCTACAGCTTCCTTGTAAGCTTGCGGTATGAGGAACATCACACTGGCTCAGCTCCACATTTCCTCTGAGTGCTATTAAAAGCAGGTAAAGCAAAGCCCTTTGTCATGCTGTCTCTTTGGCCTGAACGAAGGCGCCTTGAAGGACAGTATGTTTACAGTCGTCACCGAGGAGCCAAAGCAATCTAGACCCTCTAGTGTTGTAAAAAGTGCCTAGAGATGGCTTAGAGGCATCATAAACAAAGGCCATTTAGGTTAGAATTACTATTCATTTGTTAGAGAAAAGAAATAAAGCTGCACAATACATGCTATACGAGCAAAAGATTTTGGACATTCCTGCAAAGTATGAAGTTCTGGCACTACGGCTACAGCCATAGACAAGGATTGGCAGTGCCATACTAAAGAGCTCAGTGACTTCAGTGACAGAGGGTGCTACCCTTTTAAAAATTTCTTGCTCTGCTAAATTTGCCCTTGCCAATTGTAAGTGCTATTATAACCCAGCAAACTCATACAGTGGACCACCAGAGCGTGGCATGTGAAAAGATTGCTATTTCATCACTCACTACAGAGTTCCAGACAGCTCTGGAAGCAACAACAGCTAGGAACGGTGTGCCTGAAGCTTCAAGAAATGCCATGGCAGCTACACACAAGCCAAAGATCACTATGTACTCTGCCAAGAACTGTCTGGAGAGGTGTAAAGCAATCCACCACTGGACCCTAGCACGGTGGAAACATGTTTTCTGCTGTGATAAATCACACTTCACTATCCGGCAGTCTGTTGGATGAATTTGGGTTTTGCATACAACAGGAGAAGTCTACATACCCAAAGCCATAATGCCAGCAGTAAAATTGGACAGTTAATAATTTGGGACTGTTTTTCACGGTTTGGGCCCCTTAGTTTGAAGTGTGATACTAAAGAAAGACACTTTGTAGAAGCTCTCTGGAAAAGCCTCTTTCCTGTTCCAGCATGACTGTAAAAGTAATGTTGATTGTATCAGAACGTGCACATCAGAACTTGACCTCACAAGTGTTCCTTTGGCTGAATGGGCAAAAGATTCCCACTGCTGCACTCCAAAATCCAGCTTTGTTTGTTTTGTGCTTAGAAAGCATCACTTCAGCAGTTGTTAAATAACTAAAGCAGCGTAATGACTAGCTGTCTGTCAAGAGAGTTCGTGAAAAATAATTTAGGCATGTTTTTAAAAAAAAACAACTATGATTTTAATTGAGGTTGCTTGTTGTTTGTGCAAGCCATCACAGCTTTGCTGCGTCTGCTTAATCAAAAGACTGCAGTATTATGCAATTAGTTGTTTTTCCTGCTCTGTAGTTGAGTCTTATGTGTGCTTATCTGGGCTATGATGCTTCAGTACCTTAGGCTAAGCCCTCTGATCTGAGTAATGCTTGTCTAATGCAGCTTTAGTTCAAAGAATCCAGCCTGATTTCTCTGAGCATCAAACATAAGACTAAGGAAATGGATGTATGTTGATAAAATGCTTTTTTTAGCTGATAATATAACCATATATATAACCATATATATATATTTACACTACCGCTCAAAAGTTTAGGATCACAGTGAAATGTTCTTGTTTTCATTGGAGTAGCCTTCTTTCCTTAACACAACAATGGACTGACGGGTCTCCAAAGAAAGTTGTTTCTTTCTGGTCATTTTGAGTCGGTCAGCAAGCCATCAACTGCTGATCTTCAGATACTAAACTAACCTAGAATGTTGTTCTCCCTTTTATACTCACTTATTAGTAGAATGTTTTTCAGCTGTGCATCACAATTGAGCAAGAGTGTCCTAACAACCAATTAGTCCAATAACATCCTTAACTTGGATTGGTGGCCGTATCAGGAGATTTAGGCAGAGGACTGAGAATTGCTGATAATAGGACTATATGCAAAATAAGCCTCTATACAAAAATATTTTATTCTTTAAAATTGCATGAATTGCATGAAATTAAATTCTAAATTGATCCTAAACTTTTGAGCGGTAGTATATATATATATATATATATATATATATATATATATATATATATATATATATATACACACACATACATAGCAGAAAGAGTCATTTAGCATTATTTTATTAAATGACTGAACAAAGCATTATGTGTATCGCAGTTTTCTGTAATTATTTGCCCCACTGCACTGTTGATGATACCCAGAAAATCCTGGCTTAGATATCTGATGGAGAAAGCTTTTTGTTAGCTACATAATATCTATTGTCAAATGCAAGATCAGATGCTTGTGTTAGACGAGGCTCCACACACAATGAAAAAAATACTGGATCCCTATTGGCTGATACTGCAAATATGTCTTCTCTTCCTAAAAGTCCCATGTTGTCTCTCTGCAGCGGACAGGCAGGGACGGTCAGCGAGGGACAGATAACCTCTCTGCCAAGTCATCAGATAGTGACGTGAGCGACGTGTCCGCTGTGTCGAGAAGCAGCAGTGCTTCTCGCTTCAGCAGCGCGAGCTACATGTCCGTCCAGTCCGAACGGCCACGGGGCAGCCGCAAGATCAGGTGAGCCCCCCGCCACTGTGCCCTGCTCCTGCACAGGGCAAAGGTCAAGTGATGTTTGCCAGAGATGGGGAGACACCTAAATTAGTCATTTATTCCCTTTCATGTGGAACTGGGAGCAGTTCCGGGGTTTTATGTGATGGAAACCCTTGTGCAAGCTTCCTTTCTAGAATTGGAGTTTCTGCTTTTATAATGATTCATTTCCTGAACTGAGTGAGTTTAGGTTTGGCTCTGTAGAGTTATGAGTGGAGCCAAGCATCTGAACTTCACCATAATAAATGACACCCATCAATGGCAAATCACCTGACTATGACTATGCCATTCAGGCATATTTATTAACCCTTAGAAGTCTGCAGTTATCATTGTCATTTGCTATGTATTTTTAATTACTATTACATAAAAAACAAAAGCATGTGTTAGGAAACATACCTAACAGTTATAATATTGTGACAAAATAAAACATTGATGTTTTATTATGTCACAAAAATACTGCACACACAGCAATAACCTTTTTTTAGTTACAAAAAAAATCTAATCATAATAAAGTATCTCCTCTTCAGCATAAAACACAGTTTTTTATAGTTAGAATCTGCATTTACAATAAGATATAAAATTTGCAGTGCTGTGGATATTAAGAAAAAACCCAAACACAGTGAACTACCCTCAAGACAAACTAAACATTAGCATGAGCAGCTTTTAAATAACTCTTATATACTCAACAAAATAGTGTTTTAGATAAAACTGAGTGTCGCTTACAGTTGCTCCTTGGTGATTGTAAGTGGTCGGAGGTTGCGCGCACCAAAAATCACAATATCATGGCATCTCCAACCCTGTGCTGGCCAGTAAGCATTAAAATGCCAAATGGCTGAGCACCTCTGAAAATAAACACATTTTAATAGAGATTAGCTGAGCAAGATAGCCTCTATAGGCACATATAGAAGAATTCACCTTTACAGAAAATATCATAATGAACCTGTTCAGTTTTGACTGTCACATAGTTCTTACAGTTGTTTTTACCTTTTTGCGAGGCTCCACTTTAACCCTTTTGTTGCACTTGTTGTTGAAAAAACAGATCCTGGTCATGGATGGCATTAATAGTGACTAAAACCTGATTCCCCTAAACTTGACCTGTCACAACATTTATTTGGTCCACCAGAAAATTACCCTAACCTAAGAATCTAGCGGGAAATCTATATACTACACTTAGGGCTGGGTATCGCCACTGATTTCCCAGATCGATTCGATCCCGATTCACAAGGTCCAAATTCAATTCGATTTCCGATTCGATTCGATTCAATTCAATATCGATTAATTTAGGGATATTTCAGTTACAATAATGTTTTATTTGAATATGAAAAGAGATTTTTTTTAGAGAACTAATGTGGTAAATGTACAAGGAACACTCAACCTACCATTATTAAAAACATTAGTGTTTATATGTTTATATACCGTCATGGTTTCTGAATCCAAAATGTAGCCAGACATCTGCTTTCAAGTTCTGGGGCGCCTTCACTTGTGCTCCAGCCATGCTTAACCGATGTGCACCCCCAGCCAGATCTTGTTGCGCGAAAAACAATTGCTGATCATGCGAGACTGGGGTTGGGAGGGATGCAGAGGGCGCTGGAATGCTAATTTTAAAGATCGATCTCGGGTTTATACGAATCGATATCGGATTATTCAAATGAAGATTTTAAACACACCCCTAACTACACTACACATACATTTTCAAAAATATTTGTAAATTGTTTTGTCTTTTTGGCCCACCTTAGACATTGTACTTTGGCCTACCATGACAAGCATCCCTGGCTTATTCACTAGCGCTACTTGAGACCCCCAAATGAGAAATAATTAATATAAAACAGCTCTATGCTTCTAATTACTGTGACTTCTAAGGGTTAAATAAAGAGGCTAATGTACACCACTCAGTTGTTCATTCAGTTTTAATTTGCCTCACATTTGTTTGTTATTGCTTTGTTAAATGTACCTATTTATTTTTCTCTCATGCCGTCCTGTTGTCTGTTGCAATGTTTGTATGGAACGTTACCTGTGTTCACTGTGCTTATTTTTCGTCTGCTTTTTTTTTGTTTCTTTTCTGTTCTGTATGACGCTCGCTCCTCCTGCTTCTGCTGCTGCTTGCCTCGCCCTCAGCAAAGCTATGCAGGAGGAGGAGCTTGTCGGGGTGGTGTTGCCAGAGGAGGAGGGAGGGGTGGGGAAAGAAAGTGGGCGGGCTGGAAAGACAGAGAGACGAGCGAATAGTGTAGATAGAGAGAAGGAGGAGGAGTCTCACGAGGACATGGTCCAAAGAAGGTTCTCAGAGAATGACCTGAGGTAAACTGCCATCGCCATGGCGATCTGCTGTATCCCATACTGTGGCTACAGGCGATTTCGAAACATGGCTTGTAGCTACTTAACTAGACGCGAAGCCTCAGCGTTTCGATTAGTGTGTGATTTTTTTAGGAAATAATTCAGATCTATTAAAAAAATATAAATAAATGTGCTGAACACAATACTATATTTTATAGCTGAGAATTCAATTTTAGCCAAAAAAGGAACATTTCACTGTCAGTGTTCCTGACGTCACCATACACGTAGAGATGGACCGATCAGCGTTTTTGAGGCTGATTCCGATCGCCGATCACCTTTCAGCGCGATCGGCCGATAGCCGATACCGATCGAGGGCGAGGCTATTAGACACGGCAGGGCTACATATTATTAACACAAGCAAGTCATGAAACATGGTGGAAACTGGTTTATTACCATTTTTAACGAGCTTATGTGACGGAGAATAATATTTTTAACTAAATTAGAAGTTTATGTGGAGTAAACCGCTTGATACAGCTCCAGAAGAGCCACATCTGAAAAGTATTACTACTAGGAACAGCAGAGCGTAGACCCAGGTGGAATATTAAGCAGCAGAATGAACGTCTTCTACAGCCGAGAAGAGCTGCTTATCTAGAACTATAAACTCAATCACTCTGGCTGTGGTTCTTTAGCTCTCTGGCTGTTTCTGCTGCTGTACTGTTCGTACCAGTCAGATCTGGTCTGCACGGTTCTCTGGGCTGCGCGTGCTAGCTCCGCTGTTTGCTGATACTCACTGTATTCAGCTGCGTGGTGCCATATCAGATTAGTAGTGTTATATGTCTTTGTTCCCCCGCGAGAGACGCTGATTTACTAATTTTATAGATGTTACAAACTGCCCTGGATGAGTCTGAGTCACATACAGTAACAAACTGCTAAACGGACAATGTTTTTTTTTCGTACATGCGGTGAACACTTAAACTGTTCTCGCGAGGCCGCTGCTTTAGACAGTCTGTCTGACGAAAACGAAACGGTATGTATTTCCACCTAGTGGTTCAGATAGGAATTGCAGGGAGCTGGCCGGAGAGGGTTTCATGGAGGGCTCCTCTTCCTGGATGAAACCTTGGCTGTAATTACAGAAATTAGGCTCATTTGTTTACCACCATCGATCGGCTCTCGAGATCGGTCAATCGCCGATCGCATATTTTGATTGAAAATCGGCCGATACGATACATGGCCGATCGATCCTTCCATCTCTACATACACGTATGGATTTTTACGCTTCTGTGCATTTTTAAACATTTAATATTATTATCTTAACATTGAGTATCATGTTCAGGGTCTAGATGTAAATCAGCTATGGATTAGATTCCAGACATTATACAGTGTTGGTAAAGACCTAGATATTAGTACATCAGCACATGCTTTTGTCCTTATTTACCAAAATAATTAAAAATAATAGGCCTTTAGCCTCCAAACCTCACAAGCTTAGACTGATATCTTGGCAAGTGAAGAATGTCTAAAATCTAGTCAGACTAAAATCACTCAGACTGCTTAGTCTTATATAGTGAGATTATGAGATAAGTAATCATCTTATATACTCGCCATTCTGGAGAAAAAGTCTTGTGCTGGCAGATTGGCTTGTTTAAAGAAATAATACTTCTTATATAAGTTATTCTAAAAACTAGTACAATATGTCTGGAAAGGTGTTAAATCAGCAAAATGAGAAGCATTAGCTAAATTAAATAAGCTTCAGAAGATTTTATACAACCATACAGGCGGTGCACTGGCATTACACATTGATTTTCAGCTCACTGACCTCCAAATGCCATGCACAAGGAAGTGAGCAGATAACATTTACCCCTAAATAGGAAGATATAAAGAGGTTTTGGAAGCTGATGTGTTTCAAGCAATTGTATGGATACAGCAAAGAACAAACCATGGTGACCCATTGAAGCTAATTTACTGAGGAATGTCATTGCCTTATTCTTATGATTTGCTTTCTGTTAGATGTCCTGCTTTGTGTCTTTGTGTTATTATTGTTATTCATGTGCTGTTGTCATAATGTAAGCATTATACTGGTTCAGGAAATTGCTAGATTAACTATTTTGCTCCTTGTCCTGGTCCTCACCTCTGTTCTAATCCCCTGTGTGTTTCATCAAGACCCACAGCCAGTCCCAGCTGAGTGCACACTTTAACATATACCAAAAGAGTACAGTACTTCTCAGAGAAATGCAAAAGTTGGTTATAAAGAATTTTTACATCCTACTCTTTTAACTAAGGAAAGCGTGCAGGGGTCAGTTAGCATTTCACAAGCATTGTGTGACTTGTAACAGTAGTTCACTTAGAGAGGTACAAGACTCATAACGACCAATCACAAGCTTGCGATAGCGTCTGTGGCTGCAACTATTATTCGTTAGACAGAACTTAGCCAAAACAACAGAGCTCTGATTCATGTGCAAACAGATACAAGGAAGTTTAGCTATCCAATTAGAATGCAAGTGGCGGAATCCTCACAGTGTTTAGCTTAAGACACTAAAGATATCGGACTCCCCGTTTACATGTGGGCAGAGTGTCTTTAGCGACTATGTGACTTCCAGCAGGACTGCATGCAGAAATATTGTTGCTGTTCATAATGAATGAAAACCAGTGGAGAACATTATGTGATAGGCAGGACCTTTTTACCTGGAAACGGTGATGTTATTTCTAATGAATAAATGACTGACATAGTTAAGTGGCTACCATTATGTAATTAGAAATGCTAATATAATTTATAATTTCTGAAATTTTATTGGCCTGCAAAACCTTAGGCACCCACAGCTAAAATTTACTGTGAATAGTTAAGAAAGTAAAATATGGACCTCACTTCCAAAATGCGAAAAGTTAAAGATCAAACTTTTTTTTTTACATTTTTAACCAATGTAGTGGCTAATTTTGTACATTATATTAAAGTGAAATAAGGAAAGAAGCACTATGCACGTGTTTGGGCACCCCAAAAGATTTGATCTCTCAGATAACTTTTACCAAGATCTCAGACCTTAAAAACCCTGTACGATGACCTGAAAAACACTTACACTGACCATGTAAGACACTGTAAAAGACCTTCAGGTATATTTAGCAGACTCTGGAGTGGTGGTGTACAGTGACACCTGCAAAAATATGACCTTTATAGAAGAGTCATAAGAAGAAAAGCTTTCCTGCATCTTCACCACACAATGTAGCGGCAGAAGTTTGTCTGATGTGTTTTGGAAACAAGTCCAGTGGTAGTTAAAATAGATGCTTTGACGACAGTGAGCAAGTACTTTCAGAGACAAAAGGATGCAGAATTTTATGAAAACGACACCTCTTTTCAACTGTTGTACATGGTAATAGAATTTTTGACCAGGGGCGCCAAACATATGCCACTGTATGTGACTAGCAACCATGTTTCTTGCAGAAATGCTATTGTTTTAATAAATAAAAATAAAAGCTATTAAGGGGCAATTGTCATCATGTCACTACGGACAAATTGTTACTAGTAACAATACTTCACAGTGAAATGTTAATATTATTTATAATGAATAAAAAGCCAGCAGGGTACAGTTTTATATAACTAGCAACCTATAATTAGAAATTCTGTTGTTGTTTGGTGAAGCTAGTGAGTAGCGTTTAGCACTATTTGACTCACCGCAACACGCTTTTATTAGCTTTCTCATTACAACTTTCCCATGCGGTTTAATGACTTTTAAATTGTTCAATATTTTGTAGTGTAGAGATACAACCCTATTAACCACACCCCTAACTGCCCCCACCAGGGGCAATGTTGTCAATTTTGCAATGAGGCAGATGATTTCTTGTCTAGTTAATCATTTACTCACAGGGTACACTGACCTTTGATTTGAGAGAGGCTACAGCCTGTACAGTCCGTCATGTTTCTCTGTGTGAAATGGTCATTTGGATGAATGAGCACATGGATGGTTCAGTTGACTTCCATTTGTACAGTTTGCTAATAACCTAGTGTGCAGGCTTAGCTGAAGAGTTTTAAAGTGTTTATGCCTGGCAGTTATGTCACTGGCCATGTGTCCAGCTGATGGCCTAGTACACAGTCTCTTTTACTGCCATTAATCAGCGTACAGCTGTTTAACATGCATCTCAAAACAGGAAGTGACGTCAGTGGCTGTTTCATTAGCAGGGCAGGAAAGGGCCGCAGGCGATCCTCTCTTTGTTTACAGACCTGTGTCATTTTCAAAGAGCATTTGTCATCTGAATGAGTTTTTTGTGTGCCAATTATGTAATCTTATGACTGACACACAGTGTTCACATTTGACTAAGGAATTCAAAAATAGAAATCAACAGTAACTCTGGCCACTGGTTAACACCATATAAGGATAACAGATGGATTTATGCTTTCTCACTAGTGCTTCTTTCAAGGCAACACTGGAAATAATCTTCAATCAATCAGATTTTTTTTACTTCTTGTTTTTTTACTTCTTGTTCTTGTTTATTTTTAGGATTATTAACAGATATTTCTATATAACACCAAAAAAATAGAGATAATACAGAATACACATTGTTGCTGTTGGAACAAAACGTTTCAACTTGATGAGTAGATGAAAACAAACATTTTAAAATTGTTTTTTTTTTCTATTCTCTTCCAATAAAAATTAATTAACTTTGATGTTTATTTTTGTTTTCCTCTCTATTTTGTTGAGGTTTTGCTTTGACAGCAACAATATCTTATTTTTAAATCCAAACTTTGCATGTCTTAAGTAAACAAATCACACCTATCCATAAAAGAAGCTAACATGGGCCTGATTAGACGTACAGGCTATAAATCAAATACAGTTAGATTTCATGCATTACAATGTGTATTACCAGGAATAGTTTTAAGAGTTTTATTTTATAAATCAATTAGCTCTCAGAAATTGGTTAGCCTACGTTGGGTGGTTGAATAGCCAACCTTCTTGAAACTGTAAAGCTCACATAAGCTAACTCATTTGTGAAGTCATTGCCCAAATGTGTCTGTTACCAGAGCAAGGAGAAATGTGAAGCTAAAGTTGGCCAGCTTCTTCTAATTTTCTGTTCTACCTTAAATGAAGAAGCGGGTATTATAATTTAGAGAATATGTTATTGAGAAGCTGGTCAATAGGGTTCATATGGGTCATGGAATTTCTGGAATATGAAGAAATTTTATATGGTCTATTCCAGACATAGAAAATTAGAGGATGTAATCATTTTTGGGCCAAGTCTTGAAATATTAGGTAGTTTTGTTTGTAGCATCATAAAAGTTTTAGATCTTGTATTGTGCTATTGGGTACTCATTTTTTAGCGTCTGTATCATGTTCTTTATCATTTTAGTAATAATTGCACAGAATTTATTGGTTAGACAGTAAAACCTTTGTGATGAAAACCAGGAAATAAAGTGCTGATTCTCAATCTGTAGGGATAGTAATAACTATCAATTTGCACCTGTATATAGTTGTAACCCTCTATTTATTGGTGAACTTGCTGAGAGTGATTGAGCCGCATTAGAAAACAGTATATTCTTGAAATATTCTTTCTCATGTTGTGTGCTATTTCACATTTGCACCAGAGAGGTCTCCAAGTCCAGCTTCAATATAAGTTGCTTGTTTCAGATTATTCTCTAACCACACATAATGTTCGAATAACTAATTAAGGGAATGATTTCTCAGGTGAGATCAGGTTTCTTTATATTCCACAATCCTAGACCATTGGTTTTGGCCAACATCCCCCTTTACTAAATATCATGTTGCATTTACTTTTTGCTGGCATGTAGAAATGCATAAAGAACAATAAAGGCTTGGGTCTGCGGCAGTGCACAGAGAGCCACTGCCTGATGGAGCCGGAACCCGATGATGAAACAGAATTTCATTAGTATTGCCCTCAGCATCTTAGCTGCTGCACACATTCATTTAAAGGTCATGACTGAAAGCACATCAGGCATTTTTAAACGAGTGAAGTTGCAGATTAAAGCATATACTATTAGGGCTTTTTTAATCCTTTAACCGCAGCCCTTATGAAAGAAACATTTAGTCATTGCTGCTGTAGTGAAATAGAGCATATATATGAAATTCAATGTTATTTGTATGTTATTAAGTGTTCTGTAGAGCAGCATTGCATCCATCAGTGTTCGCCGCTCATTACAATTCTCAGCATGTACAGTGACAAGAAAAAGTATGTGAACTCTTTGAAATAACCTGTGTTTTTGCATTAATTGGTCATAAAATGTGATCTGATCTACATCTCAGTCCCAAGTATAGACAAACTCCATGTGCTTAACCTAATACCACACAAACAATTATAATATCTCTTGTCTTTATTGGAAACATCCATTAAACATTCACAGTGCTGGTGGAAAAAGTAAGTGAACCCTTATGCTAATGACTTAAACACAAGCTAATTAGAGTCAGGAGTGAGCAAACCTGGAGTCCAACAATGAAACGAGATTGGAGTAAGGTGTAGCTCTACTTTAATTTGTAAAAGACACTCAAATTTCTTGAGTTTGCTGTTCACAAACAGCATCTGCTGATTTTGTACCATGCCTCTCAAAAAAGAGTTGATTGGCATAAAACTGGAAGGGGTTACAAGGTAATCTCCAAGATTTTAGGTATTAACCAGTCCACAGTTGGACGAGTTGTCTACAATGGAGACGATTTAGTACTGAGACTACTGTCCCTAGAAGTGGGTGCCCTGCCAAGTTGACTCCAAAGGCACAAGGCAGAATGCTCAGAGTAACAGCTGAAGACTCTCCGTTCATGAGTCTACCATATGCAAATAATTCAACAGGCATCGTGTCAATGGCAGAAGGAAGCCGCTCCTTTCCTTTACAAAAAAAAAAACATTGACCCTAAACATCGAAGTAAATCTACTACAGAAGGGCTTTTAAAAAGAAAGTCCGCGTTTTGGTGTGGCCCACTCAGAATCCAGACCTGAATCCAATAGAGATGCTATAGAATGACCTTAAGAGAGCTGTTCACACCAGACATCCTAAGAATATCGCTGAGCTGAAGTAGTTCAGCTGGTCCAGAATTCCTTCTTAACGTTGTGCAAGTCTGATCAGCAACTAACGAAAACATTTGTTGGAGGTTAGACCAGTTATTAAATTTAAGGGTTCACTTACTTTTTCCACCAGCACTGTGAATGTTTAATGGATGTGTCTGTTAAAGACATGAAATATTATAATTGTTTGTTCGTATTAGGTTAAGAGTTTGTCAATACTTGGGACTTAGATGTAGATCAGATCACATTTTATGACAATTCATGCAGAAAACCATGTGATTTTAAAGGGTTCACATACTTTTTTTCTTGCCACTGTATTGTGTATCACACAGTCGTTGGGTATCCTTACAGTGTCTAACAAATAATGCCAGCCACTCACCTAGAGGCTGATAAACACATGTGTGGTGCTACAACATCTCAGCCAGTTGTCAAACTTGTTTTTTTGGTGAAATATCCACCCAAAGCAGTTTAGTTAAAGATACATCATCATAAGGTCTTTAAACCAGTAAATCATCCCCTAGAAAATACTGCTGTAAAGGGTGAGTTGGCTTAAACATGAGTAGGAATCTGAATTTGTAACCAAGCCATGAATTGTACTGCCATGAATTTTATTGTAAATTAATTCCCTAAGCTAGAAGCATGTAATCCATCAATAAGCTAAGTAACAAGTCTCAATTGGCATATTTAAACTCTACCTTCTCTGATGTGGCTTTGGTGTTTCCTTGGAAACCATGCAGCCTTGCCTGGCCATGTGATAATAGGGGTTGGTACAAGGAAAAGAGAGAAATTTGGCCTCAAGTCACCCCTTCTGGTACTGGCAATACTGCTATGCACTGCATTTTCACTTTTTAAGACTGTTGTAAGCTTATTTAACTTATTTGTGGTAATTTCTTATTTCTAATCTCTTGTTGTCTTATTTTAAGTGGTTTCAGTACAGTAACATTATTACACTACATTGGTAGATAATTTTGTTTCTTGTAAGAAATATGCTTGAAACAAATCAAATCTACCACTCCAGTGAGATTTGGCCTTCTAAATCACTTAAAACAAGACAAAAATCATTTTGATAATAATGTTAAAATTAATTACAAAAATTTAAAAATGAGAAATATAAGATATATCAAAAAGAATGCTTGCCATTATATAAGTTCTTGCAGTGTGGCAGTACATTTGTGCAATTGTACTTTTTAGGGCATGATTGAAGTCACATTTTACCTTTTTTTAGTTAATATAAGTTTCAGTAATTCATAAACGATTATTCTCACCACCTGTCACTGTTATTTTTGAGTTAAGTATGACCTTTAGGGTACAGAACCCCTTCTTGTTCTCATATTTTAAGCGTATTTGTTTAAATCACTTGCATAAATCAAATTCTTGGTCAAATGAAAGTGGCTTGGGTAGTCTGGGCCATGGTTCCCATGGAAACAGCTTTTTCTGCATCACATGACTTTGCAGAAATCACACTAATTGCAAGGCCCTTTCCACCATTGGACATTTTACATTGTAAGAAGGAACAAATCAATCAAACAGGTCATCTGTTCTCTGTTGTATCTGCATGTGTCTATGCATGCACTTGTTATCCACAGCGTAATCCATCTATCCATCCATTAAGACTAGTTACGACTAGCTAAGACTTGTCTCTGAAGGTGTTCTTGAAACCAAAAATGGTTCTTCTACTGTGTCACACCAAAGATCTCTTTTTGGAAAGTGTATTTTTAGGAGCACAGAGTGTCCTTGGCTGTATAGATTCATCCGGGCTGCTTTATTCTTGCCACTGGAACCATATGATGTATCAAAACCCATAACTAGAAGAGTATAACATCAAGACATTTTTGGATCAGCAGGATTATGCCAATGGTTTCTAATCAAGGCCATTTCAATGAAAGAAGGCTTTTTAATCACATTTAGCTTTCAACACTACGTTAATCCAATTTCATCCTGAACGAAGCTGCACATAGACTGGCAATTGGACTTAACCACGCTTCAGCCTATGAGCACACCCTCAAATAGAATTGTATGGTTTTTGTTTTAACTGGAGGAGGAACATCTTGGCCTAGATGAGAATGCACTTAGCACAATCTGTATGAGCGGAACACACTGTTCAGCAGAGGCCAAGAATTAGACGTATCCCCAGAGAGAGGCTGCACTGTTCCAAGTACATTTGCTGGGGGGACCAGCTTGTGCGCCAGAGCCTTTTGGAAGAACGTGCAGGGTCAGGTGGACGGCTTCTTTTTCACCATTAGTGGAAAGACAGACATGCTTTTTGGCACTGACTTTAGGATCTTCTGCTCATGGAGAACGTGATGTGTCAGACAACTCTTATTTACATCTTTAGCTTTTAACCTTGGTCACATTGGCAGGCTCTTCCCTTAGACTTTGTCAAGAGAAGAAGCCAATACTTAGAAAAAACACTTTTAACCATTTGTTCAACTAGAAATCATGTGTACACTGTTATATATTTTGAATAAATGCAGTCAGGGAGACAAGAAATATTTGGGGTCTGAAGTTCTCCTTCAGTTTTCCAGAGGAGCTATGAAGCTAACACTGAAGCTTAGATTGACCAGGTTTGTATTGTGTCTAAATGATCTTATGTCCAGTAATATTTTATGACATTGCTTAAAACAGCAGTAGTAGCTGTTTAAAAGCTCAAGGTGTGTCTATACTGTTGTCCATTTACAAATGTAATATTATGTTAGAAGCCATAGAAGAAAATCTTGAACCACATAATCTTGAGCCAGTTTGAAGTATGCCAGTGTTTTATCTTTAGGCATATAGTTTGTAAGGTGCTAATCTGATGGATATAACCTTATAGAGCTGCAGCTTGTAGCCTTGTGCAAAACTAAAAAAGCAACTCTCTTTAACTCAAGGAAGCTAATAATTTTGCTAATAATAAAAATAAGCATCAACATGCCAGTTACAGAGATGCCAAATTGTACAGGTTTCTTGCATTACACAGCTCAGGCAATGGGAAATACTGCTTAGTACAGTATCACTTGACAACACAGCAAAGAAGACAATAAAATTGTTCATATTTCACATGCACAATGTTATAGATCCCAGTTGCACAATGGACCTACTTTTTATGCTCAGTGTTGAAGAGCCTAGATGCTCCTTTTACTTCAAGCCTGAGTGCCATTACAAAGCAGTATTTTATTTGAGATTAGATTTAGTTTACTGACCCTTGTTTTCTTTTTCTTGCTGTTCCTACGCATTTTGTATTTAGAGAAAGCTTTTCTCCACTTTCCAAAAGACAAGTGTACTACATTCTGTGACCTTCAGTGTCGATCCTGAGCTTATTTAATAAATAAAAGCTGGAGCTGTGTCAGTGGTAGAAAGCCTTTAATATTCAGACGCGTCAGGAGGTTGTTTTGAGGGAAGATGTAAAATGCATGAGGAATGGTAAATGTGATATGAGACCGTGACCTAACACACAAGTCTCACCCTCAAGGCATAATGGTCAGCAGCCCTGTAGTTAGCGCTAGGTGAATAGAATCATATCAACTGCTCCATGCTACCTTTTATCCATTGTTATCCTCATTACTGTCTTTGATTAGTAGAATTAGGAATATATAAAGCAGAGCCCTTTCCGCAAGGCTTAAGATGTGACTATATTTGTTATTTTAATTTCACAAGAACTTAAAACTACTTCTCCAAATACTTTAAATAAGGGAATTAGTAACTGTTTCCTTGTAAATCTTTCTGTACCGTCTTTCCTCTGTGAAAGGAAGCACTGCTGGCCACTGGAAAGTTCTAGGCAAGCACACCAGTAAATAATGACATGTTCATTAAAAGTGCAGTGTGTTTTTAGGTCATGCCTTTCAAGTCCACGTGAAGGCTGGCATCATGTGCATCAAGCAGAATAATTCTGTAGTACAGAAGATCCTTTTGAGGTGTCAGAGGCCTTCTGCGACGCTTTGCAGGAGATGCCAGAACTTGGTGCCCTGGCATTCACACTGGGCCATGTGCACTCTCTTTATGTGTACTCAATATATCCAGCATGGTCTCAGCTTGGCGAGAGCTGCTAAGCCCACTGCTGAGAGGCAAATTGGTTTACCTCGTGACTGCTACATATATATGTCACTTTCAAGCAACCAGTCCTTATAGTAGAACTGGCCTCTTTCTGCTATCATGGTGGTGGTTAACATACATTTTCTCTCCCACATACATACACTTCCCTAGAGAGGTTTCTCTGCTCTACTTTCCACTGGTTTGAATACAGCCTACATCCTACTAGGCCTCCTGTAATTTGTAGTGAGATGTTAAATACGTATAGGTAGCTTCAATTGTTATATCAGTTCAACAGTTATATCGTACAGCATTAGCTCTTGGCCTGGCTAGGGTCATATTTTGTTGCAGGAATAATACACAGTTAGTTATTATTGCTGCCTTCAATTAAGGATGCACAAGTTATTGCGTGTGCAAGACCATTGGCTCTTAACATTGTAGATGTGCTAACGACTTATTTTGATATCTGAAAGATTTACTGCAGGAAAAGTTGTCCTAACATATAGATATAGGCTTACTTTAGCTGGAAGAGATCGGTAGGTTATTATATCAGGTGCCAGCATGTTAACTAGCAACACTGATATATCTTTTTATTGTTTCTGGATCTGGCTAACATTAGCTGGAGTAGTTGATAATGAATATCAGCCACTGACAAATTCTTCATCAGCTTTAACTAAAACTCTTGAATCACTTTAAAAAGAAATGTCTAGTCCTAAAAAAAGACTCATGTCAAGGTGTGTGGAACAGGCAGCTGTTTGCTACAGGTGACTAGCTAGCATGTTGTATTATAAAAGTTTAGTTTCCCATCAAACCAGGGCACAATTAAAAGAGCAGGCAGTATATAAAAGAACTGTTATATACTGCGAGTTGTGGTGAAAAGTGTAGTCATTCTTTATTACACACAACTGCAAGACCTAACCATTGGTTTAAGTGCTAGAAGTAAATTAAATGTTGGCAAAAATAGAGAACTAATGAGTTCAAAACACTTCAAAGATTTCAGGATAGTTGAAAATCAAATTTAGCCTGGATATTTTTTTTATATGAACACTATTGACAGAACCGTAAAAATATATTATTGGAAATATACTTTTGGAAAATATAATTTTCCATTCATGAACTCAGCCCATAGGCCATATAGCCACTCTCGCCACTTGTCCAGATGTCTCTCCTCTGAGGGACCTTAAATGTTAAGTTTGAGCATCAAATGTTGCCCCTTTCTCCACTGCTAACTCTAGCAATTTTAAACGCTGCTAAACTGCTAGTTCTGTACTCCTGTCTGATAGATGGTTTCTTTTTGAGAGTCAGTTTATAACATTTCTAACATTTTTTTTTACAACAGAGCAAAAGAAAATGATCTGGCAGTATCACAATTTGTGGCCTTCGTAGCATACATTGTACCACATCACGTTATAGTTCTGTTTGTAAATATATTACATTGTCGAATAACTGCAGATTAGCTAGATTTATTTATATCTCCATAACAAATGTCTGTGATCGCATTTATTCCTCGGCATTCAGACGCCGATGTTGTAATTGTAGTGGCAGCGCTAACGACTTTAGTCGACTGCACGAGTATCCTGCACTCCTCTGCGACTGCAGTGGTGTGTGAAAAAAGCCACCCTAAGACCTCATTATGGAGATGAAGGAGAGGTAATTTCTATCTGCTCCCTTGTCGCTGCCAGCCATGTATTGACCCAGCTTTCAGAATAATGAGAGTGACAGGGAGACAAGCTGGCAGCAGCTCACCTGCTCTGCTGGAGTTCACAGCGGCCTGCATAATGAGCGCAGTGTCACTCAGTGACACCTCCAGCCCCTATCAGTAGAGCCAGAAGTGCCTTGCTATAAATATGACTGAACATCCATGATCAGCTCTTGATATCCACAAAGAGGACTTTTCTAGATTATTATTGGTCAGAAGCTAAAACCACACCTTCCTACTTCACCGGGTATTTGCCAGATTTGGTCTTGATTGATCCTAAATCACATCGACTAAATGGGTTTGTGTACTGGTATAGAAGTTGGGATGTTGGCCAGATGTATACTAAAAATCTAAATACCAGAGTGTGCTCTTTGAGGGGCTACAATAAAGGAGCCTTATGTGAGCCTTATATTTCTGTTGCAGCATAGCTGGGTTAATGGTGTTTAGCATTCAGCTATTTATCATGTCTCTTCATGTTAAAGTTATACTGCAGACCGTCTCTTATTAAAGTGGATATTATGAAAAAACTTGGTAGGGCTGGTCAATATGATGATATTTATTGTTTCCATGATCAATTATGTCTCTAGATATGATGTTCTTAGCATATCTGAGCACATCAGTGCTTAAAGAACACTGACTAACTGCATATTTAATTACTAAGAGAACATAATCAGGTCTAGTGCAGTGTAGTATGTCTGACTTTAAGTAAAAATAAATATATGTATAATTCCGACAATATTTTTTAAATCTTTCACTACTGAGGCTTTCAACAAAATATTGTGATTCATACCGAGTATCAGGAAAATGTCTCAAAGTATCTTAATGATATGGTTTTGTCATAATGTCCACACCCCTGCGGGTCGGCCAGTTGAAGTCATGCGAAGGCTTCATCAGTTTCTGGGAAAGTGGCTTATATGAATTGTTTTTGTCTTTCTGCTAATGAGTGTGCAGCATTTTGTGGCTCACATTACTGGGTAGAAGTATGTCTAATACTAAGTGTTCATATTTTGGCAGTCTTTTTAGCGGCTAATTGCTCTTACTAAAGAAATGAGTTTTCAAAGTGCTTTGATTGCCACTTACTAGCATCCTTAGAATCATTTTAATTGCCTTTACGAAAAGGATTGTGTGAGAAAGAATCAGGCCTTGCATTGGATGTCTTCAGGGTGATCATTTAGACACATTTATACTCATTAGGCTCTCATTACAAACCTCTGTTCAGGAAGTCGTGTGTCTCATAGGCAGTCTAAAGCCTTGAATCGGTCACGTTTTCTTATTTCTGCCAATACATTTAGCAAAAAAAATGGAAGCTCTCAAGGTCAGTGAATTGCAACTTGAAGAGAGGGGAGCTTTAAAAAAATGGGAAAAGAAAATGCACCAGAGTAATTAGCAGTGAAAGAAAATCTAAAATAAATATGAAGTTCTGCTGAGAGACCTTCATTCTAAGGGTAAGATTCCAAGAACGGCACAGCCATCTGTGACCCAGACTCTAACACAGAAACAACTGGCCTCGCTGTGTGAGTGAATGAAATAGTTCTCCTTTTTCAGTCAGTCAGCCAGAATTAGAAATGACAAACATTGGAAAAATTTGTCAATAAAAGGTTCAAGGTTCTCTACTGAGAATGACTCTAGATTGTAAACCTTCATATGACAAATGAGAAGCTGTTACCAATTCACATATATATGCTCTTTTTTCAGCCTTTTTTCACTTAGAAGTTAGAATTTTGAACAGTTAAATGGACTACACTATTAAACGTATGGTCTTGCTTATGAAATTACTGGGAATTTAAAGTCTGAGGATATTTTAGCTCTACTATCATAACTCTACAGCTGTTGAGAACATTAATGTTAAAGCTTCTGGGAACCGAAATCCATGGTTGCTTTCTAATTAGGTTATTAATTAGGTTAATGTTGCTCTTTTGGGCACACAATATGCATGTAGACTCTATAAATAAACCCTCAGTGTCTATATGTTATTAGCCAGAATTCCTATCCGGTCATTGTAAATTAGATGGACTTAATCTTTACCAAATCACAGGACTGAAATTGCTTGTCCCTCAAAATTTCAAAATTGCCCACTTAAACAATCTTACTCCATTCAAGTCTGAGCAACCTTGGAAGGAAAAGCAAACATGCAAGCTTAAGCTAACATAGGATGCATAATCTTGGTAAGGGGTTTGTTCACTTCCTGAAATGGGGATAACTGGTAGTGAAACAAAATTTTCTAAATTAAAGATGGCTGATTTGCCCTGCACCCCACTTTTATAGTAAATATCCATTTAGACTTTGTTAGATGTTTAATGCAAGAAATATTTACAAATAATCCTTAAGGCAAACAATTTTTGGTTGGTTTCCTTTTAAAGCCAGGTCTAAGTTTGCACTCTACGCTGGGACTCATGGGTTTTGATGAGATGAGGTTGAATGTTTCTGAAGGCAGATAATATGGTCTCGTCTTGTGGTAGCCTCTGAAACAACAACAATAGCTCTAGCTCCTTTCCAATCAAAAGCTTCCTCAACATGTTCTTTAACATAGGTTTGCCCAATCCTGATCCAGCCACCCTGACAAGTTTAGTTCCAACCCCATCAACACATTTGATCTGATCCACCTAATCAAAATAGAGATGTCACTGTCAATCGTATTAGTAATGGAGTTTAGGCCACCTCTATTAAATATTTTTAAAAAGCCTATATCTGCATATATTATTGGAGTAGGCTGTTACCCTGTTAGCTGCCTGCCAAGCAGTTCAACATAGACCCAGTTAAACATAAACCTCTTTCCTAATGTTTTTTTTCTTGTACATGGAAATTATTACTTGATTTAGAAAGTTGAAAACACTTGTAATGACCTGCAGATCTTTTTTTGTCATTCACATCACAACTAGTCACTGTACTGATTCATCAGACATTTGAAAGAACAGATGCAAAGCACCTTACGCATCTTGCACATATACTCACTCACTCTTGTGTAGCAGAATAAACATTTGCTACAGTGAATCAACACTGACCTACGATCAGGTAGAGTTCATTAGAGCAGTGCTTGGCGTGCAAAGTGTTCTTTTTTAAGGTTCTTTCAGAGAAGGCAAAAATCAGTGGCAGGTGTATTAAATGATGGTTGGCACTAAACTTTGAAGGAGGATAGATCACCAGCAGGATGGTTGGGCAGTCATGCTGTATTACGAGACCTGTGGCCCTATACCTGCCAACCTTTGAACCTTTTGCTTTCTACCTAATCCTGAGCTCCTTGAAATCCTTTTGTTCACCTCTCTCCTTCTCTCCCTTTTTCTCCATCCCTCTGTCCAAATCACTTCCCTTCTCCTTCCTTCCCCTTCCATGTGCTCCTTCCCTTGTATCGACGTCGAATCCACTGACAGCGACTTTACGTCCAAAATGAAAAACAGGCAAATGGGCATAACGAGCGGCAGCAACATGACCAAAAGCACCAGCATCGGAGGAGACATGTGCAGTCTGGAGAAGACGGACGGGAGCCAGTCAGACACGGCTGTGGGCCTGGTGGGCACCGACAACAAGAAGAGGCGCTCCAGCATCGGGGCGAAGATGGCTGCGGTGGTCGGCATGTCCCGCAAGAGCCGCAGCGCCTCGCAGCTCAGTCAGACAGGTAAGAGAATCAACGCAGTTTCCGTCTCTGTCTGTCTGTCTGTCTGTCTGTGTGGGTGTGTGTTCTTCATTTTTCCATCTCTTTTTTTTTTTATTTCCTCCTCATGTTTTTGTTTGTTTCCCTTTCTCCTTTTTATAAACTTTGAGATGTCCTTGCTGGAACTCTTTCTTCTCAACAGGTCTTATTTCCACTGCCCTTTACAGTGAAAGCGTTGAAACTAGAGATGGGCAATATAACAATATGTCTTTATCACAACGTATTACTCAGGTAAAATGAGATTTCCCTAGTGGCATAGCTGCTTACGGGTTCTCCCTAATGAGTTTCAATCCCAGCGATACCATCCAAGTGAGCGTAATTTGCCATCTTTAATTGGATGTAGTGATGTGCAGTGCATGAATATATATTCTCATGGATTTCATTGTCTTTTTAAAACGTGGCTTTGTGCCTGGTTCCACAGCAAGTCTCCCAAAATTAATATTTAGTGTATCATAAAATTTAGTGTATCATAAAATTAATATTTAGTGTATCATAAAATGATAAAACATAATATTGTATCGGCTTGCAAGTGTTGTGATATAATATTGCCATATTGCCCATCCCTAACTGATTCACTACAGGTCGGAGAAGCTGAAATGCTCTGATTGCTCACTCTTCTCTCCTTTCTAGATAATTTGGATTCTTAATCTTCCCCTGTTTCTCCTTTGTCCTTCCCTCCTTCTTTCCTTTCTGTCTTTCTTGCGGACAGCTGCTGATGTGCGTCACGCAGTTTTCCTGCTGTATTGTTTCTTTTCTTAATCGAGGTGCACTTCTCCTTCAAATCTTTTTCATAGAGTGTCCACTTTATATTCAGAGCCTATCAAATATTGGCGACTCTGTAATGACCATGGTCGGTTCATGTTGCCATAGCTCCTGCTCCAGCCCTTACTCTATGCATGCTTCATTAATAATGGCGGGTTAGGTGACAGTGGTGGGTGTATTCTCATACTGCTTTGATGAGTTCGTATTCACAGGTCTGCAGGTGTTCACTGTGAGCCATATGGTAAAGCAGCATGCATTCTAATGCCTTACAGTTGCTTGCATATGATCAAGCTGCTTGTATATTTTATGTGGAATTGTCTTCTATAGGGTCTTTCCAATGTGTATCACTTTGCCAATATTAAGGTTACACAGATGTATTGATATTGGTGAAACAACTGACAAAACCAGTTTTCTGTTCTATAAACACACTGCTATCTACTGTATCTACAGTCCCTTATCACTCATTTTGGCAGTATTTCAGTGCATTCAGGCTACCTTCACAGATGATACAACACAAAAAGTGGGTGTTAGGTCCAGTAAATTGTTCTGCTTGTGTTATGAAGACCTAAGACAGGGTATCCAAGCTGTTGTAAAAGGTCAACAGCCAGAATATTACTCATGAATGTATGCAAAGTTTGTGGCAGTGACCTGTGCCATAAGTTTAGTCACAATATGTGAAGATTTATGTTGATGGAGAATCAGAAATTTGTTTGTGATGTGATTTTTCTGTCACTATCTAAAATATCCACAAGGCCTTTACTATTCACACTGTTCATTTTCTGCTTTTAGATGGAATTATGAATAAATAATGCAGTAAATGAATTTGCATGTCAGAGGAATCTGCTCTTTTTTTGGTAGGGTAGCTTAATAGATGTGTCTGAACAAAAATGAATGACTCTACCTTTTCGTTTACCAAATGCTATCTTAGTTAACAATAAAATGTTTATGTAGACATTCAATAAAAGAATTTAGTCAAACTTTTTAGCCAAGTTAATTAGCTCAAGGTATTTTGTCTAACTTAACAAGTTGTTAAAAAACTTCAATGGAAAAAAAAAAACACGAACTACATCTATCTATTAGCTGTCTGCTTTGAAATTATAACAGTATAAAATGCACCCAAGTATGGCCACACACACCAAAAAAAACATTTTGTGAAGAGAACAGATGAAAAAAAAGTGTTAACAAACACTTTGCCACAATATTTCCGCTATTTATTTTGGGGATGCCCTCTGTTTGCTAAAGTACTGACTATCGTAGCAGTGGGTAAAGCACTGAAAATCTTTTTTCAACATAGAAGAAAATTGTGGTTGTTTTCCTTCCTAAAAATGTCATCTGTATTAGTTTGCATGCAGCACTTACAAAGACTTAATATTACTTTCAGAACAATATTGCACTATATACTATAAAATATTTTGAATTTGTTTAAGTATTTAATTCTGCTGTTTGAATTATTTAGGTAAGTGCGTAGATTGCACAAGGACCGTGTGGTTATTTATTTTTTACAAACATCTATAATGATCTATAATTCATGGGAAGATGGGGAAGTTGGTTAGGGAAGCAGAGCTTGCTGGGACGTGGGACATGCCCTTGACTGCAGACTTGATTCTAGAGCATAAATGTCAGTAATTTGGAGATTCAAATAAAAACTCTTTAACTGTTGATGGCCTTTGGAAAAATGAAAGCAATCAGTGTCCTGATTGGCTGAATAGCTGGAATTGTGTTGTTGTATTTGGACTGATGGGAAAATGTGTTTTTTTTTTTTTTTTTTTTTTTTTGCAAATAATGACCAGTTGAGAGAATTTATGAATCCTACCTACATACAGTCGTTTGGCTAAACAGGTTCTTTACATTGCGCCTGGTGTGTCATTTTCTGATTGACTTCACTCAAAACCCCATCAAAAGGAGCATTCAGTAGTTTTTAGCTTGAGAGGGAGAGAAAGAGACAGAAAGATGAGTGGGATGTCTGTTTGATACAGATCTGTTGAATGGACTCTGCACAAATGATGTCGCTCCACTTTGCCGGATCACAGAAACGTGAAAGCACCCACCTTATTAAGGTTCAAATGCTTAAACTGCTCGGCTGCTGTTCTGTGTCTTTTTGCTCTTCCATGCAGTCTTCAGGTGACCCATAATCACCACCAGTCCACCCGCTCTAGGTCACAGCATGTATAGAGCTTTGGTGAAGCCCACGTGTTTCAGAAAAAGGGAAAAAAGCCCGTCAGGCAGCTCGTGATGGCCGGTGCACATGGCCGGCTGATCCGACGAAGGGCTTTAATAATTTGTGCTGATCGCCGTGAGCTCTATCACTCTGTCATGTCTGCAAACACAGTCTCCGGAGTCTCTGGCTGAAGGACCTGAGACAGCCAGGAGGGACTGAGGCAGTGTGAGCGAACGTCCTTCCAGATGGAGGACACACAAACAAGTGCCAAAAGTCTTTGGAAGATTTTTGATTGACACTGTGTCTGTCATTACTTGTGCTGCAACTGTTGAATCTTTAAATTGGCAAATATTCTATGGAACTCCCTACTGTCTCACACATTCAAGTAGTATTAGGAAGTTCAAAGCATGTATTTAGATCTTCTATATGTATAAGATAAGCTCGAGTGGTTTAATTTTAATCACCTAATAATAGACAGTCAACAGCAAAATAGAAGTTGTATCAGAATCTAGTTGGTGTAACCCAATAACAAGAAGAAACAGGTGTTTTAAAAGTAGAAACAACTTCTTTGGGTAGTGAATGGGGCAAATGTTGTGCAGTGGGGTAGCATATTTTTGCAGCATGGGTGGAGTGTTTTAGCCCACTGTGTAATTGTGTAAACAAATGTTGGTGTGAATCGGTTTTTCACATCTCTGTCTGAATTGTTATTCTGTTGAGCATTCATGGGACAAGTGTTTTGATTCATAGACTGTCTGGCAGGTTGTCTATTTTTTCTCCGCACATGCGACATCATCCAGTAAGCACTGCAGCAGACGTTCACCTGACCTGTATTTCATTTTTCATGTTCAGATGACGCTGAGAGCAGTTCAGAGCAAACTGTCTTAATCTCCGGCTTTGTTGTTTGCGATCATTTAATGCGATGGTATTGATTTGTATATATGTGTGCAGATTGTTGCAGGGCACAGGTTCTTTAATGCTGACAGATGCAAGTCAGATGCTTAAACCACAGCAAATGCCATTTAGAACAGTATTGGCTATTTTACCATCTCAGTGGTGAAGTCTGTGATAAGGACAGGTTAAGGAAAAAACGGTCAAGGTTGATGCATGAAATAGTAAGTCTTGCCGAGTACCTGTGAAGAAGAATAAATCTGAGCAACGCGTGTTAGACTTTCAAGAGTACTGTTCCCCAAGACTCCAACACGCACATGCACACACTTGCACAATGTAAACCTTCGGCCATATTAATATTTGAAACAGGCCTTCGTTCCTGCTGTATATGGAGTACATGATTTGTTTCAGCTTGTCGCCCTAGTTCATAGCTCTTTACCCAGAGCTCCTGGGAGCTGCCTGGTGCAAGCACATATTCAAAGAGTGGTGTTTTTCAAAAGCGGGTTATTTCAGGTTCTGTGAGCCGCTTTGACTCTCTATCTAAAAGGGCTTTGCGTCCTGTGCCTTAATGTGCAGGATGCTGGTTCTGAAACAGCAGCACTCCTTTGCCCTCTCCTGTGGGACTGCAACCGCTACCAACAGCATCAGCACCTGTCACGTGCATGCTCTCTTTCTCTCTCTCTCTCTCTCTCTCTCTCTCTCTCTCGCTCTCTCTCTCTCTTATTCCTCTTTGCTACTCACTAGCAAATCGATCCAAGAGCAGGGAAATAAGCACTGCCCATTTCTGGTCTGACCAAGGAAGTGGTTGAGACAGTGTGTTGATTCTAAATGCTGCTGTTTTTGTTTTTAAGCATTTCACAGGGCTTTTCTTGTAACAATTCTTTCGTTGAGTGATCATGAGTTAGATCTCCAGAGGTTCCAAAGTCATCTTGAGAGCCCATGAGAGCATAATTAGCCCTGCTCTCTGGATGTTAATGTTCTTCTTTAAGAGAGTTGAGCTGTTAAGTGATGCTGCAGCAGCACCTGTTGTGCCTTGGGGGAATTATGTGCTAGCCTTCACCATTGATATCATTATATAGTGGGACACACCCAGCTAGCAGGTAAACTTAGACATGACTAAATGAATAAATCAATAAAACACCATCATTCAAAAGTTTAAGATCATAACTGTCTTTGGTAAAATAAATGATAATAATGTAGCAGATAATGTAATTATAATTTGATGCTTTTTTTATAAATTGATACTCCAGAATTGATGACAAGAGGTGAAAATGACTGAGAATTAAGTTATAAAATCCAGAATCACATCTTAAACTTGATAATTAAATCTTAAGGCAAAAAAACACAACTAGAAATGACTTCACATAGATAATTAATGCATGTTAATGCATGTTATATGCATGTTATACTTGGGAACATCTTTAAAAGCCCTCTGTTGTCTGAATTATAGTTCAAATGTAATAAAAGTAGCAAATGTTATGATGATTATGGTTAATATGATAAGAATTCTGAATGTTTTAATGCTAGTGCATATTTCACATTAGAATAAGTATTATTTCTGCACAACTGCACACAAATTTTACACCAAAAAACCTCTTCTTTGTGACAGAAAGCACTGACTTAAAATGTAAAGCTTGTATTATACTGTTCCCTAGAGCTATTCAGGCCATGCACCACATTTGCAGGTGGATTTCAGATGTTTGGGTCTGGCCAGGTCAGACTAGGACCTGTAGCTCTTTGTCCATTTGCAGGTAGCCTAGCTGTGGTCAAGCTTGATTTTTCTGCTTAGCTATATTTATCAAACCTCTTTATAAACAGCAACGTTGTGTCCACAAAATGGTCAATTTATAGAAGAACTTGAAAGTGTGTTAATGTAACAAAGTTTTATTCAGTGTAATTTTGAATCATTTCCTTTGGTCTGTTCAGTCTTTTTGAATGTATTTTTACGATTGACTTTCTTCGACATACAGCAGCCATGTAGCTGGATTATATGTGTTGATGGTCTCCAGAGCTCAGCCTGGCTATACAAACTCATAACTATTCATGAGAAAAGCTTAATCCAGGCATAATAACAGTAAACGTACATTCCCTTCTTTTTACTGACTGTGCTGTAACACTTAGTCAATGTGTTCAGAAGATTTCAACATTTTACCTGACTGTTTTGTCAGAGATGGCCTTCTGGAAATGTTTACCGGTTGCTTAAGATTTGTTAAATTGTCACCAAAAAGCCAACACAAGGAACTCTTAAGAGCTAATCATTTATGAATGATTTGGAACTGCATAACTTTGGCAGCACCTAGTTAATCCCCATTTTAAGCTGCATGTGTTTCGCTGAGGTAGATGTGAACGCTTATGTAATCATTACACCTATTTCAGTTTCCTTTTTTTCCATTAAACATAATGTAATTGGAAGTTGTGGTTAAGGACATGAAAACAAGAGAATGCCATTTCAGCACAAATGAATTCCAGGATCTGAATGTTTTCTGTAGCCATATTTGCATAGAGAACGTGTTTGTGCTAATAAAAATGTGAAAAAAAATTATACTGTGACCTCCTGCTTGATATGCAGAATACAGCTAGCACCATACCAGCGTCTGTAGCCTCAGTTTTAAGATGACAAAAAATGTATAACCAAAAACTCTCCTTGGAAGCCTTGTTGTTCTTATTTTCTGTTGTCAATGACATTAGATTTGTGGCACATGCTGTATCCTACATCATTTTAGTATGTTTAATTTTTGTAAACTATTTTTATTCTTTGTAAGTCTTAATTTTTGGTTGATTGGTTCAAGTTTATGAAACTGATAAAGTAAAAAAAAAAAAGTTAGAAAGGTTAATACCAAAAGCCTCCCCTGAAAGTGCACCCACCCCCTTTTCTCCTTGCTTTGACAGCTTCAACATCCATTAACCCCCGTGACAAAGGTTAATATCGCATTTATGTTAGCGACAACGTTCGGCTGCCCGAGTGTCTGGCCATGCTAATTCAAGCCTGGCTCATCGTAGTACAGAAAGCAATGTAGTTCCTGCAGATAGCTGTAATTAATCATTGATGGCACAGCCTGCGGGATAGAGTTTCATAGGGCTCCATCCTGCTCCTATTATTCATGAGCAAGCTAAAACTGGTGTGCTGATTTATAACATTCGATTGTCCCCAACAGACTTCTGCAGGCCTGAAATATCAAGTAATTGCACCCCATTCTCTTAAGAGACCCCGCTCTAAAAAAAAAAACCCTACAAAATCTGTATCAGCAGAAAAAAATATTCTAGACACATAAAATAGTGCAGTATCTTTATTACTACTATATGCATATTTCTTAAGTTCATACTGCCAAAAATGAAAATACGTTTATACCTGCTGCAAGTAGTTTGTTGAGGAAGTAATAAAGTACAAGAGTTGTCTCGATAGCATAAAAAGCAGTAAGCCAAAGCAGTAAACACTTGGTAACACTTTACTATAGGGTACTATTAATAAGACTATGTGACATCTACGCAAGTCCCGCATAAATTATTAATGTAAAAGTCTACTGCAATATGCGCCATTCACTATAAAGGCTACCTTTGCCAAATTTTTATCAATTAGCTAAAGTAGTGACAGACGACGTCTATTAGAATGAACAATGTGTTGTATCAGTTGTCAAGGCAATTTTATATAGTACAGTACCCTATTCATTTGTAATGGACTGTGATTTTTCACCATGGTGGTAATAGTCTACTTCAAAGAAAGGGATTACTGGAAATAGTTATGAAGTAAACACAAAGTAAGTAAAGCAATGAGAATACTGAATGCATGCTATTATTTTGAATTGTACTGTGCTGAATATTGGATACATTGTGCAACACTAATGCAGTACACCCATTTCTAAAAGATTTTCAAAGCTGGTAAAGTGATACTGTTTGTCTCACTAGGGGTAATGGATTGGTGTTGTGGATGTAATCTCATCTCTGCCATCTATGACCTTGCTAATGCTTCTCGGGCTCTGAGCTTTGTTAGATTCTCTCTGAAGTGTCTCTGCCATAGACCTGTACCAATAACAGAATTTAAACAGAATTCCAATTAACAAAATGCTACATGCCACAGTGTTATGCCAAAAAAATATAATCTTTCTGTATCAGTACTCTTTAGATATAGAATAATAAAACAAGTAACTAATGAAATAAAACATGAGTTAGATGACTAATAGTGAAATGAGGAAATACAGTACAGCCTAACATTCATCATGTATTCATGCTGTGTTAATGCAAATTGGTGCTAGATTATGTTTATTTCTAGAAACAAAAGAGAAACCCATTCCATGAATCATCCAGTGCACAGTTATTGTTCAGATGTTGCTTCCAGTAGCAGTTTGGAACTCTGTTGTTGATGCTGAATACCTAACTTTCACAGTAATAACACATATGACCAGGGCAGATCTATCAGTGCAGAGATTTCACAAACTGACTTATGGACAAAGGTGGCATCTTTTAAAGTTTCTGAGCTTCAGTGCAACCCATTCTACTGCAAATATTTGTCTTTGGTTGATGTGCTTGATTTTACACACTTACAAATAGAACCATGTTACTGATGCCCAGTAGCAGGTAGGTGCCGCTTCTTATTCGAGTATTGTTTTGTAGTTTTGAACAAAACATTGTAGTACAGAAAAAACTAAAAATTACGTAACACTAACCTCCTTCTGTTTCTCTCTGAAGAAAAGTGTGCACGTGCTGCTGTTGATGCCTTGCTCAATTAAGCCCTACAGTAAACCTCCATCTCTGAGCCATCAAGCACAAACTAAACAAGATGCTTTTTGGCCAGTACACAGAGAGCAACTGGCTACAGCTGCTCTCTGTGTTTTGGCCAAAATACTACTACTGGTCAACACTTGTGATTATTCTTACAGCTGTCATGCAGGGATAAGGCTGAAAATATAAACCATTCTTACTCAAACAACACTTCAATGTCTGATGAACGTTAGTGTTATATAACCAAAGCATGAAACGTGACTAGTCAGCTGCTCAGAAATGCTTTTTACGGAATAGTTTTCTTAATATTTACGCTCTTTGAAAATCTTTCTAGCTATTTTTTACTCGTACTCTATTTAGCTTTGTTATAGTGCATATTTGGAAGTATTGCTTTGTGTGCATTTTTGCTACTATATTTATGGACTCTACAGTTTGGAATGTGGTGCATGGTTGCATCCTGTGTAATCTCTAAAAGGCAGTGAAGAAAGAAACCTGCTCAGCTGGCTTGCTCATTCATCTTGTGATCTTCCAACAGAGAGAATCAAACAGCAAGAGAAACAGACAGATGTGAGGAGTTCATTCTAGACCATAGATGGACAGCTATGCTGCATTGCAGAGAGAGGGAAAATAGACGAAGCAGATTCAGAACTGCCAGTACATTGACGATTCACCATCTCTGGCATCAAATTATTACCATGGTCATTTCATGGCTTGATTCTAATTCTCATTTCCTTACAACTAAGTCACTCAGGGACTTGTTTCGTTTGCTTTTAATTAGCTGTATTCATAGTATTGTCAATGAACAGGCAACACAGATAGATAGATAGATAGATAGATAGATAGATAGATAGATAGATAGATAGATAGATAGATAGATAGATAGATAGATAGATAGATAGATAGATAGATAGATAGATAGATAGATAGATAGATAGATAGATAGATAGATAGATAGATAGATAGATAGATAGATAGATAGATAGATAGATAGATAGATAGATAGATAGATCATTGCTCCCAGAGTGAAAGCCAAGATCTCCCCATCTCTCTGTGCAGTGAAATGCACATATACACACACACTAGCAAACAGACACACTAGGGGGCAGTAAGCACACTTGCCCGGAGGGGCAGCCCTACTACAGCGCCCTGGTCAGGCATGGGTTAGGTGCCTTGCTCAAGTCCACTTCAGTCTTGTCCTGTCGGTTCATGGGATCAAATCAGCTGGTTCCCTAAGCTCCAGCCCTGGACTGCCCACTATTGTAACATTGTCCTGTTAGGTTTCACACTGACTGCAAGGTCTTGCTTGTGACATTTAAGGCTCTTAATGGCCAAGCTTTGCCATATCTTACTGATCTGTTGTAGCAGTGTAGTTACCATCTAGTAACTGCAATTTCCCTCTGGGATCAATAAAGTATTTCTGATTCTGATTCTGAAAGACGTCTTTGTTCA
This sequence comes from Megaleporinus macrocephalus, assembly GCA_021613375.1. Classification (NCBI taxonomy): domain Eukaryota; kingdom Metazoa; phylum Chordata; class Actinopteri; order Characiformes; family Anostomidae; genus Megaleporinus; species Megaleporinus macrocephalus. The sequence goes on along the minus strand of CM038727.1, from coordinate 26,552,707 downwards.
ATTGAGACAACCAGCAAGTGCCTAGGATCACTTACAGCTCAGTCGGTGAAAGTTTTATTCCAGAGAACAAAGAAATATGTCATAGGATGCAGAGATACCAGTCCTCCACCATACTTTTTATGCTATTATTTATTTATTTATTTATTTAATAATTTATTACTTATAAAGAATAGGATGCACAGGAATCTTTGTTGAGCAAATAGAGTTAATTTCCGCCTGTTCTTTGTACCAAAAAAAACCCAGAATGTTTATCAAAAAGACATCCTTTGCTCCTAACATCAAATTGAGAAGGTGAAAATATCCCACTTGATTAGACAAATCATTTCTGCTACTGACTCAATTGCATTAGGATCCATACTGGTTTAAGAAGCTTAGCTGAGTCATCCGATGACCCTTCATGCAGTTCAATTAGAGACTGCCTTGTAGAGTAAAATTAATGAATTTTTCAACGTATTGATTTTATTTTTGTAGACTCTGTTCCATAGCTGACTGCTCTTGGAGTAAGTTCAAAGCACAGTGACACGTGCCAACTTTCTGAAGTAGGTTAGTTGTTGTCCGGTATGCGTGGGCTGACACGCAGGTCAGTGTCTGGCCAAGTTCGGCAGTTGCTCTTGCCGTGTCTTGTCTTGTCTTGTCTTTTTAAATCAAACCTGCCAAGCATGACCAATCCAGATTCATTTTCCTGTAGAAAGTCAGACGTTGTAAAGGCTATTTTCATAAACACATTTAGGTATGACCACCTTTCAGCCTACAATAGTTTAGCCCACCTGTTGATGTTGAAGTGATGTGGAATGCAGGCAATCTGTAGTAATAGGATGTTTGTCAGTCATGCAAATCTGATGCTGTTCAAAATCTGCTGTTCAGAATGGATGGAGAGCATACTGTACTAGCTTACTAAATGATATTACATGAGAAAGGTATATACAGAAAATGACATCATATATTAGACCTGATCCAAAGGTTATGAAGAGCGATGAACTGAAATATTATCGAGGCAGTAGACATAAGAGCTACCTTCTGCTGCAGGTGCTCTTCTACTCAAGAACTCTAAAGTAAACATGCAGAAGTACTAAGATACACCTCAGTTGTTAGTGGTTGGCATGACCTCAGTACCAAGCTGCTCCATAGTGACTGGTTTGGTTTTCTTTTATTGTCCTGTGAACTAACAAGCAGCAAATATGCAACTCCACGAGCCTCTCAACATTAATTTTACGGCCATATACTTAACTGTTTTAAATCTATCATCAGTGCTTACCCACAGATCACCTGTGTAAAATACAATACTTACTCCTATCAACTGCACAAACAAGTCAGTGTTTCTGTTCTACCCTGTGCAGTAGGTATGTTCTGGTACCTGCTGCAACCTTGAAGGAGATGGGGGGGGAAAAAGGCTGACTTCACCCTCTCGCGTTTGGTAAGAGTGAGTATTGAGTGCTGTGGGTGAGGTGACAGTGCACTGGTGATATATTTAAAACAACAGCTACATCCTGAGAGCAGAAGAAGACTTGCAAGCCATTTCTGCTGTGATTTTTTTGTTCAGTTTCTTGCATTTTTCTTCTGCATGAGCCGCATCTTCTGCTACTTCATTCAACTTCATGAAAGACCCTTGTGGTTCCTCAGTTAAACACATTATTATTTATCAGTTAAACAGACAGCAGCTATAAACGGCATCAACCATAGGCATTGTGAGAGTTTGTAATAGCGCTCCCTATGTGGAAAATCACTTCCTGCCCTCCATCTGCAGTTCACACCATAGCAACACAGTCAAACAACCTATTGTTGGAGAAGACGTTTTGGGAAACAATTGAACCCAGTGCTGTTCCTGCCTGTTGAGCAGCAGATATATCATTGTAGGCTTCCAATGGATGCACACATTTAGTAGGTGTAGCTATCATTTATTTTATGATTACATATTTATCCCAAAGCAGTTATTAATGAGTCTGTAACATGAAAGCAAATCTAAAAAGAAAAAAAAGTTCATGTTAGTTGTATAGCAAATTTCTCCATGTTTATTTTTCACCTAGCCCTTCTGTGCTTTGCTGTGCGGTTCAGTGCAGCTCTTCGAGGTATGAACATGTCCGCCCAAGCATCCTCCATTTCCCCGTTTTTGCTTATGAACAAGATACATGGGCTGAACTGAAGCTAACAGTAATTCATCTTATCGTGAGCGCTCATCTTTACGCTGTACCTCAGCCTCCACAGGACTCTAATTAATCTCAGCGGGGCCTCCAAAGCATGAGTGCAGGCAGAATGATGTATGGGGTGGGAAGGAGTTAGCTAGCTCTCTGTTCTCTTCCTTTCCCCTTTGAGAAGTCCAGGTCTCTTCAGGTGTACGGTGGCCTGCCAGCTTCCAGGCCGAGGTCTTCCCCACTGAGACTAAATCTGCCCTAACCTACATTCACCTGAGAGAGATAGAGATAGCACTGCTTAATCTCAACCTGAATCTTTCTGTTTTTATGTTTGTTTTTCTGTTTTGTTTTATATATGGCCTCCTGTAGAGTGTTGGAGCATTAGATGAGGTCATATTGTAATAGAGTTCTGTGAAGATCAAGACCTAGAAATGGATAAAGTCTTGTTTTGAAGTACATGTTTTGGCCACTAATGAACAATTACAAGTTTCCTTTTATACCAGTTGTTGCTTAAGCCTGATGTGTTTTGTGACCAGATGTTGTGTCTTAGCTACAGGGCTAGATTCATGGAAATTGAAAAATATAATGTGGCTAAAAAGTAATGGAAACTTTTACCCCACTTATTAGCATACAGACTACATGCACACCTTCACCTCAAGCTTTTAAGTAATCTCACATAGACTTGCCTGTATGGGCACTGTATGGCATATTGTTATCTGGTAGTACAGCGTAAAACTCTTGTCACAGTATGTTATCCTGTTGTAGAGTGTATCGGGTATAGTCTTGTATAACCAGTTAGTCTGACATCTTAGATTACACTATAATATTTTAGATTCAGTCTGTGTTTGGAAAGCTGTTCATCAGTGATGCCTTCTAAATGATGATTTTTCTCATATTACCTTGTACGAAGTTATTAAAGCATAACAGGGGCCCATATTACTCCAAGAGAATGCTTAGAAAATATGTGTACTTTCTAGATTGTAACTTTACATTATGAACATTGGGCATCAGACTTAAAAAAAAAAAATCCCCATTAATTGCAAAATTGCTATATACAATTGTATTTGTATACATTAAAATATATTTGGATCCTGGCTAATTTTGAAATGTATTTCACTGATTTTCTTGCGTGGTGAGCCATGTGTGTCCCAGCTTTGTCAACATAACAGCTCTGAACGTTAGGTTTCTTGTGAAGTGTGAACCGCAGCACATTTCAGTTTACACCCGAGGTGTTTGTTCTGCTTGAACTGAAAAATGTTTTATTTTAAGTGTCAGAACTGAATTATTGAGTGAGTGAAATGTGTAATTGCATAACAAATGCTACACACTTAAATATTAAGTAGTGGTAACCTTATATTTATATTGTCGGCTGCTGAATATGTGTACACCAGAGCTCACCAAATAAACCAAAACAAACATTCCATAGGCAGCTAGATATATTAGAATATAGGTGTTTGTTGCACACTAAGACTAGATAATAACTAAACAGATAACTGATCCCCATCTTAAACTTTACAGTACAAATGCCATACTGTACTGTGCAAAAGTCAAGAGATAATCCATTGTTTTGTTATCATGTCTGTTAAGTACTATGTCTATAATGTAATCTGGAAAAAGTAGAAAATGTATATTTAACAGAAAAGTGTACAATAGACTCCAGTACTAAGTATGATGTAATTTCTGTCATTATTTAATTTGTGCACGCTGCTAGCACGTTAACTCCTCCATCTTATTAGTCGGTTTTAGTCCATCTTATTAGTCAGTAAGTTACAGCTCTGTCCTCCCAACACAAATAGTTTTCTAAAGGAGTCACAGACCTTATGTTATCTTTCGAAGAGACATGTGCATCTAAAATGACATAGGTGATATTTTTGAAGATATTAGATATTATGATAATCCACCTGTATAAAGTAGGGGAAAGTCAAAGGAAAAGACAGAATGTCCTAATGTCTCCATTTTTGACCATTTTCATTTTTCTACATGATTTGAACGCATTAAATTTTAATGATAAATGGGCCAATAAAAATGCTCTGCTGTAAATCTGCCATTCTAGAGATACTTTATTGGACAGCGACATTGTGTTTTGTATTACATTTAGATGCTGAAGCTTTCTCTTCCACTTTTTTATGATGTCAAAAAACATTTTTTTCTTGTGTTTACAGTAAATTACTGGGAACAAATGTTGGAAAACAAAACTGGAAGTATCAAGTAGTTTTACTCAAATATGTGGTCAAAAATAATTATTTTTTATTAAGTTTCTATGAAGTTCTTCCATGCCACTAAAGTGAACTGGTGAGAATGTTTGGCTCTCCAGTGTTGTGAAACTGCACCGTGAAACAATACTGTATGAATATCATCCGCACACTCTGTGCGTCATCTTTGGGTCTATTGAATCTTGTAGTGTTATTTGTGGCTCAGGCACCCCCAGCATGGCCATCCAACCAAACAATTTCAGCTACGCTGCCTACCGCTGTCAGCCCACACATATTCCTCATTGGCACAGGGTTGAAAGACTTCCCTTTTTTGTGCAGTGTTAAAGTTTTGTTTCATTTTTCCTCTTTCCGTATTTGAATTAGTCAGCAGGAAATTGTATCTAAAGGGGAAACCCACAGTTTGCTGTGTTTGTGCTGTCCAAGCATATTTTGCCATTTTGGTATTTTAATACACACGTGCGTCACTCATCATCATTTCAGTTTCATAATTTTTTAAGTAAGTGCAGCTCTTTATTATAGCTCGTGCTTAATATTTGTGGAGTTTAAATGCCATAGTCTTAAGTGTACAATATCAGAGTGATGCTATGCCAGTAGCAGCGTTCCTTTGCCTGATTTGCATAAAGTTGTCTGTCAACTGCATGTGCTAGGTGTTAATTTAGCATTTTGATCTCACTTTATTCAGCATCCTCTCTCTCTACTCTGTCTACTTCTCTCTCACCATCTGTCCACATTTGCACTATTACAGCTCAGGGAGAGAATATCATTAGTGCTTGCATGTCTTGTAGTGGTGTTGCTTCTGAACTTCTTTAAAAATACTTGTGTCTATAGTCACTGCCCACTTTGTTGGAAATGCCTACTTTGTGCTTCTACTTAATGACCACCTTAATAGATATAAATACCTTGTACTACTGGCCACTTTATTAGAAACACCTACCTTGTGCTTCCGCTTAGTGGCCACTTCATTAAAAAGACCAACCTTGTACTTACACTTGTTGGCCATTTTATTAGAAACACCTACCTTACCGGCCACTTTACTTAGTACCTTACTGATCAGTTTTAGACCACAGGGCCACTGTTTACCAGAAATTTTTTGCCAAAGCCACTAGTTGACCCCTACGAGCAATTATGAGACTCAGTGGAAAATGTCTTAGCAGCTCAGCCACATTTTTTAACCAAATTCTTATTTGTTGTTGTGTTACAGCGATTGAAATTAAGACGCTGTAAATGTTTTTTTGAATATGTGCTTAATTTTCTTATTCTATCACTACTTAACTGCCATAGCTCTACTAGCTTATTCAAGCGTTCAGGTGTTTGAGCAGTGAGTTAGTGTTCTTTTTAATGTACGTTGGATTTGAACTTCCAGTATTCAAAAGATGTGCCTGGGGGATTGGTATCATTTAGACTTGGTACTTCGACCGACCACAGGATGCCCTTTTCAACGCCAAATACAAAATGCAGAGGTAAAGAAAAGAAGTTTCCCCATCCTTGTCTGTAGTGGTTGCTGACTGGTCTCTGTCTGTGCATACAGAGGTAAGACATTAATAGGAAAAAAAATATTTTCCATGCTTGCTATAAGAGTATGCTTTAGCTAAGGATGTTTGTTGGCTCGCTTTTTAAGTTTGCCATTTCTTCTGTTGTATGATGTACATTTGAGCTGTCTGATTTTGCTTGTCAAGTGGAAATACATTCTTTTTAAGATACTGTTCTATTGTTGGGTTTATGTTCACCCGTGCTCTTGTTAATTTGGTATTCATAGCACATTAAAACACTAATTTCACAATGGTTTTGTCTAAATTAAAAAATATATATGTTTATTGATCATTCTTCAAAACCAGCCAGACATGTCAGACAATTAACTGACTAAAATCCTTTTGCTTTCAGTGACCTCATTTCTTATGTTTATTTTATTCTAATTAATTATTGAACACTCCATTTGTTCACTAACAAGTCAGTCATAACAGAAAGACCAACCGTCTTTACCAAATGTTCTTGTAGTGTTTATTAGTTCCACTTTTAGCACATGGTGCAGAATTCAAACTGCTAGCCAGTAAAATAGACTTTAAATAAAACACAAAAATTGTTTACCTGTGTTTCATTTTCAGCTTTCAGACACATTTACTTCAAAATAACCTTGTGGTTTAATGCAGTCTAACTTCAGGGTTGCAGAGGAGTGGCTAAAAAAGGGGTTTCAGCAATGGACTAAAACTTATGGTGTTTTGATGACATGAAATGTAGGCACGATTTATATTTAAAAATGTATTAATATCTCTATTCATTATACATTTATTACCATCTTCATTTAGTAGAACCTAACCCTTTTAACTACCAAAGGTCTGAATATTGAATGTGACTTAAAACTAATTTTATATACTAATAGTAATGAATATTATACTAATTTTATGGTAGTAATCTGGTCAACCTGCATTCACCAGTCATGTAACCTACTGTGATGTCCTAAAAAAAAAAAACTAGCCAGTTCAGTGCCTACTAAACGTTTGTGCCCAAGAGCTGATAACTTGAAGGTCTGGGCTTGACTACAGCCGAAGTGGCAAAAGCCTCTCCGGATGTAAGCGCAAGCGATACAGGCTGCTGTATGATATTAAGTGACATCCCTGGCTGGGTGCCTCTTGCCTGTGCAGATCTGTGGAAAGGGCACAGACAAGAAAGTGACAGTGTGCAGAAGTGAGGGTGGCTGCACAGGATCAAGACAGTTATCAAAGGATGTAAACACACCCGTCTGCTCCATTAGGATGTGTTTATCCACACACCCAGTCACGCTGCCGTATGTGGAGCCTCATCGGTCACACGCGTGAACACACACACAAACACGCACATACCTCCGTTTCATCCACACCGCAGGCCGGACACACTTCAGCCCGTCTTTCGGGATGTTAGGGATGTTTTCTCCTCCTGCCTCTATTGTCACAGGTGGGGAATTTTTTCAAATTCCCAGAAAACACAAGTGTTTGCGGCTCCCAGACTCCGCGTCTGCTTTCAACCTGACATGTTTTATTGTCTGCTTATGAATGTTGGATTCTTGTGCCTTAGCGAGCTGTGAGGCAGGCCACTGGCTCCCCGCTGCTGCTTGAATCATGTTGTTTGGCTTTTTGATCATCGAGCGTATGTTCTCGCACTCATTAAATTTAGAGCTGCTCGATGCTTGTTTGTAGCGTTTGGCATGAGCACAGCTACATGATTCGTCTCAGGCCTGTTGGAGGATTTCATTAATTTCGAAATATGGCATTTTGTGAGATGTCGTAATTATGAGCAGTCACGGCCCTGACAGCTGTTTTGCTTATGAGATTCTGTAGTAGGCAAACGATCATTAAAAAAAAAAAAACTTGAGTTAGAACTGTTTGTCCACAATCTGATCCCTAAATTATTTTGTTTATGAGAACTGTTATTTTTTTGTTGTTGTTTTGTTTTTCAGAACTGTTCGTCCACAATCTGATCCCTAGATGAGTTTGTTTATTAGAACTGTTTTCCAGAATTGGTTGTCCACAGTCTGATCTCTAGATGAGTTATTTCATGAGAACTGTTTTCCAGAACTGTTCATCCACAATCTGATCCCTAGATGAGTTAGTTTATAAGAACTGTTTTGCAGAATTGGTTGTCCACAATCTGATCTCTAGATGAGCTAGTTCATGAGAACTGTTTTCCAGAACTGTTCATCCACAATCTAATCCCTAGATGAGTTATTTCACGAGAACTGTTTTCCAGAACTGTTCATCCACAATCTGATCCCTAGATGAGTTATTTCATGAGAACTGTTTTCCAGAACTGTTCGTCCACAATCTGATCTCTAGATGAGTTAGTTTATAAGAACTGTTTTGCAGAATTGGTTGTCCACAATCTGATCTCTAGATGAGCTAGTTCATGAGAACTGTTTTCCAGAACTGTTCGTCCACAATCTGATCCCTAGATGAGTTAGTTTATAAGAACTGTTTTGCAGAATTGGTTGTCCACAATCTGATCCCTAGATGAGTTATTTCACGAGAACTGTTTTCCAGAACTGTTCATCCACAATCTAATCCCTAGATGAGTTATTTCACGAGAACTGTTTTCCAGAACTGTTCGTCCACAATCTGATCCCTAGATGAGTTATTTCATGAGAACTGTTTTCCAGAACTGTTCATCCACAATCTGATCCCTAGATGAGTTATTTCATGAGAACTGTTTTCCAGAACTGTTCATCCACAATCTGATCTCTAGATGAGCTAGTTTATAAGAACTGTTTTCCAGAATTGGTTGTCCACAATCTGATCTCTAGATGAGTTAGTTTAGGATTTCTAACCTGTTTCCCGAACTGCTTATTAAGTGACATCTAACTGTAACATGTATGAGCTTTCTATGTAGTTTATAAAAACAAAGAGTTTTAATATTATCATGATTTATAATAACACGCTTAAGGTGTTAGTACAGCAGCAGATAAGAGATAGTATTCCATGTATATCAGACAAATCTGGTCGAAATAGTCTAGAATGTAGATTTAATACTAACTCAGTAGATTTAAACATTGATTAAATCATCTAGACATTTGTTGGTGTCTAGTTTATAACATTTAAGATTAGCTTAGATCAAATAACACATATTATTCATATCAGTGAGTCCAAAGTTTGGAAGGGAAGATACTAAAAGGCTAATAATTTTTACAATTATTTTGTTACTTTTAATGAGAAGACGACCATTTGTTATAATAGAACATCATTTGTGGTGGAGATTAAAAAGATCAGTTTAGATCCTATAGGTTTGTATTACGACTAAAGGTTTATATCACATATTTTATTACATATTTTGTCATTTGTGGCCGGCAGTTGTGTTAATTGCTCTGAAGTTTTGTTTTAGTCTTGTCATTGCTTAATACCCAGCTATGTGGAGGTGATTGGGTTGAAGTGGCTGAGGGACCGGTGCCCAGAAAGAGATTTGATCAGCAAATATAGACAGTGTTTAGAGCTGTTAATTGTGGTTGGTTTAACACTGGAGAAGTGATAAATTGGCTCACACAAAAGGTTTTAAAGCTAGGATAAACAATTAAATTCTCAAAGGGCAAGCTTCATGCTCCCACAGGTAATGGCACAGAGCTGTGAATACCAGTTTAAACTAGTGCAGAATAAGATGTTACAAAGAATGAAGGTCATCCTGTAATGCAATTATTTGAGAATGCATATTTTTTATAAGCCATTCAAACCCTGTGGTCTCTATTTATATTTTTTTCATAGCTAGAATACTTTTAATTAGCTTACAGCATGTTTCAGCCATTTTTTGTTTTTTAAACTGGTATGTTCTTTTTGCCTGACTGATGCACAGGTCAAACAGAAGAGGCATCATTAATTACGGGCTTGTGACAGGAATGTTCTGTGTTCTGTTTCTCACAGATCTATTACTTTAAATGCACTGTGGGTACTATGCAAAACAATGAGTCACATGTTTTTAGAACTATTGGGCAAGATTAGCAACAGTAAGAGATATCCTGTTGGGGGGTTACCCACCCACCACAGTTGTACTGTTTTGCATGCAGTGGTTTCCAAGAGCCATTTACTTGGTAACCGAGTTTCCGTGCTGTTTTGAGATGTAGTATGTAAACATTACAGTCCACTCTCCAGGTGATGCAGTCTGTATATGGAAACTAGAACAGAGTAATGCATTTTAAATGATTGGTTGTTTTGCTGCCATGAAAACCAATACTTTTACATGTATTATGCTAATAGGTTGTTTGCAGATGATGTCACGTCGCTGCATTGCTGCGGTGCGAACTGCAGATGGAGGACAGGAAATGAGTTTCTACATAGGGAGCACAATCACAGGCCCTGATGCCTATGCTCTAATGGATATGCATATGGTTTGTGTCGTTTACAATTACTCAAAATTGATTTAACTGAGAAACCAAAAATAATTTTTATCAAATTAAAAAAAAAAGGTTCTTATGCAAGAATGCAAGAAATTAACAAACAAGGCTTGCGAGCGGTCGAGACAAAGCAGTTTCCTGTTTACCAGTGTCTTGTTTGAATTGAGTGGTGTTTTTTAGTAGCCATTATGTTTAATGTATCACGAATGCACACTCATTGTGTATAATACCGACCGCATGAAGTTGAAGTCAACACTTGTAATCACCAGTATTCCTGTTCCACCTTAAATGGTAGAGGGACCCTATACCTTAATTATACAAAGAAAATGGTTAACCATTCAATTTTGTCACTACGCAAAAAATCATAACACTACTGAAACTTCATTTGATCATTTATGGCTAATAAAAAAGAATAAAAACACTTAATTGCAGCCAATACGTGTTTCAGTAGTGAGAGTTTTACTTCAAAACAATGGGATCTAACTGCACACCATGTGATCGTGAAGGACAAATGCAATTTCGCTGCCAACTCCAAAATGCAGAGGTGTGTCTAAAATAAGTCTCCAGTTATATAAGTTATATATACATTAAAAATATATATTTATAATATAAATAATAGGGTTTGGAACAGCCACCTCCCAATAGAAAGTACTCTATAAATGATGGTATTGTATATATTTAGTATATTACTATTACTATTGAGCTTAAGTATGTAAAAGCATAGTACTTGTTAATATCTAAGGTCTGACTGCATGTTTTACTGTCGAACTGGAGTTTAAACTGGTTCGGTAGGACTTCCCCCCCTACTGAACATACAGTTTATCTGCCTAGTCATGGTAATGTGTTTCAGCGTTTCAGGTTTCATAGCAGCCCCATTATATCCTCGGAAGCTCTTAACATAATGCTATGGCAGTGATTTGTGTGTGTGCATGTAAGTAAATTTTAATGCCTTAAACTTTAAGTGCAGAGGCCTTTTATTGGGACTCTAATCTGCCAATATTATGATTTCTGTATGCTGTCACATTTATGTTAATGTGTGAATAACATGAAACATTTGTAGATATTATTTTGTTATAAATTACTCTTACTAAACAGTCATAAGATGTGTGAACACACTCACACTGCAGCCAACACTATAGCCTGATTTAAGCTTTAGGTTATAATGTGAACAGAAATCTTCAGTGCTACGTGATGATCTGTTTCATTATGACCAACGTGGACATGCATGCACAGCCACTAGACTTGAAATGCAGTTAACTGTTAGTTGTTTAAATAGCCAGGACTTGCTGGCATGTCCAGGCATTCTCTCCGCACTGCTATAACTTATGAATTATTCAGCATTTGTGGGAATTAAGGCCTTAACTGTTATTTCTGTATTGGTTTGTGATACTAATGCTAAAATGCTACGTTTTTTGTCCAGCCCTAGTTAATGTAGGTTAGATATATGCATCAGGATGGATGGGGTTTCAACTCTTGCCTTGCTTCTGCTTTTGATTGTTTTTTTTTTTATTTTTTTTTTTTGATTGTTTTTTTTTTTTTTTTTTGATTCTGCTTGGAAAAGTTTTGTTGATTATGGAAATATAGGTCATCAGAATAAATTGGCGGTCACTTCAGTGCCTCTCTGGTTTTTACAGATGGCACAGCAGCTACCTGGCGTAGACTACACGCAGAATGAATTAGTGAAGCTGTCAGAAGTGACTCTGAATGCTAGTTTAAAAAGAGCACCCAACTGCCTGTCCGCCCAGGTGACTCATTTGAATGATAAAGAGCAGAATTTACATGCTAGCGCACTAGCTCACTATTCTAATGACGCATGCTTGACATTTGCTTTTCATTTTGGTCAGACACTACGTCTGAGTGCCTCTTTGGCACTTGATACACATACTGCGTAGTAATTGAATTGTCACTGTCCCAGATCAGGACAATTTGAATTCATTTAGGCAGCTTTCATGAACAGCCATTGTAATGAGGACTTTAATCTTTAAAATGCTAAACTAATGTTACAGACACACAAGGAAATGTATTTTTTGGTTCAAACAGACATTTTTAAAAATCCAAAAAGGTTATAGAGATCGATAGTTTATTGAGATCAGAGGAAAATTCAAGGCATCCAGTAGCTATTCCACAAGTGCACATGGTAAGACAAAACAGGACAGCTACAACACAATATAAAGATAGAACCTAAAATAAATAGAATATAGTATATACAAAATAGAAATAGAGAAAGTCTCGCAGTGTGTAGGTGATGGCAGTAGTGCATTTAGCCAGTGCAAACAGTGTAGACTACATGATGTATAATATAATAGGCATAGTGTAATAATAATAGTATAGTCGTTCTTATATATAGTTAACGGTATAGTATGTATAAAATGTAGTTATACAGATAAATCTGTAAAATAAATATATAATATGATATGATATGATATATATCCTCTTTGTAATTTGTAGTTTCCTGATCTCTTTGTAATACCACATATTACAAAACTGGGCAGTTTACATTTGTAATATTCTTTCGTCACGTGGTATCTCCGTGTCAGCTCTGAATGAGCAACGCTGACACTTGTGACTCACCGCCATATGGCTTTAACTGACCCGTAAACCTATTTCGGAGCATTCCAGCATACTGTAATTAACCAGCGCTAACTTATGCTTGAGTGGGTTCGCTTTGCTTTTTTTTTTTTTTCTCTTACTGTAATGAAATATATAAATTATCTGTGCAATTTAACTCTTTCTAGAAGGGAAATATGCAGTCAGGCTGTTTGTTAATTGCTATGCCAGCATCTAGGAGTAATTCTATCATAAAAAATGAAGTAACAGATTCACTCTTATAGACTGACTGACTGATGAAATTGTGCAGGTGATACTGAAGTACCCTGTACACTCTTTATTGATAGGCAAATATGCAAGGATTGGCCAAGACAACCAACTGCACACCTATTTATATGAAGCCAAGTGTAAGGCCAAAATCACATTCATTGAAAACAGAACAGACAACATACACACTTCCTAATAACGTATGCAATAGCTCAACTGTGAGTAGTTTGTATGAGCTCTGTTTTCATTTTCATCATTTAATTTTACTTTTCATTCTGCTGTATAAGCAATGTTATTTAACAATTTGAACTCTTTCAGATGAGAAGTGTCACCAAGTGTCAGTACATGGCAACTGAAGACAAATCATGTCACAATTAAGGAATAAGTCAAATTAGTAGTTGAATCCACAATAAGGCAGATTGATATGGCCACCTTCACCAATACAGGATACTGATAGCACAGTCGATACTTTCTTCTTTGAGGCATGAATCTGTAAGTAAACTTTATGTGCTTGAAATATTTTTTGAATGTCCTACCTATATCATAATAATTTTAATTAGTAAAAGGCTTTGTTGTAGTACTAATAGTAGTAGTAGTAGTAGTACTATGATATATTATTTTGAAATGACATTTAAAATGATAAATATAAAAAGTTTCTTTTCAGTCAGAGCAGACTACTGTATTTATAACCTCCTGTAAACATATCTTTCCTATTGCTGAAGTTATTATTAGCTCCATTTAGAAATAGCTCCATTTACACTCCGATAGTAATGACCTTACCCTGACATCTAACAGTTCGTATTCTTTAAAAACAGAGGTACCAAAAAGGGGCGTGTAAAGCCCTGCCAAAATAGGACCATTTCTGGTTACCTAATGAAGCTTTCAGTGTATAGCCCTTCAATATTTGACAAATGAATGGTCTGTTTGGTGTCCTAGGGACCCTGTTTGATACCGTAGTGAGCATGGCCCATGGCAGGAGGACATATTTGCTCCATATGCATGAGTGGTGAGCACAGTAATTGTCAGGTTGGCACGGCTGCTGTGTCAGTTTCCTTGAAGCGAAGGCACTTGTTGCTTTACTCTGAGAACAGCTCAGTCTGCCAAAACATCTCCACCCCCCTTACTGTCCTCGTGTTGTCTTAGAGCTTGCAGCAGACTGACGTTTGGCAAAAAACACTAACATTGAGAATGTGCTGGCAGCTACAGTACGGCTTAGTAGAATCAAAATAGTGCATTGTGAGGTTTTGGGCCCAAAAAAGAGTGTTAGCAAAATGTCTAAAGAAGGTTCTCTGTGGAGTTTAAAAAGGACAAAGTTCAACTCAGTAGCACTCAAATAAAATAAAAAGGTTCTATTATAACATGACTTTTAGTCCATACATGTAAAATCCTGCAGGCCATTCCTTCACATTTGGAGTCCATTAATATGTTTTCAATATACTGGAAGGCATATAACGCCCTCAAAATATAGCAAAATTGTATACACAATACAATGTTGCCATATCATATTGGATAGAACAGTTTCCCTCATCCCCTTTCTAAATGCACAATGTCTGTTTCTAGGCAGATAATTCACTCCATTTGGAAATAGTGTATTTGGGTAAAATGTTGGCTTAGTTTTGGTCAAATATCAGAATGAGACCACAGTGGGTACTGCTTACGTCTATTTAGAGCTGGAGGATATGGCGACATTTATTGCTATTTAACTTGGTTAACAAGCCTACCAAGAAGAACTATAATGACATGCATGTCAAAGCAAGTGGCTACTACAAAACCAAAACACTCCTGTAGTATTGGACGAGGCAGGTTACACTAGACACAGGTGGCAGTTTTTGACGCCCTATTTCTAGTTTTGTCGCATCACATGATGTTCAACCATAAATACGGTAAACTAACCACAATTTGTCAAAACATGGTTAAACTAGCAAACAATATATAAGAAAAATATAGAAATTCATGAGGTCAGTAAAATGTTCCTTTAGTAGTAAGATTTTTTCATCTACAGTGAGCTGTTAAATGTGTTGGATGCTTGGAAGGTATGATGCCAGTTCTCTGAAGCTAGTAGCTAATAGACTTGACCTTTCCAGTGTAAACCTTCCTTTCGTGTCACAGTACTTCTTTTAGTAGCATTTAAATGCAGCAGCACTACATTGAAGCTTTTTATGTAAATAAACTTTCTTGTTAATAAATGCCATAAATCAATCATTGGTATAACAATCGGTATAGTCACAATAATTCACGACAGCAAGTATTTTACAGTATATGTTAAGAGTATGTTACAGCGCCCTCTCATATGTGGAGGTGCATGGGGAAGTCATTTATTTTAGTGCAGCTGCACTAGGTATGATTATTAGGGCAACATGTCAAAAGTGACACACACTAATGTCTTATGATGCACACACACATTTCCTCTGACCTACCAGTAAGCCTCCAGAAGCAAAGCTCTTATCAGTAACCGTGGATAAAAGGATAGATTTTTTTTAAAATGAGATCTTTTTCCTTTAGCTAATGTTTACAGTTTTCTCTCTGTACCCTTCCATCTTCCTGTGAATTCGGTGTAGACACGCTTTTTAAGTTTCCCTCAGACGAGCGCCTTCAAAGCAGCTCGCTGTGTAAAGGTCATAATTGTGTAATAGGCTTGGCATTCTCAGGAAATCAATAAGCATTAGAGCTCTTACCCCTCCTTAAGCTAGCTTTCTCTAATGAAGTCTGTTGTTGTGTGCAAGAATTATGTTAGGTGCAGGTCTTGTGTCCAAAGTGTATTAAGGCCTATTGGTTTCATCTTAGTATACATTATATTATGCATTATTACATTGTAATATACATACATACATACATACATACATACATGATAGTGTATATTGTTGCTGTCCAAAAACAACATCTATCTTCATTTTTTTAGGATGTTTGTTTTTATGATGGGTGGATCAATAACATTGCTCTAAAATGCTTGCAATAGGATGTATGATACTTGTATAAATTGATTTTCATATGGTAGTCTTGCTACACATAAACAGTGAAAGCCTTCAAACAGATAATTTATCAAAAATGATTGTAAATAGATAATTCAGTAAATCATTTGTCATTTAATACACTCCTTACTGTTAGATAAACTTAAAAACTTAAAAATATCTTTTTTATAGTTCATGTATCTTAATAATCATGTTATAACTGTATATAAATTAAGAAACAAACCAAAATGGTAACGTTCAGTTTTCATATACATGTTTATAAAAACAGAGTTAAAGTATTCTGTTGTTTTAGTTCATTACACTTTAAAATAAACTCTGTTCCTAGAAGTGTTCACGTTGGCGAACACGCATGCTGGGAAATGATGGATTGGTAAAAGGATGAGGTGAGAGATTTGTAATTACAGGGAGACAAACAGCAGGCTCTGTTTGTCATGACGGGGAGAACAGATAAGTAAACGGGGGAGGGTTCACACTTTGTGTATGTGTGTGTTTTTGCTCAGCACGTGAACTGTGAGTGACTGGCATGTGGCCCTTGGCCAGTCTGGACGTCAGGGGCAGAGAAGGAGATGCTGACACTCCTAATGGCCCCACGCTCTCTGTTGCTGTATCTCTGGGTAGAGCTCATGCGCCCGAAGGACCATTCGAGATGCTCATCCAAAGCGCATCCTCTGATTGGCTGAGGGAGGAGGAGCAAAGGGGGGGGCTTTGCTCCCCTCCCCCTACTATGTGTGTGCGCTCTAGAAAGGAGAGGAGCCGAGGCGAACACGCAGCTCAGAGCACACAGACTCAGCTTTAGTGCTGCATACTCAAGGGAGCTCAGGCTAATAGAAGGCGCAACCATAGAAAAGGATCCATCTATCTTCATTAAACTCCGCTGATACATTATCGTCTATGGGCTTTAGTGATTTGAAGCAGCTAGTTGACCACAGCTCGCCTCGCTCACCCGAAAGCACCACGGTCCGGCATCATTTGAGCTTGCTTGAAGCAGAAACGGTAGGAAAGTGACCATGGGCAGACAGAGCCACGATGGCAGCACTGGATCGGCCAGCGGAGGAGGGGGAAACGGACGCATGCAGCGGTCCCAAAGCCGCATGAGCCTCTCGGCCTCATTCGAGGCACTGGCCGTCTATTTCCCCTGCATGAACTCCTTCGACGAGGAGGACGGAGGTAAGGACAGAGAGAGCGATGGTCAAAATGAGATATTATGTGTCAGTTGCTTTAGTGTTCATTCATATCTCGAATGAGGATCTATTGATGGAGACTTGTAACTGGGACTATTGCCAATGTCAAGATAAGGTGGTCTTGTATGGTTGTGTGCTGTGAATGCAGATGCCTACTAGTGGCCTATTGGTGGCATCCATTCACTGGGGCATGGAAGAACAAATGGGTTTTGCAGGAAATGTTAAAACCTGACTTGCTTGGAACGGCGATTACCTTTAATTTAGTGATGCCAAGACATTTGTGGCTGCTTCTATGGTGTGCATGCAAAGTATTGAAGCTGTTTTTTTGCTTTTAG
This sequence comes from Megaleporinus macrocephalus, assembly GCA_021613375.1. NCBI lineage: Eukaryota > Metazoa > Chordata > Actinopteri > Characiformes > Anostomidae > Megaleporinus > Megaleporinus macrocephalus. The sequence continues at coordinate 26,535,221 of CM038727.1, read as the reverse complement.
TGTGAGAAATTCAGTAAGACATTGTTTTGTCTAGAGGTCTGCTCAGGCAAGTTGTGGATGTTGTTGAGATTATTATGATTTAAGATTCTGTATGTTGTGCACAGGTTGCATGTGAAAATGTACATGCCTGCAGTCTCAATCTTACAAAACAATAATGTTTTCTTGTAAGGATGTGCAACTGTATGGTTATACCACCCTGTTTTAGCATGTGATGCCAATTCAAATGCTGGTTGCTAAAACATACCATACTTTCAATGTGCGTAGGAAGGAAAACCACTTGAAGGTGACGCTGCTGTTTCTTGTCCTATCCTGAGTCAAAAAAGCATGTGCTGGTGGTTATTCTGACCTCAAATCTTCTAATTTGCTCCTTCTTTCTCTCTGAGCTTCTTGGTGTTAATAAGATCAAGAGGGTTAGAGAAAAAAATCTCCTTGGGTGTTGTTGATATATTTAATCTTGTTAAAATGAGAATGGACTTTGTTGATGAAAGAAAAACTGAACTACAGTGTCCCAAATCCCATGTGTAATCTTGCCTAATAGCATCAGTAACAAACACCAGCAACAATGCTAATACTCTCTCCTCAGTCCGGCTAACAAAGATAGCCTCAGATTTAATGAATGATTAAAAAGACATAATTAGGAGGAGTCGTCCTGTAGAGTCTTCTGTATGAAGATGTAATTTGGAAATGAGTTTATCTTTCAGAGGTAATTATGACCCTGTTAACGAGGGCATTAGTGTAACCAATGCTGATTAGCCCATGCAGTTGTGATTATTTGATTAGGACTCTGTGAAGAGTTTGTGTGGTCAGTATCTTTTCAGCATTTCTTTAGAATCATTCTGTTGTGCTCAGCCATAGTTTAGAGTGAGGGGATGATAAGGGTAGATGATACTGTATCACAAGGAGTGCACACGTGGTGGTATAACCATCCCCGCGTCCTGGCATCTGCCTCAATGTGTCTGCTCACTAAACTACTCATCTGATCAGAAACCGTGTCCTTGTTTAGTAACAAGAAACAACATATCAGCATTTTCGCATTAGTAAATGAATGTAAATGAAGATGACAGCCAGTCACAACTCAGGAGCCACACATAAAACTCAGGGTTGTGTTTTACGTTTGTTTTTCTAAGGATTATTAAAATGTAATGTTTCATCAAACACATTCATTTCCATGTATTATCAAGTAATGTACTAATAAGGCAATTGGGTGCTGATGCCAATATCCAACATTAGATGCCAATATCCAGTATTGATGGATGCCATGCATAAATATTTATGAGATGCATTTTGTTAAGGGGTCAGACTTTTAACAAAGTACAGTCCAGCATCACATAAAAATTATGCTCTTACAGGGTTCTGTAGAATTGCAAAATTAGAAACATGCCTGGACAAATTAAGTAAAAATAAATTAAAACAAACTAGATTTTCAATCTCATCTCTCATCTAATCTCAGTCTAGTCTCAGTCCTTCTGTGCAGTTCCTAAAGTGCTAAATGTTGAAAGTTAGCTGTAAAATAAATGGAACATCGTTCCAAAGTAATAACACAGGTTTAAACCAGTTGCTGGACTAAACTGCAGTGGCAGTGATGTTTCATTATTATTAATTCTGTCCAGGAGTAGACGTAGTCTGTGCCTGAGAAACCAGCCCTATAACACTCAACAACATTCTTGTTATTTTGATGAACCCAGTCAATAGTAAGTGCTTTCCGATCCACGTGTGTCACTCAAAAACCATTACAGTGCATCCAACTATAAAGGCAATATGGGTTAGGGTTAGCACCCAGAACCCTTCACATGCTTAGTCATTTTACTGTGCAGTTGTATAGTAGTTAAACACTATAACAGAAGTTTAAGGGGCTAAGAAGTTTTTTGGAGGTGCTGGTTTTTCTGCTGTGGGTTGTGTGCTGGCTGACTGACCGTGCAGGCTGGGCATGAGGAAGCAGCACAGTGGCACAGGGCAGAGCAGAGCAGTAGCAGGGTCACGTGTGGGAGCACAGTGCCTGTCACTTCCCCAGCCTAAGATGAGCAGCAGGTCTGATAAAGCAAGTCAGCTGTCGCCTTGCATCAGCTGAGGAAACCCACAGAAGTGTGTGTGTGTGTGTGTGTGTGTGAGAGGAGTGTGTTGCATTCTGTCTTGTACCGAAGGACACTGGTAACATAGTAAGCACCGAGCATTATGAGAAGCTGCACATTGCGTGGTGTGTTTTGTGTCTACAGATTTTTTTGAGATGGGGACTTAAGCTTGAGTCATATGTTGACTGACTTCATATAGCGTTGAGACTAACAAGTTGTAAAATTTCAGCTGATTGTAATCAGCTTTTTTAATATTGAAGCCAGTGAATAAAACTTCAATTAAATCTTACTAGCTTTATATGTCAGTTTTGCTATTAACGCAATGCCGTTCTCCTGCACTTCACAGGGTTCTCAAGATTCAATAGTGCGTTATATTAATTCACTTTTATTACAAGCCTTTCTTTATAGAAACATTTTGAGTTTTATTGACAGAACAAATTGCTACATGCAGTAAATGCAGCGTTCAAAGAAGTTGGCAAGATGTTTGTATAGTAGAGAAGTTTTATCAAGTTACTGGTCCTTCAATTAAATTAATCTGAAACTTCAGCTGGATTTTTTTATTACGCTAGCTAGCATAGTTGTTATCTAAATTATCACATTTATTGTGTGTAGTGTTTCATGTCTTAGTTATTGGCAATAATGGAAGGTTCTTTAATTCAAGTTGACAGGATTTTAGTAGAGGTTGTGTTAAAAATTGTTAAAAAACGGACCAAAATATAATTCTTTATTAAGGCTTGGGACTCAAGACTTACAGGAAGTGATCATCTATGCCAGTTTATTAAAAAGACATAACTTGTAACAACATTTATTGGTCATTTTACTGGAAAATCATTAAACATAGTTGTTTTTAGACAGATGTACCATTTTATACAGTTGTAATTGCTGTGTTCATCAAAGGAGTGGGAACACAATACTACTGCCACTAGTGAGCACCATCTAGGTGGTGGATCATTCTCAGCATAGCAGTGGCATGAAAAATATTATAGTGGCATGTTGGTGTGTGAACAGCTGCTGCAAGTAAAATGCACCACAAAGGTGTTGTGCTAGTTCTGAGTCAATCTGATAAACTGTAATTGAGTTTGTTGGGTTTCTAGTAGGCCTTATTACATGTTTGTTTGCTTTTTCTCCTTGTATACAGTGCATCTTCCTACATCCCAGAGCGGCACAAAATTCACTCTGAAACCATGACTGATAATCTTATTTTCACTTCCTCTGTCTCTCTGCAGAAGCTGGAGGGAAGAAGCTGCGCAGCACGATTCAGAGAAGCACAGAAACGGGCCTGGCTGTGGAGATGAGAAACAGAATGACCCGGCAAGCCAGTCGCGAGTCCACGGACGGAAGCATGAATAGCTTTAGCTCCGAGGGAAAGTGAGTAGCACATTCATGCTGAAAAATCACATACCTAAGCCCTTGTTGGAGTCATTTTACCTGGGGAACTGTTTAAATGATGATCAATTCTGCAATGTCTGTAGCTGGCCTCGTGTAATTGGTTGAATATTAAGCTCGCTCTGTAAATAGTAGCCCTTTTCCAATCCACCTCACTCTACTATAGTAGCAAAACCTGTTAATAGACATGCCTGTGAGCTGCGTTGTTGTGGAGCATCTCACTTGCTCAAACATTCAGGCTTTAATGCGTACATCCAGACTGTAAGACATACACTTTGTCCCTTATTAGTAAAAAAAATCCTCAACCTCCTCTGGTAAAACTAATCCAGCTCAAATACTACGTTAATACTACTTTAATACGTTAATACTACTAATACAACTAATGTTAATGTCATTTATTTCTATGTGTTCTTGGATCTGACAGTTTTAATAATGAAAGTTGTCTCTATTACAGCCTCATCTTCCCTGGAGTGAGACTGTCTTCAGACAGCCAGTTCAGTGACTTCCTAGATGGACTAGGCCCTGCCCAGCTGGTGGGAAGACAGACTTTGGCTACACCTCCTATGGGTAAGAGCTAAGCTAAAACTAAAGCCTTTTTTAGTTACATACTGTTTTGCTTTCTGTTTGTTGACACATATTTGCCTCTCTAAAAGAAGAACCCATATTAACAGTAGAACAACTGGTGTGCTTTGAGCTCACTATAGCATTTATTCTGTATGATTTCTGTACATAAACAGGTGATATTCAGATCGGAATGGTGGAGAAGAAAGGAGCTCTGGAGGTGGAAGTCATTCGGGCCAGAGGCCTCGTGGGGAAACCAGGATCCAAGGCACTGCCAGGTAGAAGTCCAGTTAGATCGCTGAAGTGATCCCTGAATTCCTAATATACCTACGCCTGTATAAAAACTTGATCACCTCCTTTTGTTTTTTCATTTAGCCCCCTATGTAAAGGTCTATCTTTTGGAAAACGGAGCCTGCATAGCCAAAAAGAAAACAAAAGTAGCACGCAAAACCTTGGACCCTCTTTACCAGCAGCAACTGTCATTTGAGGAGAGTCCAGGAGGAAAGGTCTTGCAGGTAAAGATCTAGTTCACTATGCACAAGTTAATCTTTAACTGTTATATCTTCTCTGTCAGTGTCAGTGGATTGATATGACAGGATGGTATCGCGAGAATTACAGCATGATCAGCTGTATGTTTCTTTAAATCTTTTAATGGTTTTAACGAGCCACCCAAGCGTCATAGTTGTCTGTTGTTGGTAGATCTGTTTTGAATTTAAGCAATTGCTGAGAAGAGCATAATAGCCCATGCTTTAAGGTTTCTTTCATGTGCATTGTCTGTTCTCACTTATCAGTGAGACGTATCAAATTAAATAACAAATATTGTGATTTTCATACTATAAAAAATATTGTAAATATCATGATATTACAATTTTTGCTAAATTGCCTACCGCTGGTTCAGAGTGGTCAGTGTTTTTTCTTGTTGGCTGGGCATCAAACTAACAACCATTCCCTTTATCCCATCAGATCATCGTGTGGGGAGACTATGGGCGAATGGACCATAAATCTTTTATGGGAGCCGTTCAGATACTTTTAGACGAGCTGGACTTGTCCAACATGGTGATTGGCTGGTTCAAGCTCTTTCCTCCTTCCTCATTGGTGGACCCGACGTTGGCCCCCTTGACTAGAAGAGCTTCCCAGTCTTCTCTGGACAGCGGGTCTGGACCATTCGGCCGTTCGTAGCGGTGCGCTGATCCGTAGCGTTGTTGTAGCAGCCAGTGGGCGGGAGTTTTCAGAATTTGCGACGGGTCGCGCCCCTCCCCCCGGTAACACACTGCATGCTTGGTGTTGTGTCTTCTGAGCCTGTTTCTTAGGGGTGAAAATAAAAGCGGTCCTGTGTTTGCTCGCAAAAAAAAATAAATAAAGTAAAATAACGATGATAATAAATAAAACCTGAAACCTCGCACATCATCGTGCATGAAGAGCGCCCCCTCCGGACGGGGAACAGGCAGACGAAGAAAGCTGGAAATGGACTCTTGTTTCGTCCTATTTGAAGCCATTGGGTATGGGTTTGAACTAGGAACCAGTCGCTGAGTTCTACAGAAGCCCTGTTTTTGAAACACAATGAGGAAAAAAAAAGTTATTGTTACGTTTTCTTTCTCTTCCATTTTTGTTCATTGTTTTAAATGTCGATGTATTTGTATGTAAATGGGCTAACAGTGTTTCTAATCAGAGCCTGGGTCATGCCATGCCAACGGATCCAGAGATACACACTGAGAGTTTGAATTATGGTGAGACTGCGTAGAGTACGAGCCCTAATCAGTGGCCACAACCTTAAACCACCTGCACAGATATGCACACATTGTAGTTGATCACGAGACTGTTTGTAGACTTTTAAAATGCAATACAGAGAAGGCAGTCAGTAACTGTAAATGCAAAGATCTGAAATCCTCACTGAGGAGCTTTTTTGAGCGGTTTCTCTGTTGATATTGTATGTCTCTTTTTTTGTTCGTTTTTTTTTCGTTATTATTTATTGATTTAATTTTTTTGCATGGACACAAGTTTAGCTGAAAAAAAAAGATTATTTTCGAGATTGCAACTTGCAAAAAAAAGAAAACTGAACATTACAAAAGAAAATATCAGCCATTTTCAACAATTTCTATTATTTTTAAAGAGAAATTTCACTAGTGCATGATTTTCTTGGGGAGTGAACGCAATGACGTGATAGAAAAAAATAAGAGAAACCCTGTTTTATTATCTTCAGGACCGTTCTGTTGGTCTTTACTGTGTTTTTACAGACATACTGATAAAGTAAGAAACTTTAAAATGAATTTATTTACAGAAGTCTGTTTATGTGACAGATATGAAGAAAAACAGAAATTCAAGATTTATTTCATTGCTAAGGCAGATGCCTTACAAAGACAATGTGCAAATTGTACATGTTTATTTAAACCCCCCCCCTCCTTTGTCCCTGGACAACTGTTGTATGTTTCATTGCTGCTGTCGACCCCCCTCCCCTCCCCCCCAACCGATATTGTCCTGATGTTTCTGCAGGGCTGTTGAGTTTGTACAGTCTTGTGTTCCATTAGTTTGTACTTCATTTGGATTTGATTGATTTAACAAGCATGTTGAAAAGGAATTTTCTGCAACATGGCTTGGGCACACCGTGCAGTAACACAGCATGTTTTGATAAAGATGATATTTGGAAGAAAAAAAAGACTAAAAAAGAAGAACTTTTTTTGCAGTCTCTTGTACAGTGCATGTCGTCTATCTTGCTTTCGTCCCTGAGCCCTAATTGAATTGTAAGAAGATTTGGCCGGTCTTTAGCAGACCTCCACAGAACAATTTCCAACCAAACATTCCACCCGATGACGTCATACCTTGTTGAGAGTTCTTTAAACCAGTTTAAACGAGTGATGAGAGCAATTTCGTGTCCTGATGGAACTACTTCAGAAGAATATTTATTCCAAACCCCACGGCCCGCCCCTCCCCAAGGTATTCCGGACGAAAGATCCCGAATCGGTTCCTGCATCTCACAAACAGTTGCAGTATTGTGCAGTGCAGTTTTACAGTCTGCTGGAACTTGGATGAGTCGGGTTGCATGACGGAAATTTTGCCACACAATAGAAGTTTCTAGACTTTAGTTTTCTTGCTTAGTTTTGAGAAAGTAAAGTTCATTTAATATATTTTTGTTAGTTGATTTACAAGCCAAGACCAATTAATTTTTTTATTTTCTATTTTTAGTAATTATCAAAGCTTCTCATATCTGGGAAGTAGATGACTCTTCTAGTTAAATTGTCTGAATGGAACTATATGGAGACATTATTCCTCTTCCATGTAAATGGAATTCTATTTTGGTGTTCATTCAATCTCTTTCTTTTTCTGTAACAAGCTATATGTAGTTTCCCTCTGATTTCAATTGTACATATTAGGTGTCAGAAGTCATGGGATTTGGTTTAAAAAAAAAAGAAGAAGAAATAATCACACATCTATAGATAAGATCTTGCGGAATTGGGATAATGTCTCATTTGATGACAGAGACATGTTATATACCCTTTTGAATGCCTTCTCTTTTTTTCTGGTGCAATGTGTTCATGCCAAGGCTATGTCTTGGTCAAGTATGGTTGAGTACAGAGATTTATGTAAGTTATTTTTCAAATTAAACAATAAAAAATGGATACTACACTGAACTTGCGTGCTGTAGATTACTAGTAATCACAACTTGCCCACCTGAGAATGCTATTGTGACACAGCCATGTCCACAGTTCATATTAGGAAACTACACAAGTTCCACATCAACTGACAATTTTATAATAACAGCCTCTGATAAACAGCTGTTTAATAGGAATGTAATAGTGTATTAATGGCTGTTAATTAAAATATGCAATTTACATGTCATCGCTGTCCACTGAAAAACAAGTACTCCAAAATAGCAAGTTTACAGGAGAGGCCAAAAACTTTACTTTCAATGCAAGTCAATGAAACCAGAATTTTTTACAAGTGATTCTGAAGCATTTCTATTGGTCCATTTATCTTAGAAATTTCTCGCAATGTCGATATTGTGTCCCAATGAGAAACATGTTTTTCATTGGACAGGGACGATATACATTAATTAATAAACAATTATAATTTGTATTATAGTCATTGGATACTCAAGCACAAAAAGATATAGCTTAAAAATAATAAGCATTTGCTTTGTTGCATAAAAACAATTTATAACGATCATGAATGACTGGTGTCTGCTTTTAATGATTATTTCTTTATTTCCATATACATTCCTAAACGTTAATTGGGCCTATATGACAGAATATATTGCAATACTTGACATTCCTATACAAGACATCCCTTCAAAACATGATACATATAAAATCATGTATATGATTTAATTCAGCCTCATATATACTCTGCTGCACCAAATATTAAACAAGACTAATTGTGTTCTATTTCTAATGAAACATGTAGTTGGCCAGTCTATTTAAGTACCATCCACTAAATACTACTATTTATACGGGCCTGTTATTATGAAGCGTTGGCCAATAAGACAATAATATTACAATGTAAATAATGAACTACATGGTGCAAGCTGAACTGAGAGAGAAGTGTATAGGTCAGCAGAAAATCTAGTGTGCCCACACCCCAGACGAGAAGCTAACAAGAAGATTTCACCAATTAGCACTGTGCAGACTGCATGCCTGAAGCATAACACACATGCCTCAAACTGTTGCACCGGTAGGTAAACTCAAATAGACGAGCTTATGTGGTTTTCAGAAACTACGTGACACTCATTTATCACTATCCCAAATTGTGTTACATGTGAATTTTTGTCAAGCTGTTGTTTTGGGGCCCATTACATAGTAATTAAATTACACCAGTTTTTCAGATCTCTTAAAACAGTTATTAAGAGTGGTTGGATGTGATTCACAGTGGTTGGATGTGATTCACAGTGGTTTAATGCATCATTCTAGAGAAACCAACAGAGTCAAAATTGTTCACAGTGATGGCGAAAGACATCTGAAGCATTTAATGCCTGTTAACGTTCCCAGACAGTATAAAATGAAATGTATTAAAAACTAATGCACTGCTTGATGTGTGAGATGTTGTTTTACAGTAGTTTTGGTCTAAAATGTATTTTTAAAAATCCATTCATGGTGGAGCGGTACATGCACTAAAATAGCACCCAAAGAAAACAAACTGCCCCTGTTTTACCATCAACATACAAATAAAAACTCCCATGTAATATCACTCATAATAAAATGGCTGTATTTGCATCTCAGACACCACAACTCTAGTGAAAATTAATAAAATAAATACGTAAAAGTCAGTATGTTACTCTGCATTTCTAAACAATGTATGCAGCGGGACAGATGGACTACTGTCTGCAACTGTTGAACAACAAAGTGCCCCTATATGGTAAGTGGAGCTGATAAAAAGACAATGTATGCTGATATAAGGTGGTGGTTTTAATGTTAGGGCTGGTTGGTGTATATCTACTGTTTATAGGTGGCACTACATTAAAAATAGACACCATTTGTGTAGTGAAATCACTGCATGGGCTCAGGACCACTTTCCAAAACAATCGCCTATGAACACAGCTTGTTGCTGCACCACAAATGGAAGTTAAAGCTTTACCATGCAAAGAAGAAACCAGATATAATCAGATCCTGAAATACAGCTGCTTTCTCTGGGCCTGAGCTCATTTAAGATCCTGTAATGTCGGTATGTTTCTCTGCATTTCTTCGTTTCAGGTGAGAGCAGACTTTCTTTGTGCAATAACTGGTGGGTTTCTTTTTTAAGGTTGTCACCACTGTTTTTCTTTGATTAGCCACTAAAGGAGTGCTCGTCCTGCAACATACAGTTGTATCCAAAAGCCTTGGTTAAATAAGACAGGAAAAGTTGCTGAATTAGCTGTATTGGGAATGAATATAGAACTAAAACTAGAACTAGCAGAAAATGCTGTTTGTAAGGGATTTGTTAACTTGTTTCCTCTTAGAAAACAAACAAAACGTGTAGTTTGACCTGGACAGTTCAGACGTTTGCATACAAACATACTTCTGGATTGAACACTGGCCTGAATCATATACTATGTCTATTTCTGTGACAATTCCATAAACAGTTTTGTTTCTAATAACTAAACTATTACATTTTACATGTTGAGTAGTAAATAATACATTGTTCAAATAACAAAGTTGTGCAAATCATACACCAATCAGCCATAGCATTATACCCACCTCCTTAAATATACACACACTGTCCATTTTAGCAATTCCATTTACAACACAGGAGCACTCTGTAGATCTACACCTACAGACTGTAGGTCAACTGTTTCTCTGTATACTTTGTTACCCTGTTCTTCAGTGATCAGGACCTCCAAATGACCGCCACAGAGCAGGTATTATTTGGGTGGTGGGTCATTCTCAGCACTGCAGGGATGCTGACCTGGTGCTGTTGGTGTGTTAGTGCATGTTGTGCTGGTGTCAATCACAGCAGTGCTACTGGAGTGTTTAAACACTGTGTCCACTCACTGTCCACTCACTGTAATAAACATGTCTACCTTGCAGGTTTATCGTGTAGATGAAAAAAGTCAGAGACGGTAGCTCATCTGTTGCTGCACAGTTTGTGTTCCTCTAGTCCTTCATCAGTGCTCACAGGACGCTGCCCACAGGACACTGTTGGTTTGATGTTGCTGGTTGGTGGACCATTCTCAGTCCAGCTGTGACACTTATACCAGCACAACACACACTAACACACCACCATCATGCCAGAGTCACTGCAGTGCTGAGAATGAGCCACCTCTCTAATACTACCTGCTCTGTGGTGGTCCTGTGGGAGTCCTGACCATTAAAGAACAGGGCAAAAGGGGATAAACAACGTATGCAGCGGGACAGATGGACTACAGTCTGTAACTGTTGAACAACAAAGTGCTCCTACATGGTGAGTGGAGCTAATAAACAGACAAAGTATGTAGATATACGTGGTGGTTTTAATGTTAGGGCTGGTTGGTGTAAATCTACTGTATATATGTGGCACTACATTAAAAATAGACACCATTTGTGTAGTGAAATCACTGCATGCGCTCAGGAACACTTTCCAATACCATCGCCTATGAACACAGCTTGTTGCTGCACCACAAATGGAAGTTAAAGCTTTACCATGCAAAGTAGAAACCAGATATAATCAGATCCTGAAATATAGCTGCCTTCTCTGGGCCTGAGCTCATTTAAGATGGACTGCGATGAAGCAGGAAACGATCCTGTAATGTAAATGTTTTTGGAAATTAAGGAAACCTGGCTTGTTATCAGCACACAGTTAAAAAACGGCGTCTGTGGTGGTATGGTCTGGTGTGGGTATTAGTGCACATGGTATTGATGGCTAGCACATCTGTGAAGCTAATTCAATGCAGAATGATGTATACAGAGCAACACAGTCCAGACATGATCTTTTACAAGACAATATAATACAACAAGACAATAAATCACATTCTGCACCTGTTACGACAGCGTGGCTCTGTAGTAAAACAGTCCCACTGCTAAACTGACCTGCCTGCAGTTCAGACTGGACCCCCACTACAAACATTTGGTGCATAACGAAATGAAAAATGTGACAATCTAGTGTTGTGGGCATAGATTTTCTTGTGTGTTGGTGGGTTCTTTCTGTGCTTCTGTCCACTGTTTAGGCTCCAGTTCGGGATTCTTTTCTGCTCCACTCCAGAATCCAATCCATAGTTTGGCTCCTCCTCCCCTTTAAATTGAATTGAATTGTTGTTGTATACTCTGTTTGCTTGTTATCGACCCTGCTAGTTCTTTAACTTTTGATCTTCTGCCTGTCCCTTTTGTTTTGACTGCTGTTTGTGTATATTGTAAATTTGTAAATAGAATCAGTTGGGGAGTGGGTTTTTGTCTGTGTTTTGAGTAGCTAGGGAGTGAGGGTAGCACTGTGTCTTTGTTTTATCTTTTGTTGTAGATTAGTCAGTGTCTGTCAAGTAGTTTTGTGGGATTTGTTTGTTGTTTTGTTGTGGGTCACTCCTGAAGTCACTATCTGGTTCACCTGTAGCACCTGTGCAGCTTCTCTCCTTTTAGTTCAGATCTGCCAGAGTCACCAGCTACACTCTTAAACACTCCATATCCTCTATACTAACCAAACCAGAACTAACTCTGTCTCTTTTCTCTTTCCGAGGCAATAACCTCCCACCTGTCCCGCCAAATACTGTAAAGGACTGACCACCAGGGCCCCCCCGTCACCTGGCACCAACCAGCTCTCCTCTCCATTTGTGCCATTTGCTCCTTTGCTCCTTGACTGCATCACTGTATCATCCACCTAATGTTTTACCTTCAGATTCAGCTTTAGTTTATAAACTGTAAATACTGTTGGACCAGAGGAGGATGGGTCTCCCCTTGTGAGTCTGGTTCCTCCCAAGGTTTCTTCCTCCAGTTGAGGGAGATTTTCTTTGCCACTGTTGCCTCTGGCTTGCTCACAAGGGATAAAGTGTGTGATTTCATGTTTTTCATGCTTTTAAACTCCTGTGAAGCTGCTAGATTCGCTTTACTGTCCAAAGCGCTATACAAATAAACTTGACTTGACTTAAATAAGCTACAATACACGTTTGTAAACTGATCAAATGTGTTTTGTCTATCAATTTAACATTTTTCCATTTTTCATTATATGTTTTGCAGCCTTACCTAGACCAGGTTGTAACACTAGACCCCAAATTGCTGAGCAGCTGAATCCAATATCAAGCAAGAATAGAGAATATTTCACTTTCAAAAATACAGCAATCATCTCCTCAGAGTGCTGTTAATAGAAGAGGTGTACTGTTTTCAATTACATATGAGGTTTAACTGATCAGCACATCACTGCATTTTGCACACTGATGTTTTGCACAGCGTCTGATTATAGATAAGTATAAATATTCCTGGAGAGACATACACACAGATATATGGACCTGTATTATACCATCCTGATAAAAGAAAGGAGAAGCAATGGCCTACCCGTTAGAACAAATCAGTGGTTGTGGTTTCAGCGTGTGACATACAGCGTGTGTCTCATGGAAGATGTGAGCAAGCACTGTAGCGTTGGCTAAAAAACCCAAATTAAAAAGAGGAAATGTGTGTTGCTTCTCTTTATCCTTTTAAGAGAAGACTAGCAGGAGTGTCGGCGCAACCTGTCTGCTGATGACTGCAGGAGGTAGGTGAAAACTTCAAACTCCTTTTAAATGTTCAGTCTCTGTACAATGGGACTTTGTATCACTGTTCCAAGAAGGCTGTGTGAAATGGAGAAGACTGATTCCACATTGGCTCGGTCATCACAGCACTGCTGTTATTTTGTGCTTTAGCCACAGCCGACCCAGTTCGGAGAGCCTGTAAATCTGGAATGTTCCTGATTATCAGTTTGACAAATATCTTGACTGTGCAGTGCTGTGAACTCCGACTCAGTGGCGCAGTAGCCAGTCTGCTGTGCTTGACTCTCAGTCCCAGTGGTCTTTCTAAATGATCTAAGTTTATATATTTATGTGTCAGTTGATTTCCTAAATGTAAGTTAAATTTGATTGTATTGAAAAAGGCCTTTTAAATATGAATGGAATTTTGACCAGACCAATAGAGCCAGCAGCCAGAGGTTGCACACAAATGGTCAAATACTAGAGAGAATTCATCACAGATATAAACATCAGATTAACAAATTTAAAATGCACAAAAATTCAAATTAAATATCTGAAGAAATGCTGTCCGTCCTCAACTTTTATATAATTATTAGCTTCATAAGAGGTTGTTGTTGTATACAGTATAGTGGAAGGTTTTACATGCTGTGTTTGTGGTGTTAGCTACTTCTGTTTTTGCATTAAGACTCTTTGGTCTAAAAGAAAAATAAGAATAGAACTGGAAATCATAAAGTTTGTCTTCAGACATGCCAAAACCACAAACTGTTGCACTGCAGACACAGTACAGTATTGCAGATTTGTTATGGCTAGCAAGGCCAGACTGGACATAAGGTGGACAACCCCTTCCCTCCTGCCCCGCTCCAGACAAACACAAACGGCCACTATGAACAATACAAGCCTAGATGTTCTATTTTTTTATGCAGCAAAAATGGCATCAGGAATAAGTTAGCCCCCAAAACAACAACCAAACCAATACTAACTCATTGTATAACTCTAACTAAACTAACAGAAAATCTCCCTAACTATTCAAAAAACCAAGAGAAAACTTAAGTAAACTTAACTTAATAAAAAAAGGGGCCTAATTCCCTACAAAGCTGCAGGCCTGTAATCAACGACAGGTTATTAACATGAGAAATATTGAAAACCAAGATATGGATTCTTACAACAACTGGAATTCACACCACAACCAAATGCACACAATAGTTCATGGTCTTGCTCACTGTATATGATATATGTTGTAACTGTCTTTTTTCAAAACTCTGTTAAGCTGCTTTAAGACAACATCATTGTAAAAAGCGCCATATAAATAAACTTGACTTGACTGGAGAACAAAAAATGGTATGGAATAAACCATGTCCCACGTTTAAAAAAAACCTCCACATCCGTGACAGATTAATGAAACTAATGTTGTGTATTTCAAAAGCAAAAAAATGTCATTTGCACAGAAACAAGAACATAAGAACTGACAATTGTTTCAGGTCTTGTCTTAGTTTTTGTAATTGTGTCACGCCCTGCCTTGTTCCGTGTATCTATGTTCTTGTTTACATTCCGTTTCTAGACTTGTGCTAATGTTTTGGTCATGTGTCAGTCCTTTTCCGCCCCTCACCTGTTCCTAGTTGCGTCCTATCCGGTTGTGCTCAGGTGTTCCTCGTTTCCTCTCTCTATCTAAACCATCCGTGTGTGTCGTACTGCTGGAAAGATGAGATAATAAATGAGAAAACTCAAACACGATGTTTTTCTCAGTTCTCTATTGCGAGTTGTGTTTACATAAAAAAATAGACAAATAAAAAAAATGTTTCAGAACATTATCAGCTTCTCAGTATTAAATCACCATTACTATATAGTAATAGCCACACAGTAAAAAGCAATATTTTATCAAAAAGGCCAAATATATATGAATATATTTACTTAGACAGTAGACATACTCTACCACAGCTTCTACCATGCAGTCGTTAGCTCTTTATGCTAGTGCTAAACCGTATGCTTCTTCAGGCAGCAGCAAAAATAAAGATATTCACCAAAAAACCCTCATATACACACACAAGTCAGGTCCTAAACACTTTAGCTTTCCACTTTCATTGTATAAATTATATTTAACACAGTATCATACCTGAAACGGGAGATAATAAATGAGAAAACTCAAACACGATGTTTTTCTCAGTTCTCTATTGCGAGTTGTGTTTACATAAAACAAATCAGTTTCAGAACATTATCATCTTCTCAGTATTAAAATCCCCATTACTATATAGTAATAACCACAAAGTAAAAAGCACTATTTTAACAAAAAGGCCAAATATATATGTATATATTCACTTAGACAGTAGACATACTCTACCACAGCGTCTACCGTGCAGTCGTTAGCTCTTTATGCTAGTGCTAAACTGTACGCCTCTTCAGCCAGCAGCAAAAATAGTGTTTCTAGCACGATATTCACCAAAAACCCTCATATACACACACCAGTCAGGTCCTAAACACTTCAGCTTTCCACTTTCATTGTATAAATTATATTTAACACAGTATCATACCTGGAAAGGGGAATATAATAAATGAGAAAACTCAAACACGATGTTTTTCTCAGTTCTCTATACGGGCTGTGAGGAAAACTCGCGAGAGCTCCCCCTCAGGTGTGTTTGAGCATTACAATCTGTGGCCCAGCTGTTCTAATAAAATGAACTATTCCTTTAAGGAATCTGTTGTACTCTTGCTTCTGGGCGCTGTTTGCATCAAAGCATCAAAGAAGAACACGTTTGTCAAGTTTATTTGTATAGCGCTTTTACAACAAAGTTGTCACAAAGCAACTTTACAGGAGTTTAAAAGCATGAAAACATGAGGTCACAACACTTTATCCACTGTGAGTAAGCCAGAGGCGATGGTGGCAAGAAAAAACTCGGGGTGAAACCCACACTTTCAATCTCATCTCCTTAATTGCCAGTTAGCTCAGTGTTTACTCAGTGTGCTCAATAAAAGACAAGAAAACTACAGTGGATTGTAAGTTATTGTATTAGTTAGACTATGTGTCAATAATTAGACAACATGCAGAAATCCAGGCTATTTCAGCGTCCACTTTTTCCACTTTTTGTGGCTCTATATATATATTAATAAATTAAAATACACATATATTTTGTGAAATATAAAATTCAGCTCATGTTATAATCAGTATTTTATGGTACAATATAGCTGCTGAGTATATTCCTTTCTCCCTTCCTCTCTAAACATACTCAGAATCACCAACTGAAGTCAACTGAATATAAACAAAAGCACATACATCCTTTTTTATTATTAAATGAATATGATTGAATATGATTTTTTTTTAAATCATATATTTGATCATTTAGGCAATTCCTAAAAGTGTTCTGTCACAACAAATCATTACAGCTACTGGTGATTATTATTATTATTATTATTATTATTATTATTATTATTATTATTATGTTTAATAATTCTATTCATTTCTTAATTCTGAAATATTGTATCTACTGCTGTATCATGACTGAATCAGACACATTTGGGTTAGTACCTTGAGAACCACATTCTAATCATCTCAGATGGAGACCTTGTCACACAGTTGATCTGAACAAAAATCTCTGAATCTACTGTTCCCCAAGATTTCTGAGCCCAAATGATTGAGCTGGTTCATTTTAGGACTCAAGTACTACAAACTAGTGGCCACCTTTTGAAATTAGGCCTGCATGCTTTGCCATTATGCTATTAACAGATTTCTGATATGTCACATGAGTGCTAACAAAATTACGGTGGGGAACTCAGGTCCTGGAGGGCCACAGTTCTGTGATTTACTTGCTCAGACATACCCGTTTCAACTCACCAGTTAATTACCAGATTGACAAACTTTGCAAAATTCTGCCTTCCAAGCGTGAACATAACACATTGTTTGTACATGAGTTCTTCTGGTAACAGCCTTGTTTTTTCATTATTACAGAGCATCGAATTCTATCCTCTCATTTAGCCAAATTTCAATCTTTAACGTTATCCACTTCATGTTTCTTCCATATGTTGCTGAAGTCTGTAGTCTACTGTCATTAAATATACCACCACACATTCATTTCTGATTTAAGCTACACACACTTTATGTTCATATTGCCAACCTGCATCATGAGCAGAATCTGGAGTGAACCAGTCGCCTTCACAGGATCTTTGACACCTTTCCATTAGTACAATGGTCACCAGCATTCCTCTTGTAGATCTACTTTCCTGGAGAATATAGTTCTGACTTGCATCTAATCTGCTCCGTCTTTGAACCCCACCTAATACTAATGCATCTGATACAGGAAATCCAAACTTCTGGACTCTGCAGGAAGGTAGGTCTGACCCCTGCTTTCAGAAGTACTACATTTTTCTGTTTAGTTTCAGAAAACAAGGCCAACAATGATGAAGAACTTGAAGACATCCCTGAGCAAGGTTCCATCCAGGGTTTGTGGCATCTACACAGCAAAGAGTAAAATGAGCAGAGTGGAGAAGCTTCTTCTGGTCATCTCCTGCCTGATCACCAGTCTCATTCTGGCCATCCTCCTCTTTCTCGCCCTCCTCTTTCCCCTAAAATGTGGCTTTGAGGCCTCTATTGGTACCACGGTTGCATTCTGGCTCTGCATCACGATAGCCATGTCCCTCTCTCAGAGGGTTCGCTGCTTTGGGACTCTTTTTCTGATGTCCATTGGTTTGAAGCAAGGCAGGAACTTGCTCATCACAGCTGGCACCACCGTAGTGATCTTCTTAAACATTCAAAACATACTGAAGAACCTCAGAGGACTTGCAAAAGGTATGATCTGCACTGTTAAGGAGAAATTAGTGGCCATTGATCTACCACCCCTCAACAATTATATCCAAATGCTACGCTGGGTGGCTTCCCAGCTCAAAAAAGGTCTACCAGAGGAACTGACATTTTGGAATTACTTCACAAATTTCACTCTCAAGGCGAGCGTACACTCGCAGAACTTCACAAACAAAATGGTCGAGGCTGAAAGAGCCTTGAATGAGACAGCAGAGAGCGTGCTGACTCTAATAGACACGGTGTCCTCCACAGGAAAGAAGGTGTCTCCAGTTTTGGGCATTGTGGTTTTGGTCATCCTCACAGCGTTGTACCTGATGAGGTTTCGCTCTAACCCAGAGCACAACAACATCTTCATCACCAGGAACTTCAAGAAGTATGATGAACAGCAGCGTCTGCAGGGGAAGCAGTCAGTTTTGCCCCTCAGCAAGAAGGAGTCACAGCGTTACGTCATGGTTCCGTCAGCTGGGTTTACAAAAAAGGAGGCGAAAGCCATGCTGAAGTTCAGCATCCCCATCGTAACTCACAGCCTGGCCTGGCTCTTCTTTGTTGGAGTGGATGCTCTGCTGTACTGGATCATCACCACTCTGAGGAAGCGGTTGGAGGAGCTGGAGCCACTTCATGTTCCTGTGGTAATGAAAGTGGAGGTAAAAATCAGATATAAACATTGACCTTTTATTTTAACCTGGTGGAGTGATACATGAAGCATGTTCTAAGACAAACCGTCCACAAAATCAGATTTTCCAAAATTTTTGAGCATAATCACCATATAAACACTCAGACTGGGACGCCACCCAGTTCAGGGTTGTTGAGTCTGTAAGTGAACCATCTCACATCAAACCACTCTGAATGACTCAGTCAACCAAGGGGTAAAGTACACAGGGTCCTGGGAGGGGTCCCAGAAAATAAACATATGATGTTATGTTATTCATAGAGAAAAAAATAGATGCTCAAATACAAATTCAGAACAAAATCATTGTTTAGCCAGCTTTAGAAACAGTTGCAGTGCCTGTCTGCCTTCGTACTGTAACAAATTGATTCACCCGGTTGGTACTTCATAGTCTAGCAATTGTAACTAACTATGTCCTCTGAAAACCTTTAGAATATTTAATTAATTCACGCATTCATCATCTAAGCTGTATATCCTCCTAGGTCACAGGAGGTCGGTGGACAGGCCATAGCATTAGCATTAGTAAATCAAATGTTTTGCTCAATGTCTTGGTAAGAGTAAGTTACTTCTTATTTCTCAAACCAAAGACGGAAGAGGTGACATGTAAGATCTTAACTAATGCGTGGAAGACACATTTCCAGAAGAAGATTTGTTAAACCAATGCTGGAGTTGGAAGTCGAGGGGGATAATATTAGGGGGTATTTCACACACTAAACTCAACCTCTGGATTGTGCTGATATACTGACTTTCCTTTTGAGTTAAACAATCTTGCACTTTTTGTTACTTCTGAGTACTGATTTCTGGTCAGGACAAGGGTTAGTTTTAGGGTTTGGATGAAAGTTAAGGTGAATTTATAATATTTTTAATTGAGTTGTGGTCATGTCTTCAACATATGGTTGTGCAACCTTGGTTTCAAAAAGTTGGGTTGCTGTGCAAAATGTAAAGAATAACAGAATGTAATGATGTGCATTTTAATTTATGAGTTAAAAGAATAAGTAAAAAGACCACATATCAAATTTTATTTATTTAATTGTTTTTTTTTTTTTTTATTGTTTATGGGTCACTTTGAATTTGATTCCTGCATCATGTTAAAAAAAAGGGCAGCAAACGACTGGAAAAGTTGTAATTCTAAAAAAACACACTTGCTGCAACATCTTACAATTAATTAGGTCAATTGGAAACAGGTCAGTATAACATGAAGAGAATAAAGAGAACATCTCAGAGAGACAGAGAGAGTCTTTCAGAAGTAAAGATGTGGAGGGTTCAACAAACAACTGTTGAAACAACTCAAGAATAACATTTCTCAACGTAAAACAACAAAGGACTTGGGGATTTCATCGTCTACACTATATAATATCATTGAAAGACCACAGTAAATGAACACTTCAGAAATGTACACTTCTCACACAGTGATAAACATGAATCTGTCCCAACTTTTCTGAAACCTGCTGCTACCATCAAAATAAATAAGTAAAATACAAAAAATCAGTTAACTACATGTTTTAAATTGTTTGAACATTATTGCGTCTTATTCGTATTTAAATTTTGCACTGCATCCTAACTTTTTAGATACAGTGCTGTTTTATAAAAAGAGATTAGATGACTTAGATGACTGGGGTATGAAAACTCTCTAACAGGAAAAGGAAGGTAGCGGAGATGAAAACGTATAAAATGGAAAGAGGAAGTGCCTCAGGTCAAATAAAGTGTTCGCGAGCTCTCAATATTTCACAACTTGCTTTAAGAACATTAATATAGCATGGGTGAGAATATCATCGCTATCTAATGAAAAACAAGTATCTTGAAAATGGCAACTTTACAGGAGAGGTCAAAAACATGCTTTACTTCCAATGTAAGTCAATAGAACCAGATTTTTTTACAAGCTGTTTTGGAGCATTTCTATTGGTCCATTCATCACAAAAATTGATGTAGAAAAAGATGATGTAGAAAAAAAATCAACAAAAATGAAGATACGTGTTTCTTCGGACAGTGACAATATGTTGCTAATTGATTAAAATCAGTCAGTAAGAAGGTTTGTTTCTTGAGTTGATCTGAAGTGCACACTAAGGTTTTTATGGAGGTAGATTTTATTCTATGTACATGTTATGGATGCAGACCAGGTCTGTGAAACTGTGAATTTGCAGTACACACTTAAGTGCTTTGTTGTGTTTGTGCTGTTATGTGTATTGGCAGTTTTGTAAAAAGGGGGTCTCAATATCTAAATTAATCCACAGCACTAATTCATTTTAGGTTGTTGGTGAGATGTTTTCTCTAACTTCATTATGGTGGTCTTGTCTCCCCTGCTTGCCTCCTTTGCTTGAACAGAAAGGGGCTTTCTTTGTAGGTCTTGCCATCAAGGGGGATAAAAAAGTTTACAACTTCTCCTACGACGTGCCCATTTTTGAAAAGAAGTGCCTTCCACAACCCGAACTGTGGCTCTACGAATCTCTGACACCTCTTTCAATTATCCTCGGTTTGCTGATTCTTCTGGTCGTGGTGTCCTCAAAGATGGACCAGCTGAGGCTCCTGGTGTCGGAGCAGTTCTTCTCAGATCATGCAGAGGAGAGGATCGCTGTGCTGCACACAAAGATCCTGAGCAGGAGATCCAAGAGGAAAGTTCAGACTGCAGAAACAGCTCTGAAGTCTTTCACCACACAGGTTGGTTTTGCTTTCTCGCTGAGCGAAATATCACGATGAACCTGGAGTAATTCTTTTATAATGAATTAATAATTATTATTTGACGATCGTCATTTCAAAGTCAGAATGATGTAAGTAAAACAGTAACTGGAAGGCAGCGAGAACACTTTAACTCTGCTGTGTAACACTGAGATACTCATAGAAACCACATTGTGTGATAAGTTGTTGTGACTGATTCTGCTGTGTAATATAAGAACATTACCACTATAGAACATGAACAGTTAACTATAGAAGCCCTAACAGGCCATAGATTGTTATTATTTACTAGTTTTTTATAATCATTTTCATTTGTTATCATAATCCCAGCAAAATGAATGTTACTTTCTTAAAATCTTGAGTTACTTATGTCATTATCACAACATAACTGACACGGTCTTATTGATTTGTTATGTTATGACAATAATAATATAAAGTAACTCAAGATTTTGAGAACACAAATGAAACATGTTTATTTGATCTGTTCTCTGTAGGCAGCCAACATGACCCCAAACATTATAACAGCTGTTGTGATAATTACTGTTAGCAAGACACCGTTACATCTCTAGTCTTAATATCTCTTAAAGCTAAAACAAGACTTTTCACAAACTCGTTTTTCAGAAGGTAGGAAAAAATTTTAGGAGATACGTCTTCTGAAATCTTCTCCTGTTCACTATGTAGTGCATTATTTTGGTGTTCCGTCAACGTAGTGCGAAAGATCCAGTGCACTCGCCCCACAGTGCAACACAATAGGCAGCGGACAAAACTCGTAGTCTAGTGGACAGGAGAGTCATTTTTAAAATTAGGACTGAAATTAGAACATTGTCAGTACTTTACTGTTAAGTTATACTGTTGTTTCTGCTTTTTTTCTTTTTCAGCTCCGCTTCTGGTTTCCCATTCTCTTCCGCCATGAACAAAACCTTGAGCCCATTACATGAGGTTTGTTTCTTGAGTTGATCTGAAGTGCACACGAAAGGTTTTCATGGAGGTAGATTTTATTCTATGTACATGTTATGGATGCAGACCAGGTCTGTGAAACTGTGAATTTGCAGTAGACACTTAAGAGCTTTGTTGTGTTTGTGCTGTTATGTGTATTGGCAGTTTTGTAAAAAGGGGGTCTCAATATCTAAATGAATCCACAGCACTAATTCATTTCAGGTTGTTGGTGAGATGTTTTCTTGAAACAGCTCCCAACGCACAGCACTGAAGCCTTCTTTAAAACCGTTTACTGAAGCAGGTCAATAAACTCTGACATTAGCGTAAATGCAAACAAACATTAATGCAGCAAAAATAATGTTGGTAGCTTTTAAGCTAGTATGATAAACAAAGAGTCCCAGATTTATTGTTAAAGCCAAAAGCCAATGCACAGATTTGGTCAATTCCATTAGCAGCACACATTACTTACCTTAATAAAACACTGATCACAGACCAGGCGCTGGATGGTAACTACAAATAACACTGGATGACCACAAAGAGGGGTTTGGAAATGATTAAGCAAAACACTGAAATAAAATAATTAATATTAGTGTTTTTAAAAGCAAATGAAAAAATATAAATGGGATAAACTGCTATTTATTCTCAGGTGTCATATGTTCACATGCAAGTTTCTTTTTTATTGTTGTTGCTGTTATTATTATTATTATTATTATTATTATTATTATTATTAACTAAATGCTATGGACCAACTTTACTGAAAACTGTATTTAGAGATTTAGTTTACAGTGAATTAAAGTTCAGTTTCTTACATAACTTTAATATGATTTCTGCTGATTAAATGATCAATAAAGAAATGAAGAGAGTAAAATAAACATGTATGCACTTTATATTACATGGGCACTTTATGGTCCACACTAGTTTTGTGAGGCAAGATGCGATCTTGTAAGAAAATGCTTGAGGCAGCCATGAGAAATTTTGGCGTTCAATCACTTGCTAATGTTGCTAATGTTTACACAGGCTGAGTAGGAATCAAACATCTCCTCCAAAAGAAGCACAATACATTTTCTTTGTCTATCCATTTAGTGTGGTATATGACGTGGTGTTGAACGTCCCTCCCTGACCCACAAGAACAACCCCCACAAGGGGTCGTATTAGAGAAACATCTGTACTCTAAAAGTCTTATCAATGTTTTTAAACTCCCAGATACTGCAGGCACGCCCCCACCACCCCCTCTTATTACCTTCGTGTGTTAAAGTTGATGAAAACTGGTCACACCAAATATTACAGTGACGTCGGCTAGACAAAGCTGTTAGCTCTCCTGGCTAAAGTGTTTGGGAAATGGAAACTGAAACTGGGAGTGGTGGAGCTGATAAACAGCAGATGTGGCTCCTAAATGTATTTCCTAGATTTTTGTTTCCTTCTGTAAGACAACTTTGTTAAAAATCTTATCTCGATTTGTCAGATCTTAAGACAAAAAAACAAGAAGTTTCTATAAACTGGTTTTCATTTTAAGTACATTTAGAACATTTAGGTACTTTTATACTTTTACTTGAGTCAAAAAATATAAACAACACTTCTACAAGACTACTTGTACTTTAACTTAAATAAGGAAGTGTGCGAAGCAGCTGTATCGCAGATCCTTCCTGCTGCTACAACCAGCACAGGTCCCAGCAGACCACATACACACACACACTTAAACTCTACACACTTACTGGAGTTTCCTCAATGTAACATTACAGTTTGCAGTATTTTGCATTCCTCTGTGCTATTATGAGACTATGTGCATTTACCTGTAAATATATTAATTATTATTATTATTTATATTGGATATACTGTACTCTTTATTTATCTATTTTTTGTACTGAGTGCTTTGCTATCCCTTCGCTGCTGTAACTCTGTGAATTTCACCACAGTGGAACTAATAAAGTATTATCTTCTCTTATCTATTATCTAACTTGAAAACTTCTGCTGAAGGACAACAAGCCTGTCGTTAGCCCATGGATGTAATGTAAGTTGCTAAGGATGAAATGCACAGCCGAAAAAAATAAAAATAAAAATAATAATCTTTGTTTATAGAGCATTTTTTATAGCAGTAGCAGCTCAAAGTGTTTTACAGACAGTTTTCATCAGTAATAATATGGTGTTATAGCGTTTTGCTAGCTGGCTTGTTTTGTGTTATTGACTGCTCTCCAAGTTCTACACTACACTTTATGGGGTGGGTTTTAGCGGAGACATACCCCTGTTAACAGTAGATTTCACCACAATCCAGCATAAAGAGTTTACCAGTTGATGTGTATTCCCATTACAAAATCACTTCCAGCCCCACTGGACAGGCTCCACAGTGGCATGTTAACAGTGTTTATTGCTAAAGCTCTGACAAACTCTCTCAGATCACACAATCCATTTGGAATCTGTTTTGTCTGATTGCTGTTGTAATGGTCTGATGTAATTTGGTGTGAAGTTGAGGATGAAAAAACTCAATACATCTCATTTAAGAACAGGTTCAGTCTTGACAGATGTACTGTAACATCTGCTCACTCAGAAGAGGAATTGAATTCTCAGCCACTGGAGCTGGTTGATGAACTGCGCTCAGTCCCTCTGGAATAATGAACAATTTTCCACCTGGAGAGAAACGAGTCCCAGAGGAAATCCATTCTCATCCCTGCACTTTATGATCCGTTTGAAGCCAACGATACGACCTCTCCATCGTAGGGCTTCCGGGCCACTGCACTGGGCTTCCTCACCTGAAATTTATAAACAGTACGTCACTTTGGAGTCCTGTTACAAAATGCGCCATCCAATGCTGAGCTGTGCTCTGTAGCTGCACTCAGTATGTCTGTTTTGTCTACTAGTGATATAAAAGGGCATCATCACATCCACTACTAGAAACATTTACATTCAATTTACTTTCAGTATATCTGAGTCCGCCTGTATCTTTCAACGGCATTCATTTAAAAAATATAAAGCATGTTTTCTTTTTTCTCCAAAGAAAGTCTTTGTATTTTGCTATTTGTATTTTGGACATTTGTTTTTGTCTGTCATCTAGTAAATAGAGATATTTGTAAACAGACCTGCCCAGAACTTTAACCTTTCCACAAGATAATGTGGGTGTTGTTCAAAATATCCAGCAAACTATACAGAATAATATACAAAAATATACAGAATAATATACAAATATATACAGAATAATATACAAAAATAAACAGAACAATATACAAAAAATATATAAAATAATATACAAAAATAAACAGAATAATATACAAAAATAAACAGAAAGATATACAAAAATTTATAAAATAATATACAAAAATACACACAATAATAAAGAATATACAGAATAATATACAAAAATATACAGAATAATATACAAATATATACAGAATAATATACAAAAATAAACAGAACAAAATATTAAAAATATATAAAATAATATACAAAAATATACATAATAATATAAAAAATATACACAATAATATACAAAAATAAACAGAATAATATACAAAAATAAACAGAATAATATACAACAATTTATAAAATAATATACAAAAAAACACACAATAATAAAGAATATACAGAATAATATACAAAAATATACAGAATAATATACAAAAATATACACAATTATATACAAAAATATACAGAATAATATACAAAAATAAACAGAAAAATATACAAAAATAAACAGAAAAATATACAAAAATATATAAAATAATATACAAAAAAACCACACAATAATAAAGAATATACACAATAATAAAGAATATACAGAATAATATACAAAAATATACAGAATATAAAAAATATACAGAATAATATACAAAAATATACAGAATAATATACAAAAATATACACAATAATATACAAACATGTACAGAATATCCATCCATCTATTGTCTTCTGCTTTATCCCACTAGTCTGGGTACCTGGGGGGTGGAGCCAGTCCAAGCATCATCGGGCAAAGGTGGGGTACACCATGGACAGGTTGCCAGTCATTGCATAGCCAACACACACGCACACACACACTCACACCTAAGGGCAATTTAGAGTGACTGATAAACCTAACAAGCAAGTGTTTGGACTGTGGAAGGAAACCGGAGTACCCGGAGGAAACCCACTTAAGCACGAGGAGAACATGCAAACTCCACACAAAACTGGTTCTGGTTCCATTGTCTTACATTGAAAGTGTTTTTTGCCTCTCCCGTAAAGTTCCTATTTTGGAGATACTTGATTTTCATTGGACAGCGACAATATACAGATTAACAAATGTACAAATGTACAAAATGATACTTTGAGTTTAAATTGAGTTTAAAATAATGTATGTATGCTTTGGAATGAAGTTGTATGTTATCTCCGTAATGCAGAGCAAGTCAGCGGCACTGAGTGGAAGCGATCACAGAGCAGTTTTCTAGAAAGTTGGAGCGTCTGTGTGACATGAGCAACTATACAGTGACTCTACACAGCTTGTACACGACGGTCATTCATACCCAGTGTGTGTGCTGCGGAGCTGCTCAGAGGACCTTCATACCAGAATTTCCCCCCGCTTACAATATTACAGATTAACCGCCATTTTTCTGAGAACCATCTGCCAACTCCTAGCCTGCGACTAGGCCGTCTCTTCAAGCATGTTTATCTGATTCTTTGTTTAATAACAGCTAAAAATTAAATCATAAGGAGTGGACACAGAGCGAGCAGCAGGGGCAGGACACAGAAAGGCTGAGGCGGTGCTGGAGAGGAGTGATTACAGAAATGCTTTAAGTGAAGAGCGGGAATGTCTGTCGCTCCACTCCACTCACACACACTGTTGTGACGGAGGTTCTTTCCTGAGTGTGCAGAAGTGAACTACTGTGGAAATTGTTAGAACGAGACAAAACTTGAGTGGCTGTCAATATACTTTGGTGGGACCACCTAAGATTAGTCTAAGTGTGGGACAGGTTAGGGAGAGTCTGGGGACATACACAAAGTACAAAGATTCATTTATAGTTATTTTTAAAGCTAACAAAGCTTATAAATCCTCACATATACATAACTTACTGTGGGGTCCAAAAGACCACTTGTGAAAATGCTTCTGTTTGCAAGAAATAAATGAATCAAGTCCGCAGATGTATGCAGAAGTTTAAACAACCCTGGTCAAATGTATGTGTTCTTGATTTTCTATGTGGAAATAAGCTCACACATCCTGTGGAGGGGGCTTAATTATAATAGTAATAAGAATATAAAATCATAGAAATATAACTTTTGCACACTTTCATTATTAAATGAATTAAAACATTCAAACTGTGCATTAAAACGTCCCTCGGTTGGACCAGGGGAACCCAAACCTTTGCATATAACTCTACTTAACCCTCTAAACTACAAGAGCTTTAAATTCTGTGATTTCCATATCAGTTGCAGAGCAGTCAGTGGCTTATTTATAGCAGTTAAAGAATAATCAGTCTTAGAATTAATAAAAATAAATAAACGAAAAGCAAACTTTAAGTTTAAACAGTTAACCAATAAACGTGAGCAGCGAGTCCAATTACCTCCTCTCTCTGTTTAATCCTTTTGTACACAAACTCAGCGTAGGGCTTGCGAGGAATAAACCTTCCTGTTCCAGGTTCAGCGAGCACTTGGCCACCCTCGTAAACCACTCTGCCTCTGGATATGGTCACCAGCGGAACGCCATGGCACTCCATGCCCTCGAATATGTTGTAGTCCACAGCCTGGTTGTGGGTTTTCGCTGAAATCAACCTGCAAAACACAGAACAGTCTCATAACTTATGCAGCACCTATAAAATACAAGAATATAATCTAATTTCTATCTACCACAGCTTTCTCCAACCACTGATTACTACAGCAAATCATTTACACCCTGTACTTAGAAAAGAACTGAAAGCCAGCTGAATCAAATATATAGTTGGTATATAGGTATATAGTTGTACCCCTGGTTCATACTCAAAACAACAGAGGACATCATATCGCCAGAAACGGCACACTCCCTCCTCCTCCCTCTTTACTTTTTAACAGTCTAGAACAGAGGTCACTAATAGGCGGACTGCGGTCCAGGTTGGTACCCTGATGTTGTTCAATGTGGACCCAAACAGATAAAACTATTGATAATGATTTAATTTTAATAGTGTTTGTTTTAAGTGGCAGAACTTTTCTTGTCTTGATGGTATATGGGCTTTGCAGTGTAATAAACTCACAGACCAATCATGGCCATTGTAAGATCACAAAAGGAGCTCCTCAGCCAATCAGATCTGTGCATATACGGGAGGGCGGTGCACACACAGGGGAGGTATGAAGCAAGAAGCAGCAGTCAGAAAATAAAGTAAGTCGAAGAATCAAGCGAGTCGGAGAATAAAGAGAGTTCGAGAAAAAATAACATGCTCTAAAACGAGAACAGTCGATGGTAAAACCGACTTTTTAACCAGGAATGGAGAGACATATATGTTCATTCTTCTCACAGCTCCAACCAACATGATGTGAAATCGAGTTAACAAGAAGACCCAGATTTTATTTCCTTTCTATAAATAAACACTTTAAGATGGCCATCTTTTACATTTATACATTTTTGTAAAATAGCCCTTGATTTTACTTGAAGTGAAGAAAAAACATTTATTTGTAGTTTTATAAATAATTAATTCAGTTCAGCATTTAAAATAGTAAATATACTGAAATAAACTGAACTATACTGAACGGTATGTGTGATGTGTTGGTGTTTCAGTAGCTGATGGTATAAGATGCTGATACTAGGCTACTTCAGTAAACAGGATACGCCACTAAAACCACAGCACAAGTTAGAAATGATGACGGTCCGGACCTTGTCCTAAAGAAATGTCCTCTAACTGGACCTTACTGAACTCTAAATACATCTGGTCTAGAAGAAACGTTGCGTGTTTAGCATCAAACTTCATCCCTTTACTCTATATCTCCAGGGACAGAAAACAGCACCAATGTGAACTCCTACTCTTATTTTCTGCTGAACGTGGACTCTTGCAGGCAGCTGCAAAGGGTATAATGGTTACTTGCCAAGAGCTTCAGCCATCATTATGTTTACTCCTACATTCATTGGCTGTCTGTCCTTAAATAATCTAACCAAGAGCAGCACCTTCAACATGATTGACAAGAGATTAGAATATGCTGTCAGGGCTACTTCTTCATTATCTCATATTGGACTAATTCAACTCAATGCTACAGTGACCCACCATGAATCTCTTCAAGTATAAGTTGGTATGATGAGATCATGACATTTCAAATAGTTCTATGATACAGGATATGAATGACTATTTGTTTATTCTACCATTGTTCAAGTTGTTTTCACACTGAATTGAATTAAATATGACCAATTATGCTTTTTTTGTAAGTAGGCCAGTGTTCTACATAGCTACTGATCATATCTATTATGTGCTAAGGAAAGGTTAACGTGCAATTGTGGCAATACTGTGTCATTTCTCTGTGTGTGTAAAATATAGTGACACAATGTTGAGCGGCTAGTGAACAACGAGGAATGTATTGAAAATAGAGGGGTGAAAACTCCCTGCTGGGAAAACCATCCACACCTCCCAACTAAGACAGCAATGGTATAAACAGCGTTTATCATATCTCCTCTTGCTAGTTCACCTACAATGATAACTCAGTTCAGTGGACTATATCAGGCTAAGCGGCACAAGTATTCGGAGCTGTATGAACACACATAGCGTCTGACCTTTTTTCATCCTTGCCTGGCTCTGACGAGCAGCTGAGAGCTGTTCAGAGATAATTACGTTTAAAGTGAAGGGTCCTTTGGCTGGATAGCTTGTTTGCTGTTCATGACGCACATGGTTCATTCGCTTGATATCATTGATTAATGTGCGTGCAGGCGGGTCGTTTTCTGACAGCTGTTTGTTCACATTAATGTTCACTGATTTGAGTCACTTAAACACACAATGACTTCACAACACAATCACTACATCAGGGGAAGGCAACAGAAAATCTGAATTGCATCAACGCAACCTGGTAATGTGAACACAGCGTCTGTAGTGTGAATTCTGAACTGTGACTAAATGCTGGTGGTTCCAGCACAGAAGCTCCGCCCACACGTAGATAGAGAGTCGGACTTTATTCCTGCGCTAACCTGATCACACAGTCAGGAAAAAATTCTTCTGGCTTAATTGTAAGAGTGCTTCAAGTTAACAGGTTTTCTGTTGTTCCTTCACATAAAACAATGCATGAAAACAATTATTTCTAGTATTAATCAATCATAGAGTGATGCAGTAGATAGTGATCAGTAGGGTTTTAAGAAATTATGGAATCTCGGAATATTATGTTTGGTGATACTGTATCGATTCTCAAAAACACAGTATCGATACACAGATTCCTGGCAGACAGTAAATCACTGTGTGTTGTGTTTAAACCTCTGACCACTAGATGGCAGTGTTGTAATTCATTTTCAGCTCCACTCCAACATTAACAAGCAGCACAAGGGCGCAATGCTATTGTAATCATTGACAAACCTGTTCATACAGTGGTGTGTTATAATAGTAAGATCTAAAAAATCTCAATATATCAGTTTACTGTATCACGATTTATATTGTATTGCCAGGTTCTTGTCAATACACAGCCCTAGTGATCAGACTGAAATACACTGAAGTATTCCTTTCACTACAGTCTGTTAGAAATGGTTGACCAACGGATCAAAGCATCTGTTCGGAGACACTTAAATGTGAATTAAATTATGAGGACATGAAGAGACTGTGGTGAACTATTAATACTATTGCTGAACAACTGATTACATGGTTTAGTAATTACATACAAGCTATGCAGCTCAGTAGAAAACTTATATGACATTTAATAAATACAAATAAATGTAACAAAGAAACAGGAACAGGGACGAGTGCTAAGTCTTAAGGAAAATTTGCACTGACCTCTCAAAACGTCTACACGACTCAGTGGAGTTGAGATATAAACTGAGCATAGACACATACAGACTTGCACTTCTTTACTGTCATGCTGATGGGAACCAGGGTTCACCATGTCTACAGCACAAATACATCTACAATGAGAAGAACTTTCAGCGGATGGTTAATTATTATATGAATAATTGCAACTGACTATTAAAATGTTCACTGTATGAGCCTGAAGGGGCCATATCTAGCTTCCTAGATATGTTTACTTTGTAGCTTGTGCGCTCGCACAAATGTCTATGGCTGCACAGGATTATGTGTAGAGTCGTGCAAAACCACAACATATAACTCAACAAAACACAGACTCGGCCAGCATGTGTGCTCACATTGTTAGATTTAGATACATAGCTAACATCAACCAACCTTACTCAGTAGGAGTGAGAATGTATTTGGTTTTATATGGCCCCCAATGTCTCAGTGAATGCATTTACTGCTGTGTATTTATTTACTATTAATGTACATTCTGCTGGCTGCAGCTACTACAGTGCAAACAATCAGTGCATTCAGCTTAAATGAACACACACACATCCACATAATTGCAAGTTCAATGTTATTTTAATGCTACACTGATTTATAATATGGAGAATGGTGTCTGGAACGCCTGCTATAGTGCAGTGTAAGAGGAGAAGTGGGCACGAGACCTCTACTGAGAAGTGCATAACACTTAATGGGTGTGTCTTAAAACCTAGTGAACTGCCTACATAGACAGCATTTTACGTCATAGTATGCGCTCCCAACATGTAGACTGTCCCAATTCTTACATACCTTAAACATGCTGTCCACTAAGGAGCCTTATTTTGGCCTAATTTTAAGGAAGCATTGAACGCTTCCTCAGTCACTAAGGCAATCCCATGACGCAACGCAGGTAAATATACGAGCAGTGAAGTGGTTTTAAGTTATTTTGATTTTCTCTGGTGTTTTAATGTGTTTCTGGTCATATAATCACACAAAACAGTATTTTATTATCAACTCTGTAACGAGTCGTTCACCATTTAGCAGTTTTATACTCGAGTCATTTGCATTTATGCTAGTGGATTTTTAAGCCTCGGGCTATTGTTTTAGATGTAGGCTGGTAGCTTAGCAACCTGCTAAACCACTGGTGGCCTGCTGCAGTGGGCGGGAACAAGCCGTGACGCAGTCTCTCTCTAACTAGAGCGTCTCAGTAATCTGTTTTATGAGGAGAGATGAGGAGAGAACGCTGCTACTAAAGACAGCCTACTTACACACTCACTAGGTTTTGAGACACACCCTCTGTGACTATGTCATTCACCAACAACTATGGGTCGGTAGCTAATTACAGGAAGAACAGGACTCAGTATTCCCAGCGTGGGCATCATAGCAGAGGCTGCAAAGAAATGTTGTTGGAGGAAGAAAGCCGAGAAAAAGAAAGAGTGACTGAAGAAAGACACCCAGACAGGAATAAATCTCGGACTGGCTGAAACTCGTTAGTGAGAGCTAAAAGAGATAAAAGACTACAAGCCAGTCTCACATCTAACGGATGAACAGAAGTCCGGCAGCAGAGTGTTCATCACATGTTATTAAAGAAAGACTGCAGCGTGACCTTATCCCTATCATCTCTATCTCTTAGAGTTTTGTGTTTTTCCAGAAGCCAAAAGTTAGTAACCTTAGTCCTGTTTCAGGCCAGCATGAAAAAAAATAAACGTATCAAGTCAGAAAGTTTTTTTTATGTCAGTTTAGGTCAATCTCACACCAAACAAGCCTTGAAAGTTTGAACCTCCTGTAGTAAAATTTTGTGAAATGGCTCTACTCTGTAAGTGGACATGGTTGTTTTTTACTCTGCAGTTTTCTTTTGTGTTATACTAAATTCTTACTCCCTCTCACCGACATTATGGATGCAACTGGTTTCACAAATGATTTACACACTGAGAGTAATCTGCAGCATCCACACGCCTGCATGAGATCCTGTATCTTTCAACCAATGCACATGTAGTTTAGTTTAGAATTATTCTGTCACTTATGTTTGCACAAGCCGGAATTTGACCTCTGTGCAGTAAAACACCCAAATATACACACACACACACTAGTGAACATACACACTAGGGGCAGTGAGAACATGTGCCCGGAGCAGTGGGCAGCCCTATCCACGGCACCCAGGGAGCGGTTGGGTGTTAGGTGCCTTGCTCAAGGGCACTTCAGCCAAGTGCTGCTGGTCCCGGGGATCGAACTGACGACCTTCAAGCCACGACTGTCCCACGACTGTACACCTGCCCATTAGCAGTGCTGTATTTACGACAGTGGTGCACAAGTGAAATACACTAGGCAACTAGAAGAACACACCAAGACCAAAAACAAAACCCCCAACATATTGCTGCTTTAAACAACAAGCTGGGCCTGGTTAGGAGACGGAGAAAATCAGGACGGAAGACAGAAGGCAGGACGAAAGGGGCGGACGCAGGCGCAAGATTTAACTGAAATACTTTAATAAGAACAAAACAAACACTAAGAATGAAAACAAACAAGAAATATAATCAAAACAGAAACACTAGGCAAACTGACAAGGTCCACACGTAACACAAACCACAGAAAACGAACCACAAAGGGGAGGCAGACTATATACACAGGATACTGAGAGGAAACAGGAGACAGCTGGTGACAATGGGAGGTGACAAGGATGGGAACCAGGTGGAGGGCGGAGACAAGGATCACATGACTACAACAAATAGAACCACATGGTGAAAAACGTAAACACAAGCACATGACTACAAACAGGAACGTAAACAAACAGGCAAGGACGAGGGAAACAGGGCAGGACGTGACACCGGTGATAAAACAATTACACAATACTTGCGACAGGCCTAACAGGCTTGTCTTCAGAGTGTTTATATGTAATGCAAATCCAAAAAAATCGTAAAGCTAAAGAAAAAAAATATTCCTAGTTGGGCTATTTTGCCTTATGATGCCCTACATGTACCTGACCGCCACGATTTTTAAAAAAAATTAAACAAACCACAAAACTTCTGTACAATAATGTCAAATTTCCCATCAAGCCCTCTGAATGACCACATTCTAATACCTTCTTCATGCAGTAATCCTGAAAAAACACTGGAGACATTGTTCTTTAAGGCAGCCCTAAGATGATAGACCTCGAGAGCATTATTTAAAAGGAAGCTTCATTAAAAATGGAAAGTGGCTCTCGGTGCAGGGGTCAGCATTAGCTTTCATTATGCAAACTGACCCAAATTATCTTTCAGATCCTCATTAGCAACCGCAGCATTCTGAGGTGACATATTTCCTCAGGCTACAATGCTTTGATAGGACGGGCCATTAGCTTCGTCAACATCAGGTCTACTTCCATGCGTTCACCTGAGCCTAGCGGTGCAAGTACGGCGTCACATGATCTGTATGGACAGGCCACGTCTCTGTAATCGTCTCTGACTATTCGATGCAGCAGAGTGGTAATGATGCACCATTAAATAAAGCAACAAGCATAACACAGTCTGACATGCCATGTAAGAAAGCCAAATATGATCAACTAAAACCTACATTATATAAAAAAGACTGAGAAAATCAGAGTATATTGCTGTGCTGGTGCAAGTGGATCAGACACAGCAGTGCTGCTGGAGTGTTTAAACACCTCAGTGTCACTGCTGGACTGAAAATAGTCCAGCAACCAAAACTGCCCCACCTACAGCATCCTGTGGGCAGAGTCCTGTGATCACTGATGTGAGACTAGAGGATGACTAAGTCTGCAGCAGTCGTGGTGTTCTCTGCTGAACAACTACTAAACCACATTTGTTTTTTTTGTTTGTTTACTCAGAAAATAAAGCATGAAATGTAAAGGTTATAGAAAATTTCTTATCACCAGTAGTATTTCCTATATGTACAACATTTTAGTACACTACCAACCAAACGTTTTAGTACACTACTAGCCAAACGTTTCAGTACACTACCAGCCAAACGCTTTAGTACACTACCAGTCAAACGTTTTAGTACACTACCAGTCAAACGTTTTAGTACACTACCAGTCAAACGTTTTAGTACACTACCAACCAAACGTTTTAGTACACTACCAGCCAAACATTTTAGTACACTACCAGCCAAACGTTTTAGTACACTACCAGCCAAACATTTTAGTACACTACCAGCCAAACATTTAGTACACTACCAGCCAAACGTTTTAGTACACTACCAGCCAAAGGTTTTAGTACACTACCAGTCAAACGTTTTAGTACACTACCAGCCAAAGGTTTTAGTACACTACCATCCAAAGGTTTTAGTACACTACCAGCCAAACATTTTAGTACACTACCAGTCAAACGTTTTAGTACACTACCAGTCAAACGTTTTAGTACACTACCATCCAAAGGTTTTAGTACACTACCAGCCAAACATTTTAGTACACTACCAGTCAAACGTTTTAGATCACTACCAGTCAAACGTTTAAGGTACACTACCAGCCAAACATTTTAGTACACTACCAGTGAGACTGATGTGAGACTAGAGGATGACTAAGTCTGCAGCAGTCGTGGTGTTCTCTGCTGAACAACTACTAAACCACATTTGTTTTTTTGTTTGTTTACTCAGGAAATAAAGCATGAAATGTAAAGGTTATAGAAAATTTCTTATCACCAGTAGTATTTCCTATATGTACAACATTTTAGTACACTACCAGCCAAACGTTTTAGTACACTACCAGCCAAACGTTTTAGTACACTACCAGTCAAACGTTTTAGTACACTACCAGCCAAAGGTTTTAGTACACTACCAACCAAACATTTTAGTACAGTACCAGTCAAACGTTTTAGTACACTACCAGTCAAACGTTTTAGTACACTACCAACCAAACGTTTTAGTACACTACCAGTCAAACGTTTTAGTACACTACCAGCCAAACGTTTTAGTACACTACCAGTCAAACGTTTTAGTACACTACCAGCCAAACGTTTTAGTACACTACCAGCCAAACGTTTTAGTACACTACCAGTCAAACGTTTTAGTAACACTACCAGCCAAATGTTTTAGTACACTACCATCCAAAGGTTTTAGTACACTACCAGCCAAACATTTTAGTACACCACCAGCCAAACGTTTTAGTACACTACCAGTCAAACGTTTTAGTACACTACCAGCCAAAGGTTTTAGTACACTACCAGTCAAACGTTTTAGTACACTACCAGTCAAACGTTTTAGATACACTACCAGTCAAACGTTTTATATCACTACCAGTCAAATGTTTTATTACACTACCAGTCAAACGTTTTAGTACACTACTAGTCAAACGTTTTAGTACACTACCAGCCAAAGGTTTTAGTACACTACCAGTCAAACGTTTTAGATACACTACCAGCCAAACGTTTTAGATACACTACCAGTCAAACGTTTTAGTACACTACCAGCCAGACGTTTTAGATACACTACCAGTCAAACGTTTTAGTACACTACCAGTCAAACGTTTTAGATACACTACCAGTCAAACGTTTTATATCACTACCAGTCAAATGTTTTATTACACTACCAGTCAAACGTTTTAGTACACTACTAGTCAAACGTTTTAGTACACTACCAGCCAAAGGTTTTAGTACACTACCAGTCAAACGTTTTAGATACACTACCAGCCAAACGTTTTAGATACACTACCAGTCAAACGTTTTAGTACACTACCAGTCAAACGTTTTAGATACACTACCAGTCAAACGTTTTATATCACTACCAGTCAAACGTTTTAGTACACTACCAGTCAAACGTTTTAGTACACTACCAGTCAAACGTTTTATATCACTACCAGTCAAACGTTTTAGTACACTACCAGTCAAACGTTTTATATCACTACCAGTCAAACGTTTTAGATACACTACCAGTCAAACGTTTTAGATACACTACCAGCCAAACGTTTTAGATACACTACCAGTCAAACGTTTTATATCACTACCAGTCAAACGTTTTATATCACTACCAGTCAAACGTTTTAGACCAATGTGTCCCGGTTAAAATCGATCAATTTTACAGAATACTAAATACTAATATTAAATACATTAAAATGTAGACATGTAGTGCAATTAAGCTGAATGTAAACTAAAACTAAGTAGTGAATGACAAACCCGTGTAGTAATTAATTTGTAATAACATGTTGTTTATGTTTTTTTTGGTAAAGCTTAATTTTGGATTGTGTGAGCGGTACTGATATACAGTCTAGCTGCGGTGCCGCAGTGTTCACCCACACTCTCCACGGTAAATGAATTCCTGGAATAATGAAAGCCACTGTGTATTATTCAGTCGTCCTCCTGGGCGGTGGAAGTGCGGATGACAGTGCAGGCGCTCTTTTCTACGAGCCGCTCTTACACAAGCGTTCAGCTCGCATTAGGCGCTGCTTGGTTTGCGCTAAATTTCAGCGCGCCGGCCAGCGTGCGCTCGGCTGCTCGCAGCAGCAGTTTGTTATTGGCCTTGCGGGAGTTAGCCCAGATTCAGACGGGGAAGGATCCGTGTGGCCGACTTATGTAAGGCACATGGCCTTCTGCTGCTTCCGCTGCCTCTGTACGCCTATGAGTCAGTGAGTGTGTGTGTGTGTGAGCTCTTGTATTACTCTCTTGATGAGGGACCGAATGTCTCTAGAGTAAGAAGTACAGTGTTAAGAAGGTATTTGCTGGACCCCAAGAGACCCTAAAGATGAATTGTTCAATATTTCTATATAATTGAATTTAAAGACATTAAAAGTGATTTGATATGAAAAGTTTTCAGACTTAGAACCACTGACCAGATGTTTAATGCCTAGTTAAGGCTCCCTTATAGAAAGTTCTTACATGAAGTGGTTCCTACTGTGCTGCCGAGATTGTGTTCATATGCACTTAATAATCCAGTCCCAATCAGATTTCTGCACTTATCTGATAATTCAAATGTTGATGTAAACAGCATACTCTTAGATCAGGTTAAGGTCTAGAGCTGGAATTGTTGCTCAGTAACGGGATTTTTAAGTGCATGTATATTGTTGCTATGATGTCTTTCAGGCACATGTACAAAAACAGGCAGCAACTGCGGGATGGCAACAAAACACATTTGGAGCAACAGTGAAACCAACAACATGCTTTGAACTGAAGGTATAATACCCTATAATACATCATACATAGCACAGCACTAGTTGCACTTTCATTCACTTCAGTTATTGATTTCATCCAGCTGTGGCACATTTTGCACTATATTCAGCAATTCTCATCTCCACTGCACACTTCTATCTGTTTTCTATAGTGTATATATAAATTTATGTGTATTATTTATATTAATGTTTTATTAATTTCACTTTTCTTATTCCCATTTTTATCATTATTTTAAATTTATTTTAATTAATATTTTAGATACTTTATATTACCTTATTGTTGCATGAGAGCAGGCTGTCGTCAAAGCAATTCACTGCTAGTTGTACCGTGTATGACTTTGTATGTAACAAATAAACTTTGATTGGATTTCGAGTTTGATGTTTATGTTCTGTTTATTTCACATCTTATTCTGTAAGTTTACTGGCTGGTTGCAAAGCAGAAATCTGATTACTGCATGACATTGAGTTTTCCTCTAATCTGATTGCCCAAGCACGTTTAAACGTGGTCAGCAGATCATGATAAAATCAGATTTTCTAAAGTTTTATACATGCAGATTGTTTCAGGGGAAATATTCCTCAAAATAAGTCTTTTTGTTTCCAGATTTACTGCTATTTTACCATCAAAAACATTCTATTCATTTTTTTTACTTAAACTTTAAAATAAACCTTCAAAAATGTTAAACACAGAGAAGTTACGGCAATTAATATTCAAAATTCTGCACTTTTTCTAGGTCACTACTGACTTTAAAGCAAATTTCAGACCTTCGGACATAAAGGTCAGATTTTAGTTTTTGGTTGCCCATTGAAGTTTTTGCACAGATGTCTCTCAGGAGGATCTGATCTACAGCTTGAGAAAAAATCAAATACTAAGAAATTCTGAAAATGATGTGAGCATTAAACTTTTCGCTCAAACTACCATGCTGATATTTACATATTATAAAATGTAATATTATTTGTAATGAAAAAGCTTTGCATTAAATTAGAAAGGAATGCAAAGTAGCTTCTTTAGATCCCATTACATTTGTGGATTCACTGGTCATGTTCAGTACTGTCACTGTCCAATGCAAACTTTACAAGAAAGAACAAAAACATACTTTACCTTCAATGTAAGTCAATGGAACCAGAATTTTTTCCAAGCTGTTTAGGAGCACTTCTATGTAAATGACCATTGGCGTGTACACATAATGTAGAAAACTCAAAATTTACAAAAATGTTTTTTCATTGGACAGTGATGATATAGCAGAGTGGCTTATGCAGAACATTGTGAGACAAAACATCACTCAATTAGAATGCAAGTGTAGGTTCACTGGTGGGTTTGGATAGTAAACAATGCTTGTGTTGTAGACTCTGTGATCTCTGGTTCCTATCACCACCACTGTAAAGTGATTAGAGTTGATAAATGTCTCTACAAAGAACGATTTCACATCAGATCTGTCTGTTTACATCAAAACTGTTTTAGTATGTAGAAAAGTTCATGTCAGTGGAACTTACCTTTAAGTTCTGCAGCGAATCTGCTTAATTTAGATCACAGTTTATCATCTTCACATGAGCAAATTACATCACATCAGTACGGAGATTTCGCAAAGGAAGTCAACTGACAGGCAAAGCAGTGCTGATGCAATTTTTCATTCGAGTGGAAATCGTACGAAGCCAATGAAGAATTAGGCAGCGTTTTTTCACTGTACACAAGTCAGTGCAGCGCAGGCCTATAAATGTGGGCATGTGCCTGCAGCTGTGAGACGTAACACTCTGCACACTACCATATATGGCTCTAAAGATTGCCAGCCAATCCAAAGGCTTCCTGTATGCGTCATAATGAAGTGACAACAGTGTAGTAAACGCACGAGGTCTACTGAGGAGACATGTTCAACCTCCAGAAAT